>JAYKKT010000060.1:16065000-16382500 GCA_036023115.1 Brasenia schreberi | reverse complement strand
TCTCTCTCTCTATCTATATATAGATATGCACACGACAAGCCTGCCAAAACCAAGCCTTATCTCCTATTAAGTTGCAGTGAGCTACATGATTTCTTATTCCCCATTGTTTCTTAGTGTAGTACCAGCATTTAACTTAATTAAAAAGAGCTTTTTTTATCACCATTTGTTTGAAACTTTACAACCTTCTTGCAAGCTAGTCTATACCATTTTTACGTTAAAAGAAAAAAAGCACAACATTACCTTTCCTCTAATGTAATCTTTTCTCGTGTGGCCATATAACAAGCTGTGAATCTTAATCCAGTGCACCAGCCAATCATTGACTGACCAAATGGATGACCGGTCCCATCTTTACCATGTCCACCGTGAGACCATGCGGCAAAACAGAAGTCGGCACCTCCAAGTTATCGTCGGATGGCATCACTTTCATGAGCCCTCGAATTCCGTTTCTTAAAGTACAAAAATGATAGCCTAAACGCCAAATTAAGTACGTCTTGCTCTGCGGTTTCATCAGCTACCATCTTCATTCTCTCATGACTATAAAGGAACAAGAGACACCGAAATCCCCACCTTTCTTTAGGATGCCATCGGACAGGAGCAGAGCCGTGCTGAAGCAGTTGGTGAACGTTTCCTTCATGCTCTCCTTCACCACCGTCGGATTCTAAATCGGCGCGAGCTACCCCGTCCCATCCACGTCCCGCTGGTAGTCGTTGGGGTATGTTTGCTTATCCTCCCATGGATCATATGCGCCTTCTTCTTCACGTTCATAATGTGTCGTTACGATCCGAACACCGTCGTCGTCCCGCCACCAGAGAAAATGGTGTGAGCAGCTCCATTATTGCAGGGGAGCCGCCACCCGTGAATGCAAATGCAGCTGATCACATGGAAGGAAATCATACTACGCCACTACCGACCTTGCCGGAAAACATCAACCAAGGAGAGTCTGAAACCCCTACATTCACACTAAAGAAGCGAAGACAGTTTTGTTTGTTCCATGCGATTATATGACTTGCTTTTGTTTCCTTCTTGCTTCAAAGAAACAATTTGCTTCGTTCTGTATGATTTTTGCATGATCATTTAACGCATGCATGCATCTGGTTCAGTGGGATTGCCTCAACTGAGTTCATCCAACTGAACTTCCCGTCACCCTATAAAAATTTCTAGGAGAACGAATGCATGCATCTGGTTCAGTGCATGATCATAACGCATGCATGCATCTGGTTCAGTGGGATTTCCTCAACTCAAGTGTCCCGTATACCTGAGGCTAGCACTTTGCGAAGCCGAGAAGAGACTGTAACACCCATGCCTTATCCCTGGCCTTCCCCACGTTGAATCCCTAGGGGTCTTAGTTTTTTCTCCAGCTTCTTAGGGCTCTGCTCTTATTGAGGCTCCGTTACAACTACTTTGTTTGGTTAAACAAGTGTAATGGTTGATCAAATAAATTGAAACAAAAGAATAACCTACTAAATTATAATGTTCAAACTTAATCTAAATTAGTGTTTATTTTGTTCCTCATATGGAAGGAAAGAAATTCGATTTGGAGAGGAAACCTAGTGAGATTACCTATAACATTAGCACTTGAGGCGGAGATAGACTTCAAGATGGCTTAAGATCATTCTCAGAAAGGTGAGCGTGGAAGGTACTGAGAGTCTGTCCTGCAAACATGATGCAAACCACCAAGAGGCTTCTACAAGGTGAATCTGTACCTGACTGTAAGAGAACAAGGAAATGTGTGCCGGGCAAGGAGGCCTTGTGGGGGGTGGGGTGGGGCAAAGCAGCCCAGCTACAATGATCAGCTGAGCTTTTAGCAACTAAAACAGATACAGAATGGGTAGGGATACCAATCACTGCCTGCCCCGCCCAGAGTTGAAGACCTGCTCCTTGTGGAGTGGGGAGGCTAAGCGTTTAGGGCTGACCGGCCTCACCCCGGTATGAGTGTTATCTAGAGAACTCCATCATGCACGCCTCTGATGCTAGTAGCTTATCCCTCTCCTTATGAAGATATCAGTATTATTTAAAAAATTATAAAGAGTGTTTAAGAAAAATATAAAGGATAAACCTTACTACGTTCATGCTAAAAAAAATAAAGCAAAGCTATAAGTGCCGAGTGAGGGGATAATTACACACACACACACACTCATATATATAAAAACATATTTATACACAAATATACTATAATATAGTGTATATTATTATAACATATATATTATTTATTAATATAATACTATGTATAATATATTATATTTAAGTAAAAGCAATATTTCACATAATATTATATTAAAAAATGTATATGTAATTTTTTTTGAAAAAAATTATACAGGGCAGATGAGGGTTGAGAACCCTAGCCTTTTGCCATCCCTAAGAATGGGCAATAGACATGGGCTTACGCAAGGTGTTCCCGAGACTGAGAAACTTACAAATGTGTTCGGTGCCATCCCCGTCGAGGTCAGTTTGTCCTCCAACAGGCACCATCATGTAGATGATTTACCTGTTAGCAGCCGGATCTGAGCTTTCCTCGCCAAGGCAAACCCCTCAATCTGCAACATGGTGGTGGATGCTATAGCGAGATGTGCAATAAAGAAAGGTTCAGGTACATGGATTCAAACGCCACCCACCTTTCTTAAGGATCTGATGTGCTGAATCTGCTGTAGTGTAACTTCTGTGACCGATCATCAAAAAAGAAAATCTGAACCCAGAGCAACAATTACTACAGATCTCTTATAAAATCTTCAAATAAGGCCATTGAATAATTAAGAAAATGTATTAAGCAAGTGACAGTATAATGATACGATTTTAATTGGGACCCGCTATGGAATCAAGGCAGTTTGTTTTCTATGATTCCAACGCAAAATACATCTCAGAACCGTTCATTGCTTCCTATCATGAACCAGTTTAGCTTGATCCTGCAACATATTGTTCCAATAGAAGAGCTCAAACAAAAAACACAGATCAGCTTTTACGTGGTGTGTGTGGATGTGGTTACTTTAAATAAATGGATGATGTTCAACCCAAATGGATATTAGCTAATCCTGAAGTTTTATTTACACAGCAAACAATTATATATTGTTTGATCACCGCTCAAGAAACCATTTTGTTTACCATCTGACTCAAGAAGCACATAATTGGAAGACAAAACTTCAATAAGCCACCTCAACAATGCTAGGATCAAGAATTGATGACAAAGCCTGCAGTGAACATAGCCCACCCATGACACATTTAAACAAGAAGGCCTTTTCAATATATTAATTTGAAAAGTTCGTACAAGAGTAAAGAGAATAAAAGGGCATCCTTCTCAACCAGAGCAATTTCTATAAGGAGCATCTTCTATTAATTAATTAATTAATATTAAAAAGATTGCAGCTAAACAGGGCCAACTCTCAACGAACTAAAAATAAAGAATGCCAAGCATATGGCCCTCCTTCACAAAATGGGAAATTATAAAAAATAATGCAAAAAAGAAAGATAATCTCAGTTTTATTGAGATCTTTCTGTGCTCATACTATTATGCTGTTGATACAGATTTAAACCCTTCTTATAGTTTCTTCTAAAAGAATGTGGCGTGCATATTGGCAAGCTGAAGCCGCTTCGAATATGTAAGAGCGCTAATTCATGATGCCTCCGGCCTGGAAGTATTCACTTGCACCTCTTCTTAGCTTCACTATAACAAACAACACCAAAAACGGTGAGTGTATAACCAAGCATCCCTTGAACAGAGACGGGGTTTCTGAAGAGCATGATGGAGACTACCACAGCAACTGCACCTTTCGCATTGCCGAGCACCTGTAGAAAGAATCAACACGGTTTATGATGAAACTACGAGACGGCAAAGAAAGTAACCATATCAAGTGCAAGTACGCCATCCACATGTATAGCCATCAAGTTCTTAAGATGTTTTACAATCACGATACTCATGCAACTATTTCAGCATCCATTACTCACATAGGGCAAGAAATATCATACCTAAGCTTTCAATTGCTTAAGTTCCATAAATTTCCTAATCATCTTTGCCTAATTGTCAAGTCTTAATGTAATTATAATTTTCAAATAAATCAATCTGAGAGCACTAGCATAAGCAATGGATAAGGTGGGAGCAGAGACGTCCTCAACCAACCCAGGCACATCTATGCTATCAAGATGATATTTAATTCATTTCTGATTTCTATTAGGACTTCACATTCTAGTTGTATTGCACCATTTGCTAGCGTCACATTTTAACAAATACCAAAACTCAGACTAATTCTACTGTTTCACCACTCACACCATGAATAAGTGAAGAGGTAACAAAGCAAGATGTTTCTCCATAGAATTTGCGTATAACCTCTAACGCAGAATATTAGATGAATGACCAGAACTTTCACTAGCCACCTAGCATTTTAGAGCATTTTAAGAATCAAACTTCTTTGGTATTTAAAGTGCCTATAGGGCCACAAGCATTGAGTGTGTTTGACCCTTTTTTTTTAAGATAAACTGGGTGCACGTGAATTGCAGGTAAGATGCCTAATAAAAGATACCTAAGGACCAATGTATCAAACAATTACAGTCCAAGCTATGAGTGCAAATTATCTTATTATTGGTGCAATGCGAATAACTCCACCCATGTAAGGAATCACTCTTGCATGGCCAGTCTCAAGCCCGGATAAAGGTGGAGGGTTGCGTTAGGCTTCCGACAGCTAGCGTAAAACTTTGTCAGACTTATTTATTATGGATTATACAAATTATGATAGGCTTTGTGGAAACAATGAACCCATGTAGCCGACCCCATCTAGTATGGGAAAAGGCTTAGTTGTTGTTGTATAGGCGCAATGCAAATACTTTATAGTATTCAACATTGCCCTCTCCTTTGGTTCTATAAATTTATTTCCATTTTATTAGAATGGCAGCATTTTACTTTAGTGTTTATAAAGAAACTACAGGACCCTTTCTTAAATGCATACTGCTGCTAGTGGGGATGGAGGTAAATATGTGCCATCAACCCGGAGGATTCAAAATCAATAGAACTTCCCAGATCAGTATCTTTAGTTTCATTGAGGAACAGCTTCAAGAACACCTTCTTCGATATAACCATTTGAGGGTTACAAAAGGCTATGACTTATCATACTTTCACAAGCATAGCTAAGATTTTTGTTTAGCATGAAACATTATACAAACACAATTATTACCATCAATTTCTTCACATTCCAAAGCATATGGATGATCTTGTTCCTACTAACTGCTTGATCTCTCTTTTTGACTCTTTACACCTCAACAATCGTAAATGATAAAAAGATATGGATTAAAATCATCAATATCAATAGAGAAGAAACAAAACAAACTTTAGAGTATATTAATGAAAACATTTGATTAATGGAGCAAATAGACTTACATTTCCAGTTGCTTATACTACACACAGGACAGTTAACATATCTGATACAAGAGGACCAATCACATGGATCAAGATTGGAAAAGAAAACTACTAAGGTTCTTTTGCCATGGGGGAAGAAAAGGTCAATCATCTGGTAAACCAGCAAGACAAAGACCAACCAACTACATTGCAGTTTATTTTGAAGCCATTAGCCAAAGGAAACTCTCAGTATAGCAAAGAATCAGAAAGTGTTCAGAGCTATGATGCATGGGTACTTCATTTACGGAGGAGTACCTGTACTGGGTACTTACTCAGTACTTGGGGTACATGCTTTGAATTTTTTTTGGATTTTGGATCCATCTAATTGTGTACATATATGCGTGTAGAATGAGTTGTTAGAACTTTTTCGATGAATAAGTCAAATATCAGTATGAGTCAACTTCATTTTGAAACCCAAAAGTGTTATGTTCTGATGTTGAAACTTGAAACTATACGCTATGAAATTGAGACCATTATGTAATGTAATTTTCTTATTTGAGACGTTAAGTTTGTTGTTAAAGTTCTACGTTATGTAAAAATTTGTATGTTTCAACTTTTAATAAGTTTTACATTATATTGTTATAGTGAATTTTCATGGCATTTCAATTTTATGTATGATTTTTTCATTCTATATAGTGGTGTCCCTGTACCTTATATTTTTCAAAATTATCGTCTCCCGTACCCGCATCCATACCCGGTACCGGTACTAGTACCCGTACCCATACTGGTTATGTACCCGTACCTATGCAACATAGGTTCAGAGTATATGTATAAGTGCAGGATTTGGTAGTAGTAAATGAACCCATAAGAACACAAATTCTGAGAGCCAAAGATACCTGGAGAGTCAAAGCGCTGGTGTGCTTTGTAACCAAGAAATTTGTCAAGTTAACAAAGTATGCCAACGATGAATTGAATAACAAATACCAAATAATTTTGACATCCTGCCTTGCAAGTGCAATAGTCATGCCAAGAACATTTGACTCCATATAGAGTGTTGCAGGAAGTAAAAGCGCCACAGCAATAGGAGCCATGTACAGAAGGAGATTCATAGAATTCAGCTTGTCCCTACAAACAAGGAAAGAAATTTCAGTACATCTCTGTATATGCAACATCCAGATTGGATAAGTGTAATCTCATCACATCCTAAACACTTCAACTGGTTGCAGTTACATAAAGTTAACATGCTTCCATTCATTTAAGTATCATGACATATAAACCATATTTTCTGGAAATGTATTGCACCATTACCCATCAGAAGACAGCAGAATCCCTTGAAGCACCGACTTTAATGCCCTTGCAGCAGTTGCGCCAACACACATTATAAACCCGAACAAATGAAAACTTGGCTCACCCTACATCAAATAAAGTTGCTTAGAGCATATCAGATCCATCCGCAAGGAATTTGGGGCTTCTTATCTTATTAAATGAACTACAAGGATTTGTTTCTAGCAGGCCACTCAGGGGACTGACAAAAATTCACATGTTGATCAAATATGTGGCGTGATGAATAAAGAACAATTGAGAGAATAAAAGTAATGGTGCATCAATATAGCACCAAACAAGGAAAATAAAATACAATTGTTTAGGAAAAAGTAGAACCAGAAGCAAGATTGAAATAAAAAAGGTTATGAGTTCCCAAACGGAGAAAAAGAGATCACTATAGTATAATTGTTGTAGAATCCTTGAACCAAAGATAGATTTGTCAACAAAAACAACAAACTGCAACTATCTACAGTTTAACAGGTAGCTCGAACATATCATGTAACGAATGCAGTCGATCCCCCTCCAAAACCAAAGGTGACCGTCTCAGTTAGTATTCCAACCAAATAATGGAAAACAAAACAGGGCTATCTGTTTAAGTAAAAATTGCAAGCCACATAGCAAAGAAGTAACAAACCGCAGAACTCAACTCACCCCGCTGGCTATAATAACTCCAACGACAACAGGAACCAAAGTAAAGTACGTGCACCATGCTTCGCGTTTCACTGTCATGATATATGCAAAAACTGCTGTGAAAAATGGAGTGGTCGCTCCCACTGCCTGGTTAAACGACACAGGCAGGTAACGCAACGAGATATTCCCGCTGACCACGGACGTACAGAATATGGCGCTAAGGGCAGCGATCTTCATGAACTGCACGCGAGTCCGGATTGTCTGCATCGGGACCATCTTGAACCATGCGATAGCCACATAGCTCAACAGTGAGCACGCCATCATGTGGCACATCGTCAGGAAGATCGGGAATCGGAAGCCATAGTTGCTAAGCAGATACTTGTTCAGCAAAAGAACACCAATATTTGACGCATACCACGAGGCAACTAGCCCGAACGTGAACAACCGGCCGCCACCACCACCGCCGGCGGATTTCCCCGTCTGAAGCGGAAGCGACCCTTTCATCCCTTCTAAACCTCCGAAATCCCCTCTTAGCACCAATACACGCCAAAACCGAACAATTCGACTAGATCTGCAACTACAAGCCTATATATTTCCACATCCACTGTTCAGCTTATCAAAATCTCCGCATCTCTCTGTTTCCACTAAACCAATACTTTCGTTTCAAAACTCTGAGGCAAAAACCACCAGATCTACGCAGCTACACAGAAAACTCAAATGAACTATTTTTCCCGATAACAGTCATGATGAAGGAACGCAGATCTGGTGATAATTAAGCATAGATCGAACTAGATTTCCCCGATCCAAGAGAAATTGGCACAACGAGTTCGTAAAACAGAAGATCCCGAGACCAAAAGCGGAGTTAGGATTCCCGAGACGGAAAAACCGCCGGAATGACTGAAGATGAAAATCTATGCATAAATGAACAAGACAACGACGAAGAAGTAGAAGAAGGAACACTGAAATGGTGAGAAGTTAGGTCGTCCTTTCCCCCCCTCCCCCCTCCCTCTCTCTCTCTCTCCTTCGCGGCTAAGACGTGGGCAAAAGAGAGAGAAATGCCACTCAAACGGATGGCATTTTCGTAAATGGTGAGAAGTACGGACTTCGTATCCAACGCCCCTCAAAGAGATGGAATTTACGGAAATATCACTCTATAATTTCCGTGTATTGACTTTCGGATTGCGGGTCCATTTTGGTCGGCACCCATGATCTGATTCTTTGGATCTTTTAGTTCCAGTTGGTCAGCTTTGGCCTAACCGACCATTCTGGGTCCTGTTTTTTTTTGCGTCAAACGTCAACAAAATATCGGCTGCCGAGAAGTACGTGCCACAAATATAAGTTTTAGAAATCTAACAAAATTATCCATGCTTTATAAAAGTTGAACGTCATGAGTTCAATAATAGGAGTGTGCAAGAGGTAGCCGATTGCTTTAACCGTGGACGAACTTCGAGAATTTTTTAGGATGAGACCTACTTGTATTTTTAGGTGAGGCATATTTATATTTTAAATCCATAAAATACTTGTATCATATTATTTTATATACAAAATGACAAACTCAAGGGGTTTCATAATGGAAGCTGATTCGTTTCGGTTTCGAAAATAAAAATACCTGGTCAAAGACTCCAGTTTTTTCCCTTAGCACGACCTGAATCCCGTGAAACTGGATAATCCCCCACACGGTTCCTTTTGGATTTGTTTCGGGCCAATATCGCCACACCAAAAGAACAAAAGGCTTAGATTTCATTTGGTTCTTTCAGTAAACAAAATGCAAAAGGAAAGAAAAAATTATTCTGGAGTTTGATCCAAATCCAACTCAAACCCGTTTCTAACTAATCACTTTCGGAATACCAAACAGGTCAACCCGAACACGACTTACGGAGCCACCCTGGTCAAGTTTGAGAGGAATAAAAAAGAAAAGCATTCGCTAGTGTGTCCGGTCGTGATGTTCCTTCACGCATAATGACAACAATATTTTATAGAACTAGGATAAGAAATAGATGAAGAAGATGCTCATTCAAATGAAATTAAACCTTTTTCTGGTTATAGATGAAGAAGATGCTCATTAAAATGGAATTAAATATTAATAAATAAACTTTTTTTCTGCTTAAACTGGGACACACAGGCACCCCTTTAGGAATCGAACTACCCACCTGCAGCAGGGAGAGTCGGAAAGCCTTGTCAGTTGAGCTGATGCTCTGGGTATAAAATACCTTTAACAAGCACATTCTTCTTCGGTTGATTTAACTCTCGGTTAGAGATGTCCATGAACCAGAACTAGACAGAAACCAGGCCGGCTCCAGTCCTGATTTGGAACTACCTGTTCCGGTTTGAATCCTAAACTGACAACACCAAAAGTTTCCACAACAAACAATAACGACGACGACGACTAAGCCTTTTCCCATACTAGACGGGATCGGCTACATGAATTCTTTGTTTTCACATAGGCCCATCATGTGTCATGTTAACAGTTAACTCACAATAAGCTAGATCATTCTTTATTGACCAAAAGTTTCCATTAAAGAATAATAAAAAGGAGCTGAACTGCAATTCTGGTTTTGGTTGAGGTCAATTAAGCTCCAGTTGGAACAGCTAGTCCAGTTAGTTCCGAACTAAACATGTTTACTTTGGTTGATGTTCATGGAGAACTTAAGGGTTTGGAAAAATGAATTGACAAGAACATCATAAAAAGATTAAGTACAAAGCCATGTATCACCAACTGGCAGCAAAAATCGAAACCACTTCATTTAGAGTCTAGACCCATGTGCATCACAAATATCCTCATATCCACAAAAAGATTTTGGATGAGATCACCTAGCCCTAAAATGGGTCCGCCACTCGAAAGAACCATGGCCGCGTTAAGCCTTAATAATTTTTTTGGTACACCAAAGCCTTAATAATTACTACATTGTGTCAAAGATTGCCCTTCCTTAATAAAAGCAAGTTTGCTTAATAGTTAATAATACTATATAACATATTGTTAATCTACTTTAGAAATTACTATATAGATCATTCATTGTTATACCATAATAATTAGCAAATAGTTATGTTGTTTGTACTTCCATTCCTTCAATTCTATGAAATAAAAGAAAATATAAATTTGCTAAGCCACACCAAGGCCTGTGGATGTAGAAATTAGCATCTGGGCGGATTAACCCACGAAACCGTTTAAGGTGGAGCGAATAATGTCTTATAAACATGGATTCAACCGAGACCTATATTTTTTTTTCATTAATATCTCAAATTTCAAATAGAATATCCATCCTAGACATGGCCGGTTTCAGATAAATTGGAATTGGTGGTTCCAAATTGCCAATCTCATGTTCCTCGAAACCTGGAACCATAACCGAATGGCTCGGTTTTGGTTTTGAAATCAAATTTGGAACGGTTTAAGTTTGAGTCTGAAACCCCTTGAAATTTAAAAAAAATAAATATTACCTAAACTGATGGTTTAGAACCACTAATGAACTGAGTGGTCCCTGTTTCGGGTTTTACCAGTTTCAGTTTCAATCGGTTCCTGGCCAGCTCAATTCCGGCAGAGCCACCGGCCCGGTTTGTCTAATCCGCCCTAAACTGAAGCGTAGTGTGGTTCCTCCTTAAAGCTAAGATCAGAGGCCATTCCGGAAAGTACGTGGGCCGATATTCATTTAATAAGCTGCAATACAACCGAATACGATCGCTGGCCATTGCGGAAAGTACGTGAGCTTTGCATGAGTTGTATCGAAGATGCAAATAAAACGCCATCGTTGGCGCCGTGGAAGAGGCGTTAGGTACAAAGCCACGAGTTCGTCATAGCTCATGTCTTCGAGCGCAATCGGTGCCTAACTTCCGTGGAATCTTTCAATTCATGTCAACGACTTGATTGTTGTATTATTTGTATCCCTTCTCCTGATCAATCATACCGTGTTGATCAAGGCACTCATCATGATATTTGATTCTTGTGTTGACGTCGATGATTGACTCCATTTATATAGTTCGTCCGAATAATATGTCTAGCAATTCTCAGTTTTCATTTATATAATATATATAGAGAGAGAGAGAGAAAAAAAAGAGTCGAAAGATGTAAATCATCTATATCCAAACTTAGAAATGATTGATTCTGTTCCAGTTTCGGTTTACCTATTTCAGTTTAGGTCTTAAATAGTTTGGAATCAAAAAAATATTTTAAAAACTTAAATTTTAATAAAATATATTAAAAATTATAAAACCGACAATTTCAAACAGCTGATCATGGAGAAGTTGGAGTAAGAACCAAAATAAGGTCCTCCCAATTCTGGTTCTAATCTACTTTTGATCTGATTCGGTTCTAGTTGAAGCCATTGGGCCGGTTCGAAACCTACCATGTCCAAACGAATTGAAATTAGTTTTTACAGAATTTGTATATGAGTGCTTTGCACCTTCTCTCCCCCTCTCATCTAGTGTTTTTCATCATCAAAAGTTCTCACACCTTGTTACTGTAACTCCGCCGGAAAGATGGAAAAGAAAGAGAAATTCATCGAATTTGAACACATAAAAAGAGATATTAAGTATTTTCTTCCTTTATATATAGAGGAACTGAACCCTTTCACAAACCAAATTGGGACTCTAAAGTTTAGGGTAGAGTTTAGCCATCTGAAAAAATGATTCTAACCCCAAGTATAGAGCAAATGACAATTGTGGCCCATTTGAGTTTAAACCCTTTGATTTAGTTTTGTCGATTTTATAAAATATCTAAAAAATAAATTAGATTTCTAAATTGTGTCTTTTTTGCTTATAGAATTGCATTTGGTTTGGCAATATCTTTTGAACAAAGGAACTGAAACGAAACTGGAACCAACACTGTCATGTAATGAAAACCAGAATTGACAGTGAAGCGGGGTTCTTTACTTGGTTTGGTTATGATTTTGGATTTAGGTGTAATTGGAACTGGTCATGTCTAAGTGGGTCTGTATGCATGCGCACACGCATGTACGCTCATTGATTCGATGGTCTAGCACACACACAGTGCTTGATACATATGACCAAACTGAAAATAAGAGGAAACACATCTTGGTAATTCCTCAAAATGACTTTTTCCAAAAATTGTAATTAGAAATTCAGTTATTTTTCTACAATAATACAAAAATATTGAAGATTTTCATGCATTATCATGTGTTAAAACCATAACCATGTACCATGAGACACTCCCATTTTGTCATGCCAAAATGAGAGGTAAAGTTGATTTGAAACCTCTCTTGAAAAGAGAAGACTTTCCAGTTGTAAAGCACTGTATACCTTTCTCAACACAAAACTAGCTAAGCTACTATTGCTTGTTTATATCTGTTTTAATGGCCTTTAAGGTGCAAGAAAGGATCTCTCTCTCTCTCTCTCTCTCTCTCTCTCTCTCTCTATATATATATATATATATATATATATATATATATATATATATATATATATATATATAGATACAAAACAAATAAGTTCCTTTTATCATATTTTCCAAAAATTTGATATATGAAAGCTAAAAATTACATGAATTAAAGAGAATAGGTTAAAGAATCACTGCTGTACTAGATAGAGATCAAATTCAAAGCACTTTGAGTGAAGAAGGTAGGAGTTGCTCCACCGTCTTATCTTTAAGATCGACTTAAGATTATACACCAAACACCATTATGCACCTAAGACTCCCTCCCTCCCCCTCTCTCTCTCTCTCGATATATATATATATATATATAATATTAATTGAATTCGGTATCTTTAAAATTGATCTGAACTGGGTTTGCAGTTGCAGCCATATTTCTGGAAAAAGTTAGTTAAGTAAACCATACCGAACTTTATTTATGAGACTTGGTCCAAACTACGTAACTAATGACCTGTTATATTTGTTACCAAACCTTGACGCTTGTGAGTTCAGTATGGTTCGGCTTCGGATCAAACCTTACCCATAGAAATTACCTACAACTCGGGCAAATGATGGTTGTCCTGTAAATGCTTGAACATATGAGCCTTGTTACCTAAGATGGTCTAGGGTTTTAGATCGTGTTGGTTCGTCGTAGTTTATGTGAGACGAAGTCACAAGCCTTTCCGGCTTGCCTCCGTCATCTTCTTGCTCGTCGCTGCAAGGGAGCCTCTGCAACAACACCAGCCAAGATGGGGTAACTCTCTCTCTGGCTTAAGGATTCATTTGGTCTTCGTATTCCTGGGTTGTTTAATCTGTACTGGCCTTTCTTGTTTTTGTCTCTTTTTGGGCGAGGATTTGCATGGGGTCTACTTTGTTGTAAAACTATTCCAACTTCATGCACTTTCATATGTACAGGGTGTTTCCATTTCATCTACTTCTTTTTTAATTTCTTGGTTGCCTTTGAGCTCCCATTATTAATTGTTGAAATTGTTGGCATATCTTCTTTTTGGTTCCTAGAGATTTTATCTTTTTGCTTCAGTAAAGCAGGAGAGAAGCGACTAGTCTGTGCTTGATTATGAATAAACAGTCATGGAACTGACCAGAAAAAGGGTCACGATTTGCCATTGCATTGAGCCTTTGCTACAATTAGTCATGCTGCTGGTTTCAAGTTTCAAATATGTTCAATAGTTATGATGTATAGGCTCCATTCTCAAGTTCAACTTCGAAGAGGACAATGATTTCTTTTCCTTAGGAAAAACAAGGACTAGTGGGTGAGTTTAAACTTCGGAGATTCAGATCTTGGATTCGTTAAATGAGCAAATGATACCCGGGAAAAGAATGTAACCCACGTAAAGCTTATAACTTATAAGCATATGAAACGATGATTCGGTAGTTCGGACCTAAAATTAAATTTTGAAATCCAGACTCGGCACAAGCACGTGGGATTTCCATGAAACTATCTGACCTTATTCTATTAGGAATCTTACAATGCTATATAGTTCTGATCTTGAAGAAGAGCATTGCAATGTGATGTTGTGACTTTGAAGAAGTTCCAAGATTCTGGGCTGCAGTATAACGTTACACTACTTTGTTGATGTTGTTGATCCTGCTTAGCAGCTCGTTGATGATGCTGTCAAGTTTTTCCAGGTCACTGATCGTGCTGTCTGGCTTGGCGGATTGCATTCAGGGATCCTGTAGTTGAAATTTGAAAAATCTCTTGATTCACTAGAAACCGTCACACTGAAGTGTCTCATAGATATATTGTTAAATCGTTAATTCAAGTGCACAACGTAATGAACACCCCTTCTGAAAAATTACCTAGTATGCTAAGAAACTATCTTAGTACCAAAATTGAGAACTATCTGTTCTGCTGAATCTTTCCATTCGAGTTCTGACGCATGACTCATTTCTTGCTAGTAGCTTCTTTTGGATCCACATAAAGGTGAATATCTACAGCTGATCCTGTTATATCGATGATGTTATGTGGCTGCATGGTGTTAGTGTTGGTGCTCATGATAGTGATAGCTTCTTGTTATCGTTCTGTTTATTTGGATGACTTCTGTTTCCTTTCCCTTGGTCCTGATGATGTTCCATGAGTAGTAATGAGTTAGATGCTTCTTTTAATCTGCATCCTCTGGTGATTGACAATTTGACACAGTGTGCATTATGCTGTAGTTCCTTTTGCATTGTTTTAAGAAATTATCTTTTTCTCGAACTGTCCGCTCTTATGCTGCACATGTCTAACAGGCCATTTTGCATCAATTTATATTCAAGGACAATTTCTCTGTGGAGCCATATGCTAGTGCGACAATTAAGCTCCATATGGAGTATCATGAGTGAGATGGGCCTAACTTTCTTGTGCTGTAGCTGGCAGCGTCTTTCTCTCTTAACTGTTTATTATGCCTACAACGTGTTGAATTGCTGTACTCTCGTGTCTCCTTTTCATGCATGAGTTTGATCAACTTACAAACAATATGATGCCAGGAAGACTCGTGGTATGGGAGCTGGGCGTAAGCTGAAGACCCACAGGAGGAGGCAGAAATGGGCTGACAAGTCATACAAAAAGAGTCATCTTGGAAATGAATGGAATAAGCCTTTTGCTGGCTCTTCACATGCAAAGGGAATTGTTCTCGAGAAAATGTATGTTTTAAAGATGCTTTTTCTGTCTCATTTCAATTTTTGGATTCTGAGCGATTCATCTTTATGATTTTATCAACTCCCCTCTTATAATTTACCAAGCCAAGTGATGCCATGTTTGATTCTTCCGGTGGAATTGAAGCCAAGCAACCTAACTCTGCCATTCGAAAATGTGCTTAAGTTCAGTTGATCAAGAATGGGAAGAAGATTGCTGCCTTTGTTCCAAACGATGGTTGCTTGAACTACATTGAGGAAAACGTGGGTTTCTCAAAGTACGCATGATCACCTTTTTACTTTTGAAGAACAGAGTACATTGACACTCAAAGTTTGCCGTCCATTACCTTTCATCGTCTTCTTTCAATATACTCCATGATTGACTTGAATTCATGCTACACGGAAAAGCTTCCTTTTCAGAATCACTGAGTTGCGCATTGTACTGATCAAACCAGTAACGAAAGTGAAAAACGATGACTGCAGGATGAAGTATTGATTGTTGGATTTGGTCGGAAGGGTCATGCTGTCGGAGATATCCCTGGTGTTCGATTCAAGGTGGCGAAGGTATCCGGTGTGTCGTTGCTGGCCTTCTTCAAGGAGAAGAAGGAAAAACCAAGGTCTTAAGTTTTCCCTTGAACGTGGATTTTTTGTGTCGAGTTGAAATCGGACCTTTCTGCAGTTCTGCGATTTTATTCTTGGCAATGCCTTACGCATTTAGAATTTTACAACTTGGTGCTCTTCTTCCCATTAGTGACGTACTTTCGCTTCTCTATCTTCTCAAATATCTTGATTTTCAACAAGATATGATCATCATGGTTACTGCAAGGTCGATTAGCTTCGGATCCATAACTTATAGCCAATATCATCGTTTGAAGCCGACATAAATTATTCGCTTGAAATATGGGCCCTTGACCATTTTGAAGTCTAATTAACGTTAAAGGGTTATTGAATGGCTATTATATTTTCTTTCTGGAAGTTTAGTTTATATTCGTATTAGCTCTTTTTATTCAAATAAGATGCTGGAGTTATGGAAACACTTCGATCATTGGGGAGCAATCAAAAAGTATCTGCAAACCAGTTGGTGGCGTATTATTTCTAAATTCATCATGGCACTAGTTTATGTCTTCCATCCGTCTTCATCCTGATTAGGCCCTTGAGGTGCTTCAAAAATCCCTGTAAGGGGAACCATTGCCATTAACTTGAACAGGTAGAAGTACGTGAAGCTCCAAATTTTACAGTTTGTCAAAACAAAGAAAGAAGCACCTTGACTAAACTATCTTAAAGTGGAAAAGAAAAAACAACCATCCTGACACCAGTATCTTATATAACTCCAAAAATCCGATCGCCACCAATTCCGATCGCCATGCAAAACTAAGAGTTCAGGACAAGACAGCAATTTTTTCCGATCATCAAACTCCCAAGGCAACAAGTTTTGCGGCACTCATCTACTTCATTTATCCCCATTCCTACACACACAGAGGATTGATAGAGTTCTATCTGTTGTTTCTTCGTGAATGATGATTGTTCAAAATTCTTACGCACTTGTTGGTCCTTGATTTTGGGGCTTGATGATCGAAAAAATTTGCTTTATTGGTGATTTTGTCTTGATTTCTTAATTTTGGAATTCTTAGCGCTGAACTCTCTCTTTCTCTACACGTTGCTGCATTGAAAATCTGATAGTTTGTGTTCAAATTATTCTTACTTTTTGCTTCGTGAAATTTGAGAAAAGGTTGTCATATTCAAAAAGTATCTTGGTGCAGCACTCATGTGATGGTGCATTAAATTCAAATTTCCTAGTTATATATGTATATATATCTTTGTAAGTATATAAAAAATCCGTCGACAAATTAACCTCTCTGAACCGGCCAAAGTTTTTGTTTCAGTTCAGTTATTTGATGTCTTTGGTTTAGTTTTGAAATAAAAAATCGGTTAATTCAGTTTGGTTCAGACTTTTGAAAGTCAAAATCGAAAATTAACTAATCCAACTGAATATATATATAAACTCTAGGGTCTTCTAAGAGTACATACCCGTGACCTTCCGACCGTCGAGATTTGAGCTATACCCCAAACGTAGAATTCTGCCATAGATTGAAGATGAATGACCAAACTGAAGTGACCAAAATAATTCAGTTAGGTTTGATTCAGTTACCAATATAATTTGGTACGGTTTTCGTTTTCAGTAACAGATACAATTCAATTTTTGGTTAATTCGGTTCAGCTGATTAAACTCCACCAACAGATGCACAACCCAAACTAGGGTATATTTTGAATTCATCTTGAGCTATATGGAGGATTTAGGAGATCCTACATTATTTGGACTTGAACGTATCCGAGACAATGAGAGTAGTGAATAACAATGGCCGAAGAGTGCGGTGCTGAATTCACATAGATTTAAATCGACTTATTCTATTGTGACAACTTTAAAATGTAAAAGAAAAATCAGAAAGCTTCCTTTTCATTATGGGGTTACATATCATATATCAATTTATGAAAACATAGATCAATCAATGGAAGGTCAGGATATAAATATCAATCATAAGCTATATTACCAAGTATATGATCAACTACTCGATATATCAGGAATTCAAAGAAGGAAATCGTACAATAAGAATAATAATAGATCGAAGACTAGTCATATGTCACCGGAATCAACCACCTTAGTTAAATAGTCCTCAGATTTTGATGTGGATAGAAAGACTGTCTACCGAGTAGTATTGGAGCTCAAATGAACGGGAAGCGACTTAAGAATCTCTTTAATTGTAGTACATTTTGGTGAATATTAAAGACTAGCGAGTTCCTCATCAAGCATATCCTCCTCAACGGATGCATTAGACTTCCGTGACAACTTAAAGGCCGTCATATTGGAACGATGGAGAGCTGAGCTTCTTTAGCTGGCAGCTTCTTGGATTCTTGCTACTGTCATAAAGTTTCTTCGCACTGCAATGGCGCTTGAAAGGGTAGCTGACTGTCGGTAGATGTGAAAAACAAACTGGAATTATGACGACTGCCGGTGACTGGTGCTTCTGGCCGGAGTTAGCACCGATGTCCTTCCTATTGTTCTCTCCTGTAGCATTTTTGGCTCTTATTCTTCGAGGCAAAAATCTAACAAAAGATTCAGAATGATTCGTCAGAGTGAGAAAGAGGGGAGGAAATGAGGCTGTCCTCGGAGGAGACATCCGTGAGGGAAAGCTTATCCATTTTCAACCTCTTCTTTCCTCCTGCAACAAGACTAGCTGCCTCAGCGTGCACGAGTCCATGTCGCGGAATCCAATTCCCACGAAAAACTATAGGATTTCGTATTTGCGGCAGGGCGCGACGGGAGGAGACTGCCCTTAATCTTGCGGACGCCACCAAGAACGCCTCGAGTAACCGTTTCAGAAGAGTACAAATCGTCGTCGTCGAGAGAGAGAGGCAGCATTCTTCGTTTGTTTGCCATTCAAATTAGGGAGAACAGCGGGAAACCCAAAAGAAAAGGGACTTGAAAGTATTTTAGAAAAGATGACCAGGAATACGAAAGTCTACAACTATCGTGGTGACGGTGTTAATTTTGAAAATTTTTCTCTGAAACCACTCCCTTTCCTTTCCTTGTTTTCTCTTTTTCAAGATTTTACACAAGCAATCCATCTTATTTCAAAAGGCGGGGATCCACAAGTCTTAAAAGCAGTCCAAATTTTTAAGAAATTTATACAGGCCCCTCACCTGAATTTCATCCAATTTAACTCTCTTGCTCCAAAAGAATTTTTAGGTCTGCCACTGAGTGAGTTTGATCTCATATCTTGCCAATAGCAAGGATGAATCAAGCTTCGAAATTATAATTCAATAGAATTTTGTTGACACGAAACCCATTCAAAGTTAACTGAAACGATTTAGATTTCTCCCATCTAGTGAGAATCCAAATTCGCAGAGCAGGGCTTGTTGGAACTAATAAATTGTGCAATTATCTCTCCCCTGTCGTTGCATAGTTGAAATCGAATTGTATATAGCAAAATAGAAACTAACATTGCACTTCGGTATATCAAAATAAACCCTAGTGGTTTCGGAAACATGAATTCTTATTCGCCGCTATTCTATCTTGTGTCATATTAGAATTAATACCCAAAAGGTATGATCATCTTATCATTAGCTTCCATTACCATCCATTTCTCAGACCTTCTTATCGGAGCTCTATCTGATCATTTCTCTCTAAATGTTAAAAAAATCATCTCAGTTCCCCCTGTTGGTATCAATCGAACTCTTTTCTAAAACTCATCATAGATTCTGATTTTCCAAAACTGGACCACGCTTAAATGGTAAAAAACTGGGACCCCAAGAGAACTTCAAGTCCCTCTTTGACAGGTCTTGGAAACAATTTGCATTAGAGATCTATGGCATACGACTTGCCGGAGAGTTGTTTATGAATGTTGAAATGAAATTTAAGAAGTTGTTCAATCGAAGAATTTAAATTAGAGCCGGGTATTGAAATGAAATTTATCTGTTCCGTAATGGCATAAAGACTTGGCTTTTATTTATGGATATTGGAATTTTGGACGGATCTTAGTATTCGATTCAAAGAAAGTTAATAGGCCCTGACTCAAGATAATAGTGACTTAATAACACTCTAATAATTTATTAAGCATGCATATCCGTCATGTACAATACAGAAAGAATTTCTTAGATCATCAAATTTCTTCTGGTACAATGAGAGGCCAAATATGCACACCCGAGTATCAAACTCATGACCTACAACTTTTGAGTCGACCCCCCTAGCCGGGTGAGCTATTGCTTGTTGTACTGGATCATCAATATATTAATAGTGTAAAATGCACGAAAGGTGTGATAATTCAAAACATGATGTTCCTTTTTCAGATTTCAGGTGTGGATGGATGGACTTTGTTCAGATTCGAGTAAGTCTTGGATCCTGGATTCTTTCTTTCTTTCTTTCTTTTTTGTTTTAAATGCAAACCCGAAACTAGGTCCTAATCAACCAGAACAGAAGTTGTTATTCCCTACACATTACCACAAAAATATTTTCATTAAAAAAGAGGGTCTTGGTTTGGATCGTGGGTCGGAATTGAATATGATATTTTGTTTTCGTAAACCATATTATGGTCCTAAATACTAATTGGATCTTCCTTATCTGACTTAGATACATAATCGATCTATTCTTTTCTTATCCAGCCCCAGACAAGACGCCCCTGCTCATTCTTCTTGATCTTTGTGGAGTCAACTTTCGAGAAAATATGCGAGCAGCGAGAATAAGCGTGTTTCAGTCGAGTCATTTCTATGTTCTATTCAGTCAAAAGACATGCTTTCGGTGACATGCTTTCGGTAACATGCTGGATTCGTTTAGGTCTGTGGCAGTCTCAGCTGATATGGATTAGACCACACGTGGAACAAGAACCTTGGAATCCGTAGGTCTTTGTACGTACACACATAAGAAACACAAAAACCTGTCATGCTCGACGTTCCTTTGTCGTTACGACTGTCTCCGTAATCAATTGAATCTGCTCATATATATATATATATATATGAAATCTCTTTTTAAATATTATCACCGTTCATACCATCCATCCATGGTAATCATCAAGGTATTCATTCTCCATCATAATTAATGCACCATAACATCGGCCGTTGTTTAGATATTGATGGATCAGTCGACTTGCATCATTCTATTTATTATGACACGAGACTCGACCTTCATCATTCATACATGAGAGGGTGTCCATTAATTCTAGTGTATATATATATATATAAGAAAAGAGAATAACCAAACACAATATGAACATGATTTTTGTCCTTCAAAAATATTGGAATTGGCAAAGCACATCTATTTTTATTGATATAAGTCTCTCTCTCAACCAGACGAGAGAAACACGACAATTTAGTTGACGCCAAGCACAGGCAGTCATCAAGTCACAAAAGTGAGCATATGGCCTGGTCCAAAGCATACAAATCTTCTTCCAGTCAGCTGAACATGAGCTCCATGCACGTTTTCTTTTATGTGTGTGTTTGAGAGAGAGAGAGACTAATTCACTTGGTCCTTAGTTGCTCCTCTTTGTCCCAGAATTTCCATATAAATTGCGTGAAATTGTGGACTTATTGGTTGCATTTGAGTGAGATGCATTGTAGTGGCGCTATGGCAACTGTGCAGAAAGACGGCCATGAAAATGCAAAACTCAGTTAGCTGCCCGTTGTGGCAGGCTTTTTAAGGGAACCTTCACGCCAGTCCAGTCTTAATCAATTCACTCTAGTGGTATGGTAAGGTTGTTCCATTCCACCCATGCTAAGAAGAGTACTCAGCAAGGAACGAATCAACTCTACCTAAAACTGCCCACTATGACTTGAACAATTACATCTTTTGAGTTAAATAAATTCTTTCCTCTAAAGCCATTAATGGAAATCTTATGATAGCAGAGCTTTGACACTTTATTGGATTTGATTCCTTATGTGCATTAAAGCTATATAAAAACACTATAATAATATATCTTTTCTTTTAATAGTCAATCTGGGGTTGCCCTTACTGGATCAGTATTCAAGCTCGAACATGTATCTGAAGATTGAAGCTCGAATCAAGCATTTTTCTTAACGAGTTTTAATTGACTCAGCTCGATTACGATTGTAAGTTGAATCTTTTTCTAAATGTATAAAGCACAGGACACTAACAAATATCGAGTGAACAAAGACAGGCATGCCAGGAAGCATCTAAGGCATTTGACGACACCAATATTGATTCAGGAAATCCTGCTGCCTCACTCTCTGACACCAATAAATTCAGGCCCTCCGTATATTAGATATCATTCTCTAATAATTTAAGCCATCGTTCCTCGTTCGATGGCAGCAAAGGTGGTGCAGTGAGAGAATCTTCTACTAAGAGAGTCCAAGTCGTCAGAGCAAAGGACTGCCGCACAGAATATATTGGGAAACACGACCCCCCGTCTTCTCACATGCATTGTTACCTCTTTCTTCTCTTTCCATCTCTCTCACTCTCTTCGTTTTAATTCTTTCATTATCTGATTTTTTCTTTAAATGACTTGCGTATAAATTGATTTTAGATATGTTGCACACTCAGCGACGGATCCCAGAAGGAGCGGAAGACCATTTTTAGCCTATGGTTGCATGTGTCGGCTACATAATTTGTCCGGACCCTCAAATATATTCTAGCCCCAAATGAATAACCATGGCCTACACTCCCCCACCATAAATAATTTCTCGATCCACCTCCAGTTGCAAACCAACAAAACATGTCAGCTCAACTATTATTTTTCTTTTTGGCTAAAATAAGAAAGAAAATCAATGCTTATATATATAGCAACAAGGACGCATGTCTTCTTGGGGTTTGTATTTAATGAGTTTCTCTCTCTAGGCTGAGAGTAGTTAATGTCATCGTGAGGGTCGAATGAGGTTGAAGACACGTGAAACCTAGACAATTTCATGAACTTCACTGTTTATGGTCTGTTTGCCCACAAGGAGCCACGGCTCCCCTAGCTAGGTGCTCAACCTAAAAGAACGCCTTCAAGTTAGAGGTCTAAGAGTTTGATCCCGCAGGGGTCTGCGGAACCCCAACATGCCAATCGATAGAAAAGGGTTTTTTTGTTGTTGTTGGGGATCTTGAACTTCTAGATCAATTTCTTCATATGATCAATGATATTTAGAATACCGAAAACAAATATGACAATGGAGAAGAAGCATTAAGGCTGGCATTACATATATATAGCTGTCAAACTTGAAGTAGAAAGGTGATATATGAGGAACTAGATGTGGAGAATGACTCTTAGATCATAACAAGAACCATTACTAGATTCATTCTGTTTATTTATATAAAATTCTAAATATCAGATATAAAGAAAATCCTCATCAGTATGTGGCAAGGCTCCCTTGCATCTTATATATAGGTCTTACGGCCTTTCTGTCTTTAACTGTTGACAGTTGTTCCACCATCAAGACTTATAATGAAACTCATTACAGGCCTTTAAATCGAGTGATCTCTTATATGGATTCTTAGTAGCCATTCTGCTCGCGGTCCATTAAAACCTCTCTCGGGTTTATGTTAATGTACTGATTCAAGGTCATCCGGCAGGTATCCTCATCGAATCTCTAGTCAGCATCATCTTCAAGCTTCAGCTACACAAGATTTTAGAGCCAACATGCAGCGCGGATAAGGAAAATGGTTCTCTTTCAAGGATGCAATGTACCTCCAACCAAATGAGGAGTAGGGGAAGCAACTTATATATTTACAATAACTTTATCTCTGGACAGCTGAAACTTCTATATCTCATGAAATCGTTTATCAACAAAAATTCATCATGAACGTCTCCAGCTCAGACAAAATTTTCTACCAATGAGAAATAGCAGATAAGGCACTGTTTCTTTTCCTAAAGTATGATAGTATGTTCCGGTATGTCTGTGTGTATGAGAGAGAGAGAGAGTAATCGTCAAGCTTGGCACACATAAAGCAAATTACCTATCGAGAAAGGTCGGCAGGATCTTAAGGCCACGTTTTTCTCTTTTCTAAAGAGGAAACTACTATCATCATCCACAGATGGGATGTAGACTGAGACGCAGTAATCTGTCTCTAATGAATTCACGCATCCCATTTGGTTATCTATGAACATTGTACAAAACATAGCCACCATTCTCAAGCGATTTTAACATTTTTGCATTCGTTTAAATATTCGGAAATGATTTTGAGAATAATTTTGGAAATTTTCCATGACAATATTGTTAAAATATAAACTTTTATCTTAATTATTTTTAAGTGTATATGTTGCTGATTGCTACTTTTCTAACTGGTTATCATCTATCTATCTCTATACGTCTGTGTGGAGAGAGTTCAACACATTTTTTAATGTTCTTTAAAAGGATTACGATAATCTCTCCGAAAGAAAACCTTTGCAGAAATTCAATAACAAAGAATGTTTTATTGAGTGGTGCCATGAGAGAATCAAACCTCAGATCCGCGTAGAATATGATCTCACATAGAACGCTTCAAAATAAAATAGATCCTAGAAAAAAATCATTTTTTCTATTGAAGACAATAAAATTGCAACTTTTCAGGGCAAAGCAACTTCTTTCTTGGACAACCTCAACAATCTTTTTCTTGTCGTTGAGAGAAACACCCAAAACACTGTTAGCCTATTTCTGAAAAACAACAACCAGCTTGAAGAGAAACAAACCATGCTAAAGACCAGGATAAATCCTTGAATTCCTTGCAGATTATCCTAAATAAATGGGCTCACTGATGAAGGTCCATAGTTGCTCACCATCCCGTTCCAAACTCCGCCGATTGCACCACCGTTCCAATAGTCCTTGCCTTCTTCCAAACCACTCTCTCGGCCGCCGTTCTGCCACTGAGACCCCCAAGCTCTGCTATCACCATCCCTAGTTTTTGATGCATCATCTCCAATAACACCCTGCACATTCTCTACTGAATTATGCATCAGAATCTGACTACCAGTATTACCACATTCAAGCCCTTTAAGATTTCCATGGCTAAATGTCGAGCAAGGGTTATGAAAACCAGTTGGGAGGCTATAGAGAGACAAATCTGTAATACCTAATCCATGGAAACCGGTCCTTAATGGATCAAACTGAGTGAGAAAAGGAGGGTTTACAGCAGGTTTGGCCAGGATATCTTGAGGAAAATTTGGGATATTGATACTCAAAACGGGATCATATGTAGGAGGTAAAAGAGATGAGGAATCTGAAATGGATTGAGCTGGATCTTGGGCCTTCTTGGAATTGGATCGTTTATTCTTTCTGCAGCCACCCCCAACTGAAACATTTCTCAGTGATCCTCCTTTCGTCCAATACCTCCTGCAGGCCTTGCAAAAGTATCTCGGCTGTGAGAGACTGTAGTTGTTGTAGTAGCAGAATTTGGTGTTTAAAGAATCACATCTGGGACATTTTAGGGCTTGTTCTGGCTGCGGCTTCAGTCTTCTATCAATAAGCGACCTTGGACAGTTGACTATGTCCTCCAATCCCATGGCCTAGGAAGAGAAAATGATAAATAATCATGGTAAATTAATGATGAACTATAATCATTGGTAAAAGGGTAAACTAGATAAGATCATACGCCATTTGTTACTAAAATATTGTTGGAAGAATGAATGAGAATGCACGTCCTAGGAGGATCAAGAACTTAGAAACACCATTTCAGGGATTTCGGGAAAAAAGAAAGAAGAGAAGTAAAGGAAGTACATTCTAGGGTTAACCATGACGCAGAGGAAATTATAAGCTAACTGGCTTCCATGTCTCATCAAAGAAGAAAAAACCAAAAGGCTCAGTGATACATGAATCTCTCAGGTTGAAGAAAATGATACAAGAAATAGCGAATTAGGAATGCATGTCCTGAGATTAGCAAGTTTTATGGTTGCCCACTTCACGGAAGTGCAAGAAAAAGCAGGATTAATTGCCACATTTTCTTCGAATATCATGACTTCTCTAATGCGAACTTTCATCATCAGTGAACTGTTTCTTAAATTTAACACCAAAACCGTGTTTCCTTATTAGAAGTAATAATTTGGGCCTGGGCTTATGAGGAAGATCTTGACAATACATAACCCTCATTGACAGTGAAGAGATGTCTCTGCAACAAGGAAAAACTCCCAAAGACGAAACCTAAAACTACGTTACGAAGCACGAAAGAATAACCACAAAACTCACCACCTTCAGTTGGCCATCTGAATGATCCATTGTAGCTTTTAGAGAGGAGAAGAGAAGAGATGGGGAAGAGACAGAAAGAGAGAGGAAGAACTCTCATAAAGAGGAAAACAAAAGAGAGACGGACGATAAATAATGATGTGTCTCAATCAACGGGGAGAGAAAGAGAGAGGAGAGAATGGGCAGTAGAGTGGTGCAATGATTACCGTCCGTACCGGTTGAACGTTTCCCTTTGTTTGGCCTTGCACGCAAATAAAGCATGGAGAAGCCGAGGCCATCTGAAAACCTGATTCATGAGATGCGTGGGGCCCCGTTCACAGTCCCGATACATGGACCAGTTCGAGGCTCAATTACTCGCCGAGTACTTTTAAAACTCGGGGATTATGTCCTTGCCAACGTACATGTAATATATTGGCACAATGATTATGTAGGCTAGAACGTCCTAATTTCATTTAAAAAATCATTTATCTAATAAGTTATAGATTGCCATACTTGAGAAGGTGACTCAAGAAGCTTATCAAGCAAATGCATCTTTTAGACATATTACCTAGGGTGTTCATGGTTCAATTTGATTTGGTTTTAGCTTGCAGTCTTTCAAAGAACCGAATTAAACTGTGGGATAGTTAGAACTAGATTGAACCGACAGTTCCAATTTAGTTCAACTCTAAATAATGATTCTACTTATTTAGGGTTTGGGTAAATGCTGAATATCATGCCATCTTATTATTTGGATATGTGGTCCAACTTTAATATGTCTATGAGGTTAGAAAATTCACACATATATATAAACTTATTAGGGGGGTTTCAACGAATATCTGGAACCAAACCAAACCGCTAGAACCAAATCAAACCAGCGGTTTTGCTTGTTACGATTCTAAGAGGAAAAATAATCGACAGTTCAGTTCATTGTTCTAGTATTGGAACTAAACCATATATATATATATATATATATATATATATATATATATATATATATATATATATATATATGAGGTTGAGGATAGAAAACAGATGCACACCCTCGAACCATGACCTTCAACTTGTGAGACAACTCCCCTGCCATGTAAGCTATTGCTTGTTGTAAAAGCTGACTTGTTTAGTATTCTTCATTACCACCTTTCTCATGAATTTGTTTAGACATTATCGTGTGAATTGGACAAATAAACTTGTGAATAAGTAATTCAAGTTTCCCTTTTTATTTAACCTCGATTCTTCACATGATGATTTAGCGAGATTGTGACACTGGCTTCAGTGTTCTATCTTCTGTTTGTAGTTACATAGTTTTGTTTGGTAGGCAAGCTCCCAACCAGATGCTCAACCCAGGTATCGACCTTCTGACCTTCGCATTAGGAATCGAACCACGTCTAAGCTGGACGAGGTCTTAACCCTTTGAGTTTTTCCTACTCGTGAAAAGAGATCACTGTAAGAGAAAAGACAATTTTCATTAAAATATGATGCAGTGTGTTCATTGACAAGTGTCTTACAATGCGAAGAAAATCTTCAACAGGTAAAACATGATAAGTGTGTTATGTATACAGCCAATATAGCATTTGTATATTTATTGGAAAATCGTCGATAAGTCCTTTGTTTGTCACCAAGTAACAGTTACATTTCGGACTTGCATGTGACATTGCACTTAGCTAAATATGCCAAATTCGACGGGAACGGTCACCGGGTTTGGTACTCTTGTTTACAAGAAGCACGTTTTAAGCACACATTGTATGAACAAGCAGTGACCAATAGTGCCATTCACACGTCTCTCGAGGATTCCCGTCTTGTGATTATAAGACCAGGTTTTAGTTGTACTCATTTGCTATTCTCTCTTCTTTACTAAGTGTTTGCTTACTTATTAGAGTAGATGTTCTCTCATGTTCTTCAATCAACTTTGTCATAGCACCTTTTCAATTGTAATTATTGTATTGAGCAAGATGAACAAGGTTATCAATTTGCTTTTTTACTAGAAGAAGAACAGAGAAAATGTAGTCAATGAGATCGATAAGGTAAATATGATTCTTTTAAAATTTTCTTTTTGGGAGTAAATCCCTTTGTAATTCTTGTTGCTCCAAACGCTTTCTTCGTTGTACGTACTTGGGGTAAATTCTTTACTGCTGTCTTTCAATGAATGATATATATAAATATGATCTTATCTACTTTTGACACTTTCACTCATTATTTTTGGATGGTATAAATATAAGTTAGATTTTTTTTAAAATGTTGATAAAAATATGAAAAACATTATTGTTACACTCGTTCCATTCAAAAGAAATAAGTGGAGGCCGTCAATGATCCAATCTCTCTCTCTCTAATATATATATTTATATGTCTATGTATGTACTTTTACAGTCTTTTGGTGAAAGAAAACAAAGTATATCATATATGCATGTACATATTTTAAGAGGGGTACACCTCGTTTTTCTTTTCACTGACTTTACGTCTCAGCCAATGACGTGACGTATCACAACTTTTCTAATCTAACATACAAATAATGCATCGAGTCCTAAGAGCAAAAGCTGTTTTGCCATCATCACCGTTCATCCCAATAATGGACAGCCACCGTTGCGAGTTTGTGCACGAAGTTTTATGGTAGGCCTCCGCTGGAAAGCTTGTAGTAGTTCCTACCGTCCATCACTAAAATGGACGGTGATGATTCCAATTTCCAATGCAGCATTTCCATGATCTGTTTGTGAATTCATTCACTTATCACCGGCACCTCACTCATTCAGATTCCAATCGAGGGTGCCCGTGTCTTGAGGAACTGGATCGGTTCCCACAGCAAGCACGATTTACTCGGCGAGGAATTTAGTAACGCGAGGAGACAAAAGTTTATGGAAGTACACGTGTCGGTCGAAGTCCGAGAAGATGAATATTTCGGCCGGAGAAATGGGTAGAAGTGTGGCCAGCACGTCCTCCCGATTCCGGGGGTATGACCCGGAAGAATCGTGCGGATGTCATGAAGACACGTTTGATGGGAAGCGATCCTCCATGTCCTGCCCACGCCGTTCTGGAATTGGGCTCAAACCCAGGCTTGAATTGACCCCAATACGAGGAAAACAAATTCCTGCAGGCTGCAGTTGGTTATTCGGATAATCGGAATTGGATCTCGATTCAGAAGGCCAATTCATAACTTGTAAACTAAACCACTATTAAACCCCGAAACTTTGATGTAGGATCAGTAAGTTAAAAATATCGATTATGTTGCATAGACAAATGCCTGTCACACTACTGAAAAACACATGTCCATAATGAGTCAAGGCACCACCAATTCACCTGACAAAGCAAAAGAAAGAGTTCAGGGAAAAAGAAAAACAACAATAGAACAATTCTTCTTGATAGAAATCAAAGAGAAAGAGGCCTGCAAAAGAAATTGCAGCAAAAACAAGAAAAAAGATAGAACCCGATTCACAAGATGAGTCAGGAAGGGTTAGTTGAGTCTGTCAAAAAATGAAGAAAAGAAAATCGAAACCTTCTTGCTTGCTTTCTATGTCACTTATCAAGAAATGAAGAAAGAAGTTCAGTAGAGGTCATTTGAATCTACCTTCAGTCTTTTGGATTTTGGACGTTTTTCATACGTCTGAGATGAGCGAGGTGGGGCCGGTGGTGAACCTTCTCGATTTTTCTCCAGATGAAGTCGATCATTTGAGAGACTCTTGGATGATGATGGATGTTCAGCTGGTGACTTGGATGATGAAGGTTCTTTATCATCTTTGATTTTCTCGACCCTCATCAACCGACGGCTGGTCAGGATCATTAGGCAATACTATTTTCTCGCTTACCAATGTATAAATCAAGTCGTATGGTAGATATAGATGCCATAATCGCTTATCAGTGGATACGGATCGATGTGAGTGGCAGCCAATGGAGGTTGCTCCTCCTCACTTATCGGTGTTATTGAGCTGCTGTTCGATGGTGGGGAAGGGAACTGCCTCCTACCTCCACTGATCTGCGCCATGATTTCTTGCAGCTTTGGTGATGTTGCAAGTATATAGGTAGTAGTGAGTTCTTTGTATGTTTCTCCTTTCAAATTAAAGAGAAGAGTCTGAAACCTAAAAAAAGAAAAAAGCCAATTATTGTAAAAAACAGAAATTAAATATAACAAAGCCAGAAAATAGATAATCTAAAATTGTTGTCCTTCCCTTCCTTTGCCTTGTTTGGCTTTTTCGAGAATTTACTTTTAGAAATAAGTACTTTTCATAATTGCATATGGGAACCAATATTCTATATATAATCACAATTTCAGTAAGTCAAAACTTATTTAAATTGAGTAAAAGCCTATCACTAAATCGATACCCTTCATTTGCACAAAAAGAAGAATATGTCTGCAAGGGCATTCCCAGCAAGTTAGGTGTTCCATACCAGAGGTGAGCATTTGGCAAAGGTCTTCCTAGCTCTAAGTTTGCCTACTTAAAAAAAATGATTAAATCAAATTGCATTAACCATCTAAACTTGCCTTTTAAATATTTAATTATTTAAAAATAGTTTAATAGTTTAATATACAAAATATGTTTTAATAATGAAGTAATAAGCTTATTAACCCCATAGCACAAACAGATAGATCTTACTTTTGTTAGATGCATCAAAGATGAGGATGAGAAGATTCTAGTGGTAAATGATGATATAAAAATAGATAATTTTTTTTATTTCTATAAGCTTTTTAATAAAAATATAGATATTAGTATTAGCTTAAAAGAGTTGGATAAATCAGAAAAGTATATAAATCACAATTTTATTCAAAAGAATGAAGTCAAAGAGGTTCTTAAATATATAAAAGTTGGTAAATCTTTAAGAACAAACAATATTCCTATAGAAGTATAAAAAATTCTAACAGAGGTAGGGCTCATTTTGCTCATAAAATTATTTAATGAAATATGGATAACGGATTATGTGACTAGGGGGTTGGCTCACAAGTTAAAGTCCATGACAATGGGTCAGCCTTCTCCTTGTACAAAATATTGAAAAGTAAAAAGTAACTTTTAGCAATACTTTTTCTTTTTCTTGTATGAACCATTGGTTTCCTTTGATCCAACAACTGGTATTCTCATGGGATTACATGCAAACCAATTTGCATAAACCAACTTCTATGTATTTGTATCTGTAACAGAAGAAGTTAAATCTACAGTTTGGGACCAACTTCTATGCCTAATGAGAAAAAATATACTAATGCAGCTTTAATGATTGTCGATCCATTCACTAAAGGCTTACCACCTATGGTCTTTCACGATCACATTGCTCATTTGGGTTGTCATAACATAAGTACCCCACACATTACCAAGTAAACTCCGTGGAGCCCCACAGCGTTCGATCTTCTTTCGGTCAATATGCAAGAAAACATGCAAGTCGGTGGTGTAGTTCTTCACCCAGAGCAAAATCTCACCATTAATATTGGCAAATCTTCTGATTACAGTGGGTACTCCGGTGGGCAATAATTCCTTCCAAACATCAACCCTATACTCCATTTCCCATTGAGGATGCCCATCAGCAGCAGCGTTCTTGAGCAGCCACATCTCAATGACACCCATAACAGCATCGGGGTGGATCAAATACAAGCCTGCCTTTGATCTCCACCACATCTAAGTCCAACCTTTCTTTTTTAGGCGAAGGGCGGCAGGAATAATCTGCAAGGCAACACTCTGCGGGGTAGGGCACTACGCCAAACTTCTCCCGTGCAACTCGAAGGAAGATATGACTCTCACTCGTTCCTCTGGATCAGCAGAGGTGCTATTGTTATTCATCACAGATTGATGTTGATGACAAACCCAATAAATGGCCCCATTGACGAAGGGAAGTTGTAGGAAATCAGGGGCAGCTAACCAGGGAAGTTGTAGCATGGCGTGCAAGACTCCTCCATGCGGAGTCGATGCCCAAGGTGAGCACCAGGTTCAAGTTATCGCCCTTTTGAGGAAAGAAGATGACTTATAGAATCAAAAACTCGAGTGGAAAATAAGTTGCAAAAGATCTTTCCTGAAAAGGGTTAGAAACGTAGAGGCGCTCACCTCTGATTTGTTCGTCTGTATTGTTTTGCAGTAGACGAACAACGCCAATCCATTCACGGAAGGTCAGATATCCCACATCCCAGCTCTTTCCTGAAAAGGGAACTTCATAATCAGTTCCGCGTCATTGATATCAGTTCCGTGCAACAGCTTGCACGTCCTCAAAAGGGTAACAGGAGCCTCATCGTATTTATCTCTGACAACGTAAAACGCTTGATGAGAGGCCACGCAGTCGAAAACATGGGCTCGAACAAAGTGGTCGTCAAGAGGTATGGAGCGCCAAGATTTGCAGACGCATCGGCAGTTCCCAACCGATTTCACCGGAAGCCGCCGGATAATATTGGCGATGATGTCCAAGGGAAGAAGCTCTAGATTCTGGTCACCACTGCCAACGAACCGACGATCATGAGAACCAGCTTCTTCCTTGTTCTTGACATTTCCTAACGCGAACCCCAATGCAACCTGAAACACGAAACAGCCGGGAATCTTGGAAACCACCACAAAAAGAAAAAAAATCATTGGAAGGCGAAAGAAAATCAAACGTTATCGGTTTTTGACAAAGAAAAGAAAATGACTTCACATGACTTTTTTTTTCAATGGAAGGCGAAAGCCTAACATACACAAACACTCATGTGTCCGGCAAGAATTGAACTCCCCACCTACTGTGGAGAAGTCAAAGAGCCCTGCCATTTGAGGTAACGGTCTGGAGTGCGAGAAGAACATTACTTGAAATATGCAATTACAGCCCTTGATTAAATTACATAGAGCAAAAGACGAAATAAAACCAGTCCCTATATATATGTGTGTAGGTAGAGAGAGAGTAATTGGTTCCTCTATGCCACTTAAGGGAATTCGTACTCCGGTTTTGTTCGCTTTTAGCATCAAACTCAAGCTTAAACAAAAATAACCGGTTCACAATCTTTGGAGAAACGAACCAAACCGTTGTAGTACAACTTTCATGATTGTGGATCCACTCACTAAAGTGGTCTTTCATTAGCACATTGCTCACGTGGGTGTGTGATATCATATGGTGATATGATGGTTTTGTTGGAGTTTGTATTCGATGCTATTTGGTTGTAGCAATATGTCATGGATAATGTATGTTGGACAAAGTTTATGTGCTGTTTCACTTTTAATCAAGTGTTTTTCATCTCACTAGACCTTACAATAGGACCGATTGGAAATATGCACATTAAAAATTATGTAAGTCATACTTAATCTATGTCATTGAGCATATGATATACATGATTATTAATGGGTACAGATAATGGTACCCAAGATCGCTTTAGTTATATGTTGATATGGTTCATGGGCTAGATTATTCGAAATGGTTGTTATGGATAGCAGTTATGAGCGCTCAATTCTGCAATACATAAGTATAGGTGATATATTCCCAATACAAAGGTCTGACCTCAAATGACCTAAATCCAAGTCATTTACTTCATGCTCTCTCTCTCTCTCTCTCTCTCTCTCTCTCTATATATATATATATATATATATATATATATATATATATATATATATATATATATATATATATATATATTCTTTCAAGTCACAAAAAGCCCATCGGGGAATCCGTTGCATTGTACTAGTGTGATTCCCGTCACCGTGCAAAAAACCGGAACTTAAGAGGTCAAAGACAAGAAGGCAGTGATTGAGTGGATAAAGACATTACTGTAGTTTTGTTTTAGCAATAAGAAATCACATCTTTGCAATATTGACTCCTTTTGTTTCAAGTTATATACACAACTTTCTAATATGACACCAGAAAATAGCATGTTTTGCATATTTGAAGAAAATAAGTTCGCATGACCATGAGAAAATTTATATCATATGTAGGGCGACCTAGTTGGAAGAGGCTGAGGAGCTCCAAATTTTTATATGAAAATCAGCAAATTATGTAGATAATACGTAGAGAGAGAGAGAGTTATCCATCTGTCTGGCCATGCAAAAATGGGTAGGCAATTAAACATGATAACTAAAATATACATGGCCCGTTATTTCGATACCATATAAGTTACGTGGGTTTCCATGAATTCTTTTCGATTGAATTTCTTCCTACATTTGATGAAGGAAGCAGCTTAAGGCTTCATAACCAATTAAGATTTTCTAACCCTACCAAATGGCCCTCTCTCTCTCAAGAATAAGAGCAAAAAATGTTACAGAAGAGAACAACAGGAAGGGCATCGGCGCCAACTCCGTCCAGAGGAGGCTTTCAATCATCAGTCACCGGCAGTCATCGTAATTCCAGTTCGGTTTTCACATCTACCAACAGGCAGCAAGACTCTCGACAAAGTAATGGTGTTGTTGCAGTGCAAAGAAATGTTATGACTTCGTCCGGAACAGTAGCAAGAAGCAAAGAAGCTGCCAGACAAAGAAGCTCAGCCCTCCATGGTTCCAATCTGACCGTCCTTAAGCTGCCACGAAAGTTTAATGCATCCATTGAGGAGGATCTGCTGGATGAAGAACTCGCTAGTCTTTGGTATTTACCAAAATGTACTACAATGGAGGAGATTCTTAAGCCGCTTCCAGTTCATTTGAGCTACGATATGAGTCGATAGGCTGTCTTTTCATCCAGATGCAAACAATTCTGAATCTATCGGAAATGAATGTGAATTGGTTCTCTATTGTACTCGATACTTGTCTTAACCTACGTTCGATAATTTTTTCCTATAATTTCATAGTATGACTCATTAACTTGATACCTCAATAATTCAAACAATTCTGAATCTCCCTTGTTCTTATATATGAGTATAATTTGTTCTTATATATGAATATAAGTGTATTCACTCTCTATTCCTCGGACATCTTTTGAGTTTTTCATATTTTATTAAATAATCTTGAGCCAAGTGAGCCCCATTTCTCCTAGAATTTTCTATACTTCTATAGGAATATTGATTGGTCTTAAAGATTTACCAACCTTCATATTTTTTGATATGGTTGTGGTTGTTAGAAGGATTTAAATAGTTTCTCTTATTGTATGAATTACTTTATCGAGTTCCTAGCATAATAATGCTTATCTATTGATATTTTTAGGCTGGTATTTATATCCAGACTTTCCATTACTTGATCTATGATATATGCTGTGTAACCTCATAATGAAAAAGAAGCTCTACTGATTTTTCTATTACAGTATAAAGTTTTCGCTCTAAATAACGTAAGAATTCAGCACCTTGCTCTTTGGCCATCGGTATTCTCTACTCTCAGTCTCTCGCCGAGGACATTTGCTTTGGCGCTCATGATTCGTTTACGTAGGATCTGCTAAATCTTCGGAGTAGCTAAAGATGAATGTGCGATAAGTTTGGTGAGTAGTTTTAAACATTTGCTATGGGTTTGAGGCAAATGATTGTGACCCGATTAAATAACCGAATTGAACCGAAAGTTGGATTGTATTTGAAATTGAAAACCATTGCATTGACAACCGAATCAAACCCAACTGAATTGTTTCAGTTACTTCAGCTCAGTTCTCCTTGGGCTCTACGGATGAGTTCTGTGTTTGAGGCATATATATATATATATAATGCTAGGATCGTCCACCCTTATCATGACCGTGCGATCAAGACAAACAGACAGTCATGCTTAACACAGAAAAAGTAGTTACAGTGTTTTGTGGTGTAGAAATTGTGTCTGCTGATTCGGTTTTATGAGACACTCGTCGTTAGGGAGTATATACTTCCATAAAATCATAACAGTTATATATATATATATATATATATATATATATATATATATATATATATATATATATATATATATATATATATATATATATATATACATACATGTATATGTGTATATGTTTTGTGGTGTAGAAATTGTGTCTGCTGATTCGGTTTTATGAGACACTCGTCGTTAGGGAGTATATACTTCCATAAAATCATAACAGTTATATATATATGTGTATATATACATATTTCGGTCAGTCCATTTAATTTTCTGTTTTGAGTTTTATCAAAACCAAAACCAAACCAAATAACCAAACCGAAATGAAAACAATGAAAACCTCTGTGGGTTCGATTCGGTTAATGGATTTTGACCAAATTGTGCTCAACCCTAGCGTTCATTGTCTCTCTGATGTATAACCCTTGTTATAACAATATATTTACAAAGCTATGTATAAGTAGGAAATGTGCACCGTGCATGAGTGTTGCACATGTATCCTCAATATACTATTTGAACATGAAAAGTAATCCTTTTTCTTTTTTCAAAGCAAAAATTATATATAAAAGTATATATGTGTACTTTTCTTTTCTTTTTGAATATAAATCATCCGGTCTTTTTGCTTAAATAAGTAACGAAACTTAACTTTCGTTTACCGCTCATGCTAATATCCTCGTGGGCTCAATGTTTCACAACCAATGCATGGTGGACCATGTTCTGTGAAACCCGATTTCCTCCATGTGACCTGGAACTCAAACTGGTAGGTACGTAGAAATAAATTAAAATAAAAAGGACATCACGAATTGAAAAAAGAAGAAGGAACTGGTGGGTACAAGCCAGAACCTTAAGACGGGGTTACCCTAGGAGTGATAAGGGGTAAAAGTTTCGCTTGAACCCTTACCAAATTCATCAAGATTAGGGTGTACAAAGAAAATAATAGATTTTGTGGCAGAAAGATTCTCTCTCTCTCTCTCTCTCTCTCTCTCTCTCTCTCTCTCTCTCTCTCTCTCTCTCTCTCTCTCTCTCTCTCTCTCTCTATATATATATATATATATATATATATATATATATATATATATATATATATATATATGGAGGGTATGAATGTGTTGTGGGCCCAATTGGACCAGACCTTGAACTGCTGCTAGCATATGATAGTAGGACACCTAGAATGACCGTGTAATTTGACCCAAACCCGAATCATAATTTTCCTTTTCAAATAAGCAAAAGAAAGAACAGTAAATGCATAGTATAGTCACTTTGCTCTATTTCCTCGATTTCTGAGAACAAAGAAATCAGACCATGCATCGGAGTGTTGTTTTACCCAACAAATAGTAAGATGTCATGAATTTCATAATTACTACAATGCCATTCTCCCGTAGAAAATGATCCAAGAGTAGATACCCTTCTTTTTGTACAATGGGAGGTTGAAGCTCTGGGTTTCAAACTCACAATCTTCAACAAAGTGAGTCAACCCCCTAGCCAGGTATTGCTCTTTGGACTGACGTTAGATCCTCACCAATAAAAAATTTTAACAGATTTTGTTAACATAAAGAATTTCTTATCAACAATGGTACTCAGATCCAATTACAGCATCAAAACCGATCCTGAAACTGAGTTCACCAATTGAACAATTTCAGTGATATTAGTTAGTCGATTCAATATTGAGAATTTATTACCACACCCAACATCTCAAGTTTTAATTTAAATTGGATTCAGTTTTGCTAGGATCAAGTCCAAATCCGAATTGTTGAGTTCCTATAGATAAAGAATCATGCTCACAGGCTTTGAGTTATCAGCCTCACTTAGCAGTGAGACCTTTTCTCTCTAATTGATTAATAGATTTGAGAATATGATTGACCTCATCAGTTCAAGTAGTTCTAACCGGATTGAAGTTTGGACCCAACTTATGGTACATTTGGTTGCTCAATGTCAGATATTTTGGCTGATAGCGTCCACTTGAATCTAGCACTAAAACACGTCATTGTAGCACGAAAGCACATCACATTTATATCATCTTAGTGACATATTGGCATGCATAAGAGAGAGTGTACAATATGTGCATGGTTGAGTTCGAGAAGGGAAAAGCGAAAAGCACATTTGTGAATCAAGTACAAACTTGCAAAAAGTAAAAGTATATTTTTTCTTTCCACCTTTTTATCTTAACCATCAAAGTTTAAGGCTTAATCATGAGATTGAAAATTTTGGAGTCCATACGACTTAACAACTGAAGTAATTTTGGTCTTAAATTATGATAGTAAAAAATTGTGGGCCTAATAAAAAATATTATAGTACCATTTATAACAATAATAATAATAGTTCTTTAAATTTTTATATTAATGACCTAAAAATTTGGAAACATATTGGTCCTCAAATCATAAGAATAAAAAGTGTTCAACATATGTGACCTAAAAAATGTAGGAAAATTTTGTGAGTAAAAATTTTGAGGCCCCCATGTGACATGGAAGCCTATAATCATAAGAGTAAAAGAGCTAGGCTAATAAAGTTGGGTATTACAAAAGTTTGAGGTCTAAAACTTTTCGGAACCTAAGGCAGTCGCCTTGCTTGCCTTAATTACGAGCCACCCATGCCAATACAAGGAAGGCTCTTGGTGTCCATTGACATCATGTGGCAACCTCCCTATGGTGCACGTCAAACTCCTAAGACTTGGGTGGTTATTCAAATATCAGAATTGGTTCTCAGTCGATTTATATATAATGTAACTAAAACCATCAAAATGTGCTTTGTGAGTCTCAATCTACCCAAATCCATTCGAGACCTCGAGCCAAATCAGTCGAGTCTAGTGCTTGAGATGCTTTTCAATACACAAGCCTCAAGAAAACCTACAATGACCAATCCAATTTAAGAATCAACCTATTTTAAGAAGATTATAAATCATTGAGATAATTAATTGATGCTTAATGCATGTGCTCTATGCATTCAAATCTTTTACACGTAGCAAAATTCCAAGCTAGGTTATAGAAGTTTCCACTAATACTCTCAAGTAGTCTATGGTTGTGAGCATAGCAGGAGGGTCCTCTTAGCGTCCTTAAGGAGGTTAGGTTTGGGTCTTCATGAGGTATCTCGTCTATACTTTTGTTGAGGCACAATAGAGGCTCTTACTCAAGAAAATGATTGAACTCCCCACCTACTGTGGAGAAGTCAAAGCGCCCTGCCATTTGAGGTAAGGGTCTGGAGTGCGAGAAGAACATTACTTGAAATATGCAATTACAGCCCTTGATTAAATTACATAGAGCAAAAGACGAAATAAAACCAGTCTCTTTATATATATATATATGTGTGTGTGTGTGTGTGTGTGTGTGTGTGTGTGTAGGTAGAGAGAGAGTAATTGGTTCCTCTATGCCACTTAAGGGTATTGGTACTCCGGTTTTGTTCGTTTTTAGCATCAAACTCAAGCTTAAACAAAAATAACCGGTTCACAATCTTTGGAGAAACGAACCAAACCGTTGTAGTACAACTTTCATGATTGTGGATCCACTCACTAAAGTGGTCTTTCATTAGCACATTGCTCACGTGGGTGTGTGATATCATATGGTGATATGATGGTTTTGTTGGAGTTTGTATTCGATGCTATTTGGTTGTGGCAATATATCATGGATAATGTATGTTGGACAAAGTTTGTGTTGCTTCACTTTCAATCAAGTGTTTTTCATCTCACTAGACCTTACAATAGGACCGATTAGAAATATGCACACTAAAAATTATGTAAGTACTCATACTTAATCTATGTCATTGAGCATATGATATACATGATTATTAATGGGTACAGATAATGGTACCCAAGATCGCTTTAGTTATATGTTGATATGGTTCATGGGCTAGATTATTCGAAATGGTTGTTATGGATAGCAGTCATGAGCGCTCAATTCTGCAATACATAAGTATAGGTGATATATTCCCAATACAAAGGTCTGACCTCAAATGGCCTAAATCCAAATCATTTACTTCATGCTCTCTCTCTCTCTCTCTCTCTCTCTCTCTCTCTCTCTCTCTCTCTCTCTATATATATATATATATATATATATATATATATATGTGTGTGTGTGTGTGTGTGTGTGTGTGTCTATTCTTTCAAGTCACAAAAAACCCATCGGAGAATCCGTTGCATTGTACTAGTGTGATTCCCATCACGGTGCAAGAAACCCGAACTTAAGAGGTCAAAGACAAGAAGGCAGTGATTGAGTGGATAAAGACATTACTGTAGTTTTGTTTTAGCAATAAGAAATCACATCTTTGTAATCTTGACTCCTTTTGTTTCAAGTTATATACACAACTTTCTAATATTACACCAGAAAATAGCATGATTTGCATATTTGAAGAAAATAAGTTCGCATGACCATGAGAAAATTTATATCATATGTAGGGCGACCTAGTTGGAAGAGGCTGAGGAGCTCCAAATTTTAGAGGTTATATGAAAATCAGCAAATTATGTAGATAATACGTAGAAAGAGAAAGTTACCTACCTGTCTGGTCATGCAAAAATGGGTAGGCAATTAAACGTAATAACGAAAACATATATGGCCCGTTATTTCGATACCATATAAGTTACGTGGGTTTCCATGAATTTTTCGATTGAATTTCTTCCTACATTTGATATCAAAGGAAGCAGCTCGAGGACCCATAACCAATTAAGATCTTCTATTTTTGCCTCAAGAAAAACAAGAGTCAAAAATGCTACAGGAGAGAACAACAGCAAGGACATCCGCGCCAACTCCGGCCAGACAAGGTTTTCAAGCATCAGTCACCAGGAGTCATCGTAATTCCAGTTCGGTTTTCACATCTACCGACAGTCATCAGCCCTCTGAACAAAGTAGTGGTGGTGTTGCAGTGAGAAGAAACGTTATGACTTCATCCGGAACAGTAGCAAGAAGCAAAGAAGCTGTCAGACAAAGAAGCTCAGCCCTCCATCGTTCCAATCTGATGGTCCTCAAGCTGCCACGGAAGTCTAGTGCATCCTTTGAGGAGGATTTGCTGGATGAAGAACTCGCTAGCCTTTGGTATTCACCAAAATGTACTACGATGGAAGAGATTCTTGAGCCGCTTCCGGTTCATTTGAGCTGCAATATGACTCGGTAGGCGGTCTTTTCATCCAGATCATATCCAAATGTGAGAACCAAGGTGGTTGTGCCCGCAGGGCTGTTATAGTTATGGTTTTCTCTTATTGTATGCATTCCCTTTATTTACCTGGTAATATGTGCATAATAATATTGCTTATCGACTGATATTTTTAGGTTGATATTTATATCCTTTTCATAAATTGATATATGATATGTAACATCATGAAAAGGAAGCTTTACTGTTTTTTCTTTTACAGTTTAAAGTTTTCGCGATAGCATAAGTCACGGCACCGTGCTCTTCGGCCATCGGTATTCACTACTCTCAGTCTCTCTCTCGCGAAGGATACATTTGCTTTGGCGCTCATGATTCGTCTAAGTCCAAATAATGTAGGATCTCCTAAATCTTCGGGGTAGCTAAAGATGAATGTGCAATAAGTTCGGTGAGTAGTTTTAAACAATTGGTTTGCTGCAAATGATTGTGACCCCGCCTAAGTTTTCCCTTCAAAAGGGTTTCCCATAATTATAAATAAATAAATTCCTTTAGATTCTTCATAATAAAATAATTAAGTTAATTGAAAATATACCCTTTTTACATGCCTGTATAACAGTCATGTTCTATCCATGAACATACTTCTAGAATCCTGGTTAGTCTTGGAGGAGGCACAGTGTGAGGGCGAGTACATTAGGGGTGTGCGGCGGTTCAATAGCCGAACTGCACCAAATTTACTGAAAATGAATTGCATATGAGATTGAAAGCTGAAACTGAACCTAATTGCATTGGTAACTAAATTAAACCTAACTAAATTATTTTGAACAATTGTTTCAGGTATATATCATTGTTTTTAAATGGACATACTAGAAAAGTTTTAAGGGTTTTTGAAAAAGATATGTAGGATAATGTTATTATATTAATGCCTCAAAAAAATATTTGAAGAGATAACTGTTGTGATTAGCACATAAAAAGTAGTTATACTCCTTTATGGTGCCAACCAGTAAAACAGTTTCCTTTTTTGCTTTTTCTACCCAAATCGCCGAGATGGTAGATTCTTGTTATATACAAATTCATCAATGTCACGGTTTAGTGAGAAATGAATAGATTTTGAGGCATATACCCAAAAGATTGAGGTGATATATGGAGCTTGTATAAATCTATACAAGAAATTTGCTAAGCTTCTCTCTTTCTCTCTCTCTATATATATAAATACAACAACAACAAAGCCTTTTTCCATAGTCGGCTATATGGATTCTTTGTTTTCATATGGTCCTATTATGTGTCATGCTAGCAGTTAACTCAATATAATCTGATCATTCTTTAATGTTTCTTTTCAACACTTTTGTGGTCGTCTTTTTCCTCTTTTAACAGTTTTATAATCTAGTTTTTCACATATTCTTACGAGAGCGTCTTTGAGTCATCTTTCTATATGTCTAAACCATTTTAAATGATTTTTTCTCATTTTATCTTCTATTTGTGTTACTCTCAATTTGTTTTTAATAATATCATTATGTATGCGGTCTTTCCTTGTGTGACTCTCATTCATCTCAACATCTTCATTTCTACTACATACATCTTTTGCACGTGCCGACAATTAACTACCCGACACTCATAACCATAACATAGCATGTCTAATTGCTGCTCTATAATATTTATCCTCTTATCACATACAATACCTGATGCCCCTATCCATTTTAACCAACTGCCATTAATTCTATGCATAACGTCTCCATCAATTTTTCTATCACTTTGAATTTGATCCTAGGTATTTAAAACTTATATATAAGTTTTATATTTTTCTTATATGATGGAGAGGCAAATGTATTACAGGTCCAACTGGAACACATCCTGATCTGCTGCTAGCATCCCATAGTAGGACTAAGATCAATGGACCCTTGACCAAATTCAAATTCTCACACTTTTAGAACACCTATAACTTGACAGGAACCGTAATATTCCTTTTCAAATAAGGAAAAGAAGGAAAAGCGACCATTAGAAACTCAATGTGTCGCCAAAAATGCATAGTATAACCGCTTCATTCTATTTCCTCGGTTTTTTAGAACGAAGAAATCAGAACATGAGCCGGAGTAGGCTCATGGCTGTTTAACCCAACGAATAGTAAGATGCATGAATAACACAATTACTGCAATGTCAATCTCCCGTAAAAAAAGTTACATAAGAGTAGATGCCGTACAATGGGGAGGTCGAAGACAGAGACATGCCCCCTGCGTATGAAACTCATGACCTTCAACAAAGTGATTCGACCTGCTAGACAGGTATTGTTCTTGATGACGATCAAAGCCAGATGAATGTCGTGGGTATCGAACTCATGATCTGATGCATGCTCTGATGGCTGAAATTGTTTTCTTTTTCCGGAAAGGCAGTAGTGAGTAGACATGGCCGGTCCTAGACCAGCACAATGGTTCCAATCAGAACCGAACCGAGTCAGAAAACAGTTGAAACTGGATCCAAAACCCAACACCACCCAGTTCGATTCCAGTTCCAGCTTATATGGAACTGCCCCGGTCTCAGTTTGGTTCCAGTTCCTGATTCGGGGTAAACCAGAATCGGTGGTTGACGGGGTAAACCAGAATCGGTGGTTGACGGTTTAGAACCAGTGGTTTCGGTTTACGTGAACATGTCTAATTGTGAGGCAATTATACCATAACCCTGGGCTTTATGCCTCACCAATAAATTCTTGTAACAGCTTTTGTTCTGGACTTTTATATCACACCACCTGAAGGAGGAATGATGTATGATAGGGATGTCAACGATGCAGATTTAAGCCTCAAGACACACCTATTCAATCTGCTTTGTTAACATAAACAAGTTCTTAGCAACAATTGCATTCAGATCCTGCATCAAAACCGATTCAGAATCTTAATTCACCAATTGATCAATTTCCATGATATTAGTTAGTCTTGATTCAGTATTGAAAGTTTATTGCTAGAACCAAATCCAATCTGTTGGGTCGCTATAGATAAAGATAGCTGATTGCACTCACACTGGTTTGACTGTCCCAAATCTATCCAAAGAGGAGATAAGTTGAGCACACAGCTTACATTTCTACTCAAGCCTTATCGCCTCCTTGCCATTTGATGAGCATGAGGAGTGTTGTGAACCACCATGCTTTTCTTGCTGACTATTTTGATCCCATTTGCCCTTTCACAAAAGAAAAATCCAACATATGACCATTTAAGTAAAGATGTTTGTTGGGCTCGATGAAGAACTTCAAAGCTGAGAGGAACAAATCTGGCGACATATTTCGTGAAACATATCTTCCAAATTAACTCGACGATAGTTACTTGATGATTAATGTGGTGTATGGCACAGCAGGAGGGTCTTAAGAGTGCCCTACAGAAGGTCTGGATTCAGTCCTCGTGGACCTTCGCATCCTAAGCTTATGTTGAAGAGCAGTAGATACTTGTGCAAGGTTCATGACCTAGGGGCCTTTGACTAAGTGGTTCTGCAACAGCCTTCAATGGACCAACAAAAATCCTGGTACTTCAATGGTTGCAGAGTGTCGTATTTTTTGGCTGATAACCTCCACTTGAATCAGGAATTACGGCATAGGTACAGAATCCAGCAAGAGATTCAAGTGTCTTGTGAAAGCAAAAGATTCAATAAGCAAAAGCAAAGCACAAAAACTTTTTCCATTATGAATTGCGGAAGCATTTTACATTTACAAACTAAACAAGCCTCATGAAATATTAAAGTTTGTTTCTGGACAAAAGTTTGTCCCCAATCAGTGTAATCTCCCAACCATTAGCTTGAAGCTTGAAGACCGATCCTCTTTTAGGCACCACTAGATTCCAAATGGAAGTGAGGAAAAAATCAATATTAAAGCAATGGATATATGAACCATACTAAATCAGTGAGCCAAAGAAAATACAAGGTAGCCAAGCAAAGGAGACCTAAGCATATTCGAAGACTAAAACGCCTGAAGTAATTGCACACAACAATAAAAAAAAACCACAAGAAAAATTCCAAGGGAAATAACTTATTCACAAAATCAAAGACAACATTATATTTATGCAGAAAGCACAGAAAAGAGGTACTAAGCTTTCTGCTTGAAAAACAATAACTGTCAACACCCCTTTTTGTGTTCTTCCCAACTGTTGTGCTTCCATTGCATGCAGACACCAAATAATAGAGGAAGTGACTACGTGGCTGGTAATCCAAGCAGTGCAAACTAACCCAAATAGGCCCCTTTCCTCCCCCCCTCTCCCTCGTGCTAGTTTACACCTCCTATAATGCATGAATGAATAAAATATTACAGTTTCTGCTTATGACTTCAATAAAGGCTACTTTTTTCACACAAAAAAACAGAAACGCATATGAACATTTACAGTAACAAATATTATGTTGAGAGGTATCATCACTCTGTTCTTGAAAATTTACATTTCTGAGAGAGGTAGATGCTGACTTTATCACCAGGACATTTCCATTGGTGCTTAAATTGTCTCTGAACATACAACTTAAGCTCCTATTTTTCTGAATGTTACGATATTATTTTATGAACTTGAGACAAAACAAATACCCCTCACCTCATACTGTATGACTTCTCATGAGCATCAGAATAAAAGACTAGTGCTCTATGGTTTCTCAATCTCATTCATAATGTCATATTTGATATCCTTCCTTTGAAGTTCTCCCCTTGGTTGGCCATCTAGATACAGTTTCAATGTTCTATTCTATGTTCAAGCTTTTCTTTCCTGATAAGAATGCCGTGGCCAGGCAAAACCCCGATCAGATGCATATTCAGGTATCAAACTCCTGACTTCCCATCCCCCTAGCCAGTCTATTATGGCCCCTTTGATATATGTTCAAATGCCCTTTCACGTGTAAGTGCCCCCGTGGTGTTACTTGTATCATTTTCCCTTGGTGGAGGTGTCCACCTTTAAGTTGCTTTTTGTATCTACACACAGCAAATTCGGCATTCTTATGGGATGCACGTAGTTTATAAGCATAAATATGTGGTTCTGAATCTTCTCATCATTATTTGTTACGCAGAAGGTTAAAAGCAGTCCAAAGGATAAGCGATAACAGCATCATAATTTTACAGTTCAAAAGTCTATCTTCCAGGATGAAGTAAGCCGTTAAAAGCAGAGTTATCGGAAATTTCTAATATTAGTGGGAAGCTCGCTCCATCAGAAGTTGGCTTTAGAAGGGAAATGTTCTCTTCTCACTTCCGAATATCTCCATTTTCCATGCTTATATATGGTTCTGAACTCCTTTTATGCTTCACATGATTCTTCAACAACTTTCATGGGTCACATGTTTTTCATATACTTTTTGTCCATAAGTGCAAACCCTAATATTTCACAATGCTCTGCGAGTTGTAATTTTCAGGATATAATTTTCAAATTTATATTATAAAGACATCAGAGATAATACGCTTTAATTACTTACCTAATCAGCTTATTTTATTTAGTTGATTCTAAACTCTAGTTTCTTTTTTCCTTCCCCTAGGTTTTGATCCACAACTTATTTTTAATTTAATTTCCCTTTTATTCCTTGCTCCACTTTACCTTTTGCATTATTTTTTTCCTTCAAAATTACATGCGTCCGCTTCCAGCACTCTTAAATATGTTCTGCTTCCAGCTTTGGCTTCATCAATCGTTTCCTTGTTTGGCAACCTTGGATTAGATTGTCTAATAATCTTGCATCCACTATTCTAACAAGATATAGCAAGCTTTCCAATCCACATGAGTGTGCGTAGCTGACACAATTCTTCCTGCATTGCTATTCTAAGATGCACCTATGTTCAAACAAGATGCAAGGTGTCCTACTCTCACATAACATTAAAAGATTATTGTGTAAGGTGATACTACTAATTTACCTCGAAATACATTCTCCACAGTAACTATACCGAATGTTTGTGCAGTTTCCCTATTCATAATGCCCCACGATCCAGTGAAGCCAGGTATCTTACTCTCACATACTGCAAGAAATTCATAAAAGTCTCCAATCAGTAAATCAGACAAAGAAAATCAGGAAGCTGAAGAAACAGAAGAGATATTTACTTTCAGGGGAGTGCATTTCTATGTAAAATGATTATCTAGAAGGGTAGCACCATGTAAATCTGCAGTCAGCAAGCATTGAGCTATCTGATTTTTCCTAGAATTGCAAAGAAAGCAGCATCACAAACTATACACCTTGTTTGAACATATGAGTGCATGTTAAATTAGCAAAATTGCCTCATTCAAGACATAAGGAAACATCAAATACCAAGACCATACAGTATATCCTGTCACCATGTGCAGTTTGAGCCAAATATGTCACAGACCCAAGGTTAAGGCTTGGTCACAGTACAATATATTCAATACTCACAAGTTATTTAGGTCAAGCTGACAAGACTGACTAACCTATGGAGCAAGGTATAGTGTATGACCTTTCACACCGTACCCATATCCAACCAATGTTCTGATAAAGATTCGCAAATTTCCAATCCACAAAAGAATAAAAGGAGTATGATTTTATTAGTGTATGGTTTACAACTTTACATTTCTCTTATAGGATATGATTTTTCTCATGGTAGACACAATAGATGAGTGGTCACACAAGGAAAGACCATATACATAATGAGGTTATTAGAAACCAATTGGGAGTAGCACCAATAGAGGATAAAATGAGGGGAAATCGTTGAAGATGGTTTGGACATGTAGAAAGATGACCAAAGGACGCTCCTGTAAGAAGATATGAAAAATTAGATTGTGAAAATGTTAAAAGAGGAAGAAGACGACCATAAAAGTGTTGAAAAGAAACTATAAAGAATGACCTAGTTTATATTGAGTTCACTGCTAGTATGGCGCATGATAGGGCTATGTGGAAACAAAGGATCCATGTAGCCGACCCATCTAATATGGGAAAAAGCTTAGTTGTTGTTGTTGTAGACACAATAGAACCCAGATCTAGGTCTGGCACTCGTACCAAAGTGGGGCTCTGACCTGGAGTTGCCTAGATCAATACCAAGCCTGACCTGTTGAGACACCATGATACATTCTCACCTCTTGTCATTTAGAAGCTTCTTTATATATTCTTCCCACATTTTCGTCATTGGCTTGCAGAACTCAAAGCTGCAATTTGGAAAACAGGAAATCAGAAGCTGCAAGGCATTAGAAGATGCTTCTCATGAAGTGAAAGCTAAATCATAAAGAAACATGACTGAATGACAATATTATGCAAAGAAAACATCCGAGATGAAGAGAAAAATGTCCTAGTATGATGACTACAGTAAAAAAAGGAGTGCATGTCCATTTGAAATTAAGATCATGGCTCCTAAATGGTGCTTAAGAAGAAATTGGAATCATCAACTGATTAGTTAGATAAAAATAATACCAGGAGGGATAAAACTGCTGAAGCATTAATACTGAACATTGCAAAAACTACTGAAAGCAAGAAATTGATCATAAAAAAATCTTTAGATGATGAGACAAGAGAGAATCATAACATAAAGAAAAGTAGTTTTCTAGATCAGAAGATTTTACCAGCCTCCCATATAAAATCAAATGCAAAGCTGCACAGAATGCATGCAGTAATTACAAGAGAATAACTATATTTGCAAACACAACTCTTACTTGTGGAACTTTTCCGGAACATCAAAAGATCCATGGTGCTTATGCTGCTTCAACGACGTATGGTGTTTTGACCGCTTTGTGTGCCTTTGTAATAACCTTGTGCGAGTTTTTGTTGAAATGCCATGGCTTTGTACATGATTATCAAGCAAAAGAGAATTCTCAATGTTTTTCCTAATGGACCCCCTCATATACTGCTCAGCCTTGTTTCCACTTTCAAGAAGGCTGTTTACAATCATTTTTACCACACTAGCTTCATTTGAACCTGAAACCTGCCAATTTTCCAATGACACCAATAGGTTAGACGTGATTCAACAGCACTGCCTATAACCTAAATCCTCCAAAAGCAGAAGAGCAATTTTCAATGCTAGCGTTATGTGATGATGGAACTCGTTTAACGACTAAAAGTTATAATTCAGAAGGTTGTGGCAAGACATATGCACATGGAATGCATCCACTAAAGATGCACTATGATACTCATAACATTTGCACGTTTCATTTCACTGAAACAACAGCATGTGCATTGTTGTTGCTCTTCTACTGCATGGTATAGTAGCAATGAAGTCAAACGATCCTTGTCACTGGAAATGAATGCGAACAGAGCAACTGCAGTTAGAAATCTGAAGTCTGAAAGGTAGGTAAGATATTAACTACCTGTTGCTGAGATCCCAACAAGTTCTTATGTACGGGCTTAGACAATTTGAAATATATTGGGTCAAGTTCTGCAAATTAAAGAAGAAACTAGTGAAGGAAGGGAAAAAATCAAAGATGTATTGAAATATCATGTAATGCCAGATGCAAACAACTGGTAAATGCGGCTTTGCCCTCTCTAAGCAATTTTCCTTAGAAACTAGTCTTGAATAGCCTTCCATGGAATGTGGAGAACTGTGCAATAGATACCAGCATGGGACATAAGCTGCCAAAGTCCAAACAGTTATGAACACCAAGACACACAGAAGAAACTGATTTGGTTCTGCTTATAGGTATTGCAGCATAGGAAAATCCTAAGAAGTTCTCAAACCTAGAAATTCCAAACCTGACGGTCCAAACCCCAATTCTTTCTAATCTTACTGCTGGTACTTGAACTAAGAATGTTTTGTTTTCTTAAACTAAGACATGGTTTCGGACAAGCCTGTTTCCTTAAATTGGACTCTTCTGATAATCACAATACTGACAAGGAAGGATTAGTGTCAACCAAATATCTTGGATGACTCAGGAGGAAGTAAATCTTTTACCCTTGTTGATTTTATTGGAGGAATAGGAGAAGGGAGAGTGCTCAGCAGGCTTCGGCAAGAAGGGAGAGCGTGAGGTGGCAGAGGGAGATATTGGAGTGACACGTTGATTTGGAGAAACAGTTTTTGTGAAACTTCTCTCCAAGGCCTCCAGTGCTCGTTTCTTCTGAGCTGAAATGCTGGGTGTATCTGCAACTTCTATGACGATCAAGTTATTTCAGTTTTTCTTACGATATGGCTCATTCACGACGCAAAAGGATGAAATCTGCCAAGCCTGCACCAACAGAACAATTGAACTACATAAGCTAAACGCTTGTATACCAAACATAAGATAAGAAAGTCACCAGTTTCCACGTCGATTTTGAGGCCTAAATGTAAGAACGCTTCTAAAACTCGCCGCAATCTCACAGCTAGTGTAAGACCATTGTGATTTCATCAAAACTCGAATTGATGCGAGAAACTTGGAAGAATGTGACTGTCTAGACCTAGAACCCACCGTTAATAGTGGGGATTGAAATACCAACTTCAAGCGGCAATTGACCTGCATGGCCTTCCACAAATTTACGCAGTATGAAAATTGAAAAGTCTCTTGGGAAGTACATTGCATAAAAAAGTTATGCTGGTCACACATCAAAAAAGCATCAGGTTTATGACTCAAAGAGTATTGAATTTTCAAGAACCGTTACAAATACAGGCTCTTCTTCTTAGGGAGAAATATCAGGAAGCAGTTCGCCACCAAATTTTGTTGAAACCCTAAAAGAGCACGAAACAATAAAGAGTTACACGCACACAGCTTACTCTATCACCAAGCCGAAGAGTAATGAAGTGATTCTATTGGGTTATTGGTTGGGACTTGATCTTGCGATTGAGGCAGATGGGAAACGGGCGTACAATCGCCGAAGAATTTGGCAGAGACGAATTGTAAGTTAGGCATAGCGTGCGTATCATATCGCACGAAGTAAACGATACGCTACGACACAGCATCGCATGTAACGATACGCTGCGAATCTCGTCTAAATCTATTGGGCTAAGTATGATAAACATTTAAATAGGATGAGGAGTATGTGGTCTGCTATGACTACTTAAAATTTCATTGTGCAAGGGAAGATCATTTGGTTCATTTTCTATGGGTTCAAATAATGATTCATGAAGATCTAAAAGATCATTATCATATCATCATTATCTATAAGAATGTCATTATTAGTATCCTCTAAGAATTCAACATCACTACTTTCTATCATTTTGAGGTCCTTATGATAAAAACGATATTCTTTTTTATCATTTTAGGTATTTAATAAAGATATACCTTAAAGATCTACTATCTAACTTATCTTTAGATTGATTTAAGATCTTTACATGTCTTATAAAACCCCACCTTTGTAGATGACTTAGGTATGGTCTTCTACCATACTATAATTCGTACAGTGTAGTGGATACATCCTTACAAAGAACTTTGTTTAAGATATATGTGGTTGTAGACATTATTTATCCTCGAAATACCTTAGGTAGAGAAGTATCTTCTAACATAGACCTTGTCATATTTAGAAGAGTCCTATTAAATCGTTTTACTATAATGTTTCGTTGAGGTATTCTATGCATTATATTTTGCCTAGTTATACCATGTTCTTTACAACTTAGTCAAGGTATATTTATCACATCGATCAGACCTCAACACATCCTAATTGATTTTCTATATCCGGTTTATATTGTTTGAATGTGTTCAATTCTTTTGATTTACGTGACAAGAGGTATATATATTCATACTTCAAATAGTTATCAATAAAGGTTATGAAATAAACATTCTCATGATGAGACCTTATTCTAAAAGGTTTACAAGTATTAGTGTGTATTATTTCTAGTAAACTCATTGCTCTCCTTGCTTCTTTGAAAAAAGGTTTTCTAGTTATTTTCCTTTGAATTTTGTTGAATATTGCTTAATCAAATGAAGCTAATAAGTCAAAGGTTGATAATTGTTTTTAACTTATTTAGGCTAATGTGTCTTAGCCTTCTATACCACATATTTACATCATCAAGCATTGAACATTCAATATAAGCAGAAGAAGTATATGATCCTTCATTATTTAATGAATTTGAACAAACCATGATATGAATAAAAATTACAGTAAAACATGCACGACCATGTTTCTCTATGATTAGCTTCCTAGAAAACAATATGATCTCAAAGCCCTTTTCATCGATGTCAGCACAAACACTAAATTACACCTAATAGAGGGCATACTTAATACATCAGTTAGTAAGACAAGTATACCTATTATATTGAGTCTAAAGGATCCAACCCCTACAACATCAAAATAGGTATTGTTTCCCATATAGGCTTATTGTTCTCTAGATCATTACTCTTTGAGGTCAATTGCTTCATGCTTGCTCTTTAAGATGTGAAATATTGCTCCAAAATCGATCCACCAACAAGAAACAGTCTTATCGAGATGAAGGCATTATAAGATCATGCAAACTACTTCATGCTATTCTTTTTTGTTGTCTTGTTGAGTGTTGTTGTTACCTTTCTTGCAGTTGCTACAATCTATTTTGTAGTTCCCTATTTTTCTGCAGTTGAAGCAGTTAACCTGAGAAGAGATCCTACATTTTCTTGAATGGTTGATATTTTTTTTTGTCAAATTTGCCAAAAAATTTATTCTGTTTTTGTTTTGTTTTGGTGTTTTATAGAACTAGAGCAAAGGTCGTCTTGAGTAAGGAACAAATATTTTCTTTTTACCCTTATTTAAGTGATATTGTTCAATTGCTAATTTTAGATGGACCTCTACTAGGCCAACTATAGAATTAACCCTAAGGATAGTGGTGACCATGTCCCATGAAGAAGATAGAGAGTTCAAAATGGTCGAGATCTACATAGGGTTTGGGATGATAGTTTTAGCCATAGCTAAATCTCTGGCTATAACAAGCAATTTATTTACATCTTTAACTATATTTTTTTATTCTTTCATTTTATAAGAGTTATATTGTTGAAAGAGCAACTAGACATATAGTTCGGTTGTGGTATCATATTTAGCCGTGACTGCATCATATATTTCTTTTACCGGCTTACATTCCTCGAAGACCTTAGTGAGGTCATCTTCCATATAGGTAAGGATAATTGTTTTTACTATAATATCATCCCTAGAGAAAGTTTCATAGTTTTCTCTTTTATCAATTGATGCTTTGATATTGGGTTCAATCTTGGCCCTCTAGTGTTAAAGTCAATGAGATGTGTCTCTTGTAAGTTTGAAAGTTTAACCCATTTAGTTTCTATGTTTTGGCTAAGAAATACATACTTTGGATACCATTGTTTTAAATATTTGACAAATTTTCAAAAAGAAGGTGGAACACCCAAGACTGAAACACAAGCAACACAATAATATGCAAGTTATCAGACAGGAGGTTAGATTAAACAATTTTTGCTAATTAGGCACCTGATTGTAATGTTAGAAAATTGATAGGTATCACCATGAATTTAACAGTAACTGATATGTAATTAAAATTATTTCATAAGTATTGATCTGGAATAAGTCAGAATTCTGTATCAAAAACAAAAATTATCTTGTTACTGAGTTTTCAGAAAAGTTTTATGGGAAGAAGAGTATTTTCTACAACGAGTACCTCTTAATAATTTTTATAGAGTTTTAACCAAACATCAAATAAAATTAGGCACTAAACAGAAATCTAAAGTAAATTTTAGGTCCCTTTTTTGAAAAACAAAAAAGTTATGGACTTGGTTGCAAAATTTGGCACGGCAATTTTGTACTTATCATAAAAATGAGTGTAGTTCTATAATTCAACCGCATATATAAATCAACAGTTTTACAATACCACTACACTTGCCCATAATTTTAAAAAATCGTAGGTTTCACCTCAGTTTCAATAAACAAGGGGTCTATCTGTTGATTTATTCAACCTTCAACAAACCAGGGAGAAAAAAATGGAGATGTGTGGGCCGGCAACTCTACCGAGTCGTGGGTTTCATATGGACGAAAAACAAATGGAGGGAAGATGTCTCGGTCGGCAACTCTGACTGACCGTAGGTTTCAAACGAACGTTGAAAAGGGTTAACAAATGCACGATAGAGGTATGAAGAAATCATAAAGAATTCTTTAATTCGACTGTTATCTGATTTGCAGTCCTCTTCTATTCCCCTTTCTTCTTTTTTGTTTATTTTATGTTTTCAAAGAAAAATAGGGAAAAAGAGAAGAACCGAGTTTTTCCTTTTTATGTGAATATTACACAATATAGAAGAGGATTATTGATGCTTTAACGGAGGAGGATATAAGCTTGTATTTTTATCAAGATAAGTTCCTCTAATGACTATTTACTTGTTTTCACTCTAATGCATTCATGTGTAGCTTCGTGAAAATGGGAAATAAAATCATGTATTTTCTTGAAAAAAATATAAAAAGGCATGTATCTCTGTTATTTCTAAGGGAGAAATAGAAACCTCAGTTTTTGTTATGATCTAAGTATAAATCATACTACATAACAATTATATATCTAACAGAAAAACTGTACATTTGATAAAGCCTGCCATGATTGATCTGTATTTAAAATCGGGTACTAGATTGCACATATTAGTATCTGATAAGCTCTGATACCGATGTTAGATCGTTGATCCTTGTGATGACTTATGCAATGGAGCGATCATTGTTTGGCTTTCAATCACAATGGCACGCCTTCTTCAGGGAGCAGAAAAACTCAAAAGAGATAATATTTCATATGAACTCTAATAAAAAATCTTTCCTTTTTAACCTTGCATACTTTACCTTCCTTGTGTGTTTCAACCAAGTGAAACGGCCATCTGTATTTGTTGCCTTTTTTAATTCTTTTGTAAAATCAGTAACTTCGATTAATATAAGAGACATTCCTTTTGTAAAAAGGAACTGCTCATACGATAAATAAGGAGGCCCTCCTTATTTTATTTACCATATGACCATTATGGATGAGAACTTATGGCCATTATATAAAATAGAAGTTATCATAAGTTGGTGATGGCAAGGATTGCAGTGGGTTGGGAGAGCAGAAAAAGACGATGGATGATGTGTGGGAAAGGGAGAGCTGCTCACGATTTTCCCCCTTTCACAGTCAGCCGGATTGTTATATAAACATTTTTTCACGACTCAATTCACATAGGCCTTTAAAATAGTACAATTGAAGGATTTTACACGTTAAAAACGTGATTTTATCTACATTGTTTGAGATGGTCAAATCAGAACATTTCACAACGATTCAGTCCTACTCATTTTCTATGATATTTTTTTATTTTATTTGTTTTGTAAAATACTGTCTTGTTATTAATTTATTAAAAATAATCCTCGAGCCTAGAACCAAACAAAACCAAACCTGGGCATGAGCACCCTAACAAATAGGGACATTGATGGACAGATATATCTGATATCTGATCTGATTTATAATCCAATTTTGCTTCGTTGGATGTATGGAACCGAAGCTAAAATACCAAGCAGGTGTGATATTTCAAAATCCAAATCTAATTTCAGTCGTGTAATCAGATTACCCAATTGTCCTATTAATGTGATTGTTTATGCTATTATTGACCTGTTCAAATTAATTGAGATGTATATGTAATATATACTTACAGAAATCAGTACGTGCTCACACACATATCTATGCTTAAATCCACTCAAAGATCTTCAGTGATAGAGATATGAATTTAAAAAGTGAATACTTACATTCAATGTAAATGGCTTTTTAAATTTGAATTTTCACCATTGATGATACCGATTGAATGGCTTTTTGAATTTGAATTTTTACCATGGTAAACATATTTAAGTATATACGGGTATACACATGGATTGTGCACTTTCTCTTTATATATATATATATATATATATATATATATATATATATATATATATATATATATATATATATATATATATATATATATATATATATATATATATATATATAGAGAGAGAGAGAGAGAGAGAGAGAGAGAGAAATTGGTATATGCATATACCCATCCATGCCCGATCCATATCTTTATCATTTGATCAGTGTGATCAACGTCGGAGATTTCAATTTAAAAAGAAAAAATTATTGTATTTTTCCTATTTGACATTTGGTGCATTAAGTGCTTTTGAAATTTAAATTTTGAGTCTTTGTCGTGTCAATCGAATGGTAAAAATGTTTAAGTGGATTTAAGCATGAATCTATGCTCAATTTCTCTCTCACTATGTATATATAAGGAACTATAGGATCTTACAGGACTATATACAACCGGATCCTAGCTAGCTGTGTGACTGTCTTTGATAGACGATTGAAGACCACACCAAGAGTGATTGACTAGTATTTCTTTGGAAGTATATATTGTTCAAGGACTATCATTTCTTTTATATATATATATATATGTGTGTGTGTGTGTGTGTTTATTGCCAAGTTATACTATTTCTTGACAGCTACTAAACCATCCAAGTAACCGTACCCCGTGTGGAGAAACATAATTTGGAACACTAATGGTAAATTTTTCCTTGAATTAAACGCCATGGTGGATGTTGTCAACATCTTTAGGTTCTTCCGTGTTGTTTCTAGTTTTCGCATTAATGATAATATCATCGTGGTGCAAATATTAATTATGAATTAAATATTTTATATACATTCATACATGACAAGATCAAATCACCCATAAAATTATTAGAGGAAAATCGTTGTGGTATCAATTAAATATAAACTGAGAGAAGACACTTAAAAGTAGTTTGAACACTAGGAAGTATGATCATATAAAGCTTCAGCCAAAGGTTTTCCTCTCTTTTTTTTTCTTTTGATAGACAACTAAGATCTATATATGTGTAAGATATATTACTTCTCTAAATGTGACACAAGATGGAGATGTCTAAGAATCTATGTGCATCGTGGCAATTGAATTTATGAGCTCTGAACGACTGTTTTGGTCGACCCGCTGGACAGGAGAGCCGCAGAGGTAGTGTGCTGTTCTTATGCAATTGTATTCTTTTTTATCAATGATTGAGGATGGCCATTTTGCAGGTAGAATTAGTTATCATAAGTTCGATACCTAATTTAACATTGCAATTATTGATCGTTGTATTTGTCTTCATCGAACAGGTATTGCTCGTAACTTGTCAAACTAAAGACAGAAGGGTTGGTTGAATCACCTTCGTTTCTGAGACGTGATTGAAGCCTGCTCATTTTATATTTTGAAGATAAGTTTTAGAGAGAGAGAGAGAGGCGTTTATGCTCATTGAAGCATATAATAATTTCATCAACCAAGCATCGGCACATGGTTTTAAAAATATCCATGGCGAGCCCATGAATGGATGGTGATGTCCGCATTCACCAAATCTTCCGGTTAGAAATTGACATAACTATTAAAGTCAGTGATAATTAAAGCCGATGTGTTTTTCTCTTGCTGAACCTTTGTTTAGTGTGGTTTGGAGGAAACAAATAAGAGCAACAGTTTCATGATCTTTTCTCTTCGGAAACAAGGGTTGGAAACGTGGAAAGACTCTCTCTTCATACATATGAAAAGTGGCAAATGTATAATGTGTTTTGGTACTTAAATTTTCATAAACATTTTCATTGTGAAGATTTGAATTAAATAAACCTTGTACTTTTAAGTATGTACATTTAATTGGAAAAGATGACTGAATCAAAATCAAAAGGAAAAAAGTATAATTATACCTTTTAAAATACACTCACTCAAAAAAAAAGGTGCAATGTACCTTTTTTCCTTTTTGATCATTTATTTTCTTTCAATTGGTAAGATTAGTTTCCATGGAGCTTATAACGGACTTGCCACTTGCATATGCCAATCTCTCTCTCTCTCTCTCTCTCTCTCTCTCTCTCTCTCTCTCTCTCTCTCTCTCTCTCTATATATATATATATATATATATATATATATATATATATATATATATATATATATATATATTTATATTTATTTATGTATTTATTAAGTTTAGGTTATGCTAAAACTGCTTCCCATGTTGAAAACTTCATGGCATGTGGACCTTTTTCTCTGCTCTTTTAATAAATATGAGATCACAACACAGAACTATCAATTGTGAAGTGGGACCAAGGAAACATGCTGCACCAACCCCACCCACATTACTCAACTTCTAAACAAAGAAAACTCTCACTTCTCTCTACTCCCAAAGTCCCTTTCTGAACAGTTCTTGTACTCGATGTTTGGGTGGTGTTTTAATACGCTACCAACATCCTCTGCACTTCTCTGCTACTCTCTCTCTCTCTCTATCTCTCTCTCTCTCTCTCTCTCTCTCTCTCTCTCTCTCTCTCTCTCTCTCTCTATATATATATATATATATATATATATATATATATATATATATATATATATATATATATATATATATTTTTGGGTACATAAACGGATTTAAATCCTAAAACGAACCCACCCCATTCAGGTAATCGGGTTAGATTTTACATGCATATAACCTAATGGGAGGCAGATTCAGGTTCACGCACAGGTTTGGTCGGGAGTTGGATTCATGTTCCAATTCGACCCATTGACAACCCTATTATCCATTACACCAAGTTGGACCCTTCTTTTTTCTGTGTTCGATGGAGAGGCCGAAGGAAGATGCAAGCCCGGGGCTATCGAATCCGTGACCTTCAACTTGTGAGTCACCGTCTAGCCAAGTAAGCTAACGTTGCTCGTTGTGCTGAGCCCCTTTTGTTATGTAATAATGAAAGAATGAGGACGTCGATCGGGAGTCTGATCACTCGCTTTCGTGTGGCGTGTAATGCTAGAGCGTCATGACTTTTTGTAGACGAGCACATGCGTATGACGTGCAGATCCAAGGCGTGGTCTCTGTTTCGAATTTAATTGCCAAAGGCACCCACCTACCGACGCCTCTCCATGCCGGACTTTTTTTTTTTTACGTTGGGAGGCCGAATCCTCACACACCGTGCATGAACACCCCAAGAATTGAACTCACCACATGCGACGTGGGAATCAAGGGACCCTACCAGATGAGCTAATGCGGCACATTCGGTTCACCTGTCGACCGGATTTGTGAGAGAGAGTCGAACCAACAGCCTTGTTTGTTTGATAGGCGCATTTTGTGTAGGAGCTAACAGAGTCGACCACTAGCCGAACAGACTTTGTTCCAGCACTTCGACTAACGGCTTGCCCTGAACCGAGAGAGAGTTATTTAACTACACCAAATTCAATTTCACTTATTCACCTAAAGTGTTCTTTATGGGAGCCTTAGAAGAAGCCTTTGGATTCATCAAGACCACTTGAGTTGAAACAATTATCCAAAGCTAGCATCACTGTCTAAAATTACATTTTCTTCTTTGGTTTGTCCCTTAACTATATATATATATATATATATATATATATATAGAGGGAGTAATAGGATTTTGTTGTGAACGTAATAAGATTGTTTTTTATTATTTTTAAAATATTTTTAATTTTAAAAATTATATTGATGCTCTAAAAAAACAATGATAATAAAGAACTAAAGATTCACTGACTTCATCGTCACTCAAATCAAGTCTCGAACGAGCCCGCTATAGTAAAATGATCACTGTCACTGTCTCGAGTGCGATACTACTTTGGGATTTCATTCGCTATTTTCCAAATCTTATTTGAGAGCAAGATGCGCAAACCATGTCCTCATATGCTATATTTCTACATTCTTTTCTTTTTCTTTTATGTATATATATAATACATATACATGACAGAGAGAGAGAGAGAAGAGCGAAAGCGTCGGGCCTGGCTACCTTATGGGTAGAACGGCGTTATGAGGCTCTCACCATTACGACGTCCGTTACGAGGACCCCAGCCCACGTTCCGGACCCCGTTAAGGGAAGTAAGGTGGCGGTTACTTTTTCACCGATGTGGGGTCCAGGTTAACTTCCTCCTCCATATAAATACCGTAGGACGAGACCTTAAGGAGTCTAATCCGAAACTGAGACCTCAGAGAGAGAGAGAGAGAGAGAGAGAGTCAAAAGGTGTCGTGATTTTCTTACTCTTGTTACAGAGAGAGAGAGAGCCTGAATCGGGAAGAGGAAAGGAGAGGCAGCAATTTAATCTCGTTCTTTGTGCTCTCTCTGTGTGAAATTTTCGACAAATGTAGACAAGATCACGGTTTTCGCGGAGTTCTTGGTAATCTGAGGATTCAAAAGAGCAAGAACTGGTGAGAAAGCGATCAAATGTGCTTCATTTGGAGGTTCGATGAAGAATTCTGCTAATTACTAACGCCAATGGGAGATCATCGGAGAGAAGATAGCATTTGTTTCGGTGTACTAACGAAGCGCACGTGGCAGCCGTTCGGTGGCTTCAGTTATTGAAAGATCAGTTTTTTTTGTTTGTGGGAGGATCGTCAATAGGATTGATTTTCTTAAGGTGCTCATTTATTGTTGTAAAAGAACGAACTTTTTTGTCATTTTTGTGGCTGTGATATGTTTCGGATATCAGGGTAAGTTTTTTCGGCGCTATTCAACCCTGTCGTACGGCTTTGCTACGATCTGGTTGTTATAGATTTGGAAAAGATCGTGAAGTCGTCTCGTCCTCAGAGCCCTTGCGGCTTGATTTTTATCTGTTACAGTTCTTGTTGGATTCTGCGTAATAGATCGTCAGTATCAACAGGAATCAACCATTATGACGTCAGTGTTTGGGTTTGGTCTGAGAAGTGAGCAAATTCTGGATTCCGGAAGCTGAGCAATGATGAAAGGAAAGTATTTCCATTGATCTCCTAGTGTTTCTTTCTCCTTGGCTTGAACGGCCCGAATTTGGTTTTGAGGACCTAGAATCCTTGCAAGCTGAAATCTTCGCTGCGCGCTCTCTGTCTCTAGCCCCAATGGGTGAAATTCCACCTCCCAGCTCGTGGAGGGATGAATTCGTTAGCCTTGTGGAGGATCCGGGAGTTCGGTATGCGAGAGACGGCTTTGAGGACAGCGAAAAGAAGAGGATGGATTTCAGGATTTTCAAAGACGGAGTCGACCACCAAAGGGTGGAAGAGAGCCTGCAAGATCAGGTGAAGGGATTCTTGCAGGCTTCGGGAGAAATGATGTATGAGTTTGCCGCTGGGTGTAAAGATATTCTGCAACAGACACTCGGAGACAATGATTCCTTCATAATGAGAAACTTCGGGGGACCTTGGGCTGAAGTCTCTAGCAGAATGAAGTTTTTGAATGAGTACCTACCTGAGGATAGAGATCCTGTACACGCATGGCCTGTTGTATTATTTGTTTTCTTCCTCACTCTTGCAGGTACTGATAATTTTCTTTCGCTAGCATCATGTTGCATGGCGTGGTGTTTTGTCTGTATATCTTTAATCGACATTCAAATGCTTCGAGCATTTTAGGTGTTAGATCTGTACTGAGTTCGACTATTACCATTTGTTTGCTGACAATATCAGGACATGAGATTCTTGATATGAATTTAGCTATTCTCTTAAGTTGCATGGATGACTAGGCGTAAAGGTTTGATGAAGTCATTAAGGGCTTTATTCGATCATTTCTAGTGATCTTCGCGGCAAGATATGACATAATTCATTAGTTGAAAATGGCTTCCTACAAGATCTGTATCGCAAGAGTATTGCCTAATATTGGTAGTGGTCTTTCATCTGTTACTTGTTTTGTGCATAAATGATACATGTACATCTCTTTTCTCCTTCTTCTGGATATGAGGGGTAGTGGGAGGGATTTGAATTCAAGAATCTTCTGTTATGATAGTGGGATTTGTCTTGCCAGCGTCACTTTTTTCTTCTCAGACCAATTCTTGTAGATAACCCAGTTAAATTGGGAACAGAACTATTGTGCTTACTACGAAACTATCTGTGGTATACATCTCGATCTTCTGAAGGTGGCCGCGTACTTTTAAATGATTGTCCCTGATTTACGGTTAAATGTTTTCCTCAGCACTCAAATACAATCTCCAAGGATCTGCATAAGATATGCTTATTCGAGTTACAATGTGCAGTTCTGATGTCCAGCGGTGAACAACAATTGCAAGTGTCACATCACAGCAAACTTCCCTTAAAAGTTGTCAAACGTCCCCCAACTGCAAATCATATTCAGCTTCCTGATGGGAGATATGTGGCATATCATGAACAAGGTGTTCCTGCAGATCAGGCGAGATACTCGTTACTTTCAGCACATTCATTTCTTTCATCTCGCCTTGCAGGTAAATAAAATGTACCTGATTGATGGCACATATTAACATTTTATTCAAGTGAAATCATGTATAGTCTTTTACTGATACAAATGTACATTTTTGTCTTTAGGTGGATTGCCAGGCATTAATTCGTCATTGCTAAAGGAGTTTGGGATACGATTGGTGACATATGACCTTCCTGGTTTTGGAGAGAGTGACCCCTATCCGCAGAGGAACTTGAACTCTTCAGCACTTGACTTGATTGATGTTGCTGATGCTGTAGGTGTGAAGAACAAGTTCTGGGTTCTGGGTTACTCCGCTGGAGGGATTCATGCATGGGCTGCAGTCAGATACGTACCAGAAAGACTTGCAGGTTCTTGGCCTATGGTGACAATTAACTCTAGTTCTTCTACTAGGCTCGGTTATCTTATGCAGGAAATAACTAAATGCCTACTTATTCTAATTCAGCTATGCAGTTGTGTCTTTTTCATTATGATTCATGTAGTGGTGAATTCTCTTGGATAATGAGTCAACATTCATAAAGAAACTTCAAGCAATAGATGCAGTGATGATTAAGCTTTTCTTTTTCTTTTTTCCTTTTGAAATGATCATGGCATCATGCCCTTCAAGGTAATACTTTTGACCATTACATTTGGCTTTCAGTTTCAGTTGCAAGATATGGACACTTTTCTTATGGTTTTTACGTTTCTTTTGTAATGGCTTGCTTAACATACTTCTTAAAAGTCTAAGTGTTATCAAATGCATCCCAAAACAATCCCTGTTAAGTGAAGTTTAGTATGACATAATCTTTGCATTGTGATCTTGATCATTTTCGCATTGTGAGTGGATCTTAGTTAAGCTGTAAATTTTTTTGTTAAGAGGGAAAGACTCTTCAAAATGACTCAACAGTGAACTTCCCATCCTAGAAAAACATAGCAGTAAACATTCTGATTCTGTATGTCTTGGTGTTTATCCTGTCCATTCTAGTTGATTCCTTCCAACTTCAATTGTTCTTTATACGGCAAAGCGTTTTTCAGGGGTTGCTTTTGACTTGGAAGGCCATTATGACTTGCCTTGATAGAAGTCGTGTTCTATTTTCATTTCATTTAAGGAATTGAACTTTCAGGTGTGGCTTTGTTTGCTCCTATGGGGAATCCATATGAACCAGAGATGACAAAAGAGGAGATTTACAAAACGTGGGAGAAATGGACTTTGAGAAGGAGGTTCATGTTCTTTCTTGCTCGGAGGTTGCCATCCCTTCTGCCTTACTTCTACCGTAGAAGCTTTCTTTATGGAGGTCCTATTAATCCTATGAAGTGGTTGTCCTTATCATTGGGCAAAAAGGTGATTCCATTGCTATCTATGATTTTTGAAAGTACAAAGTGAATCTGTTCCCAAACTATTTGTCACACCTTGGTGGATTAACTTCTTTAAAAAAAAATCCTGCCCTTCCCACCATAATAAGTTGCACAAATTTTTGTATATACTCCGTTATATGCCTTATGAGAACCATATTCATTTCTAGGTAGTGAAAATAATTAAATCGAACGGTCATTGACTTTGACTTTGTGGATGCTGCTGGTAATGCCTCTTATTGTAGCATGTTTTCCTCCCAAAATATTTAAGGATGAAGTTTCTTGGCTGAGTGAAATAGTGAACGTCTCTATTGACAGATGCTCTCATGATTGACTATCATCAAATAGGAAAAGACAACATTTTATCTGAGTGGTGAGAGTGGATCATGGCAAATAATGGGTTGCTCAGTTAGAGATGGAGGAAGTCAGCTGCATGTGTAGCTCTGATTGATGATACCGATTGGCATCAGAATAGCATGGATATTTGAACATCTTTTATGCAATTGAAATCTGAACTGGGTCCTTTTTTCAAACAATGTATATTGTGATGAAATGCAAACAAATGTTAGAATTGCCTAACATACTTGTGGAAAAGTTCAAATTGTTTGGTTACACTGAAGCAGATTCACACTTTGCAGCTAGTGCTGCAACTGATGATAAGTTCGGAAGCAATCTAGCATCAACCCCTTTGAAATAGACAAAAAATATGAATATGAAATGGTTGCTTCTGCAGAGAGCCCTTAACCAAATTTTTCTTTCCCCTTAACCAAGTTTTGCCACGCTCGGTGGGGTCAGCTAGAGGCTACAACGAGGATTTCCTAGGTCACCCGTCCTACTGCCATTGACCTAATCACATTTAAGTTTGGAGTTTTGATGCTTGAAACTTATGCTGGCCGTCAGCTACCTAGGCAACCCTCCTCTTTATCCAGCAGGCTGGAGACTGGTTATGAAGTGGTGGACCCTCACAATCACTATTCTGACAAAATGCAACTCTAAAATGTTATGATGTAAACGTTGGACACAACAGATAAATGTTAACATGCATTGCTCTACTATAAGTTATTTTTTGCATCTCTCTCTCTCTCTCTCTCTCTCTCTCTCTCTCTCTCTCTCTCTCTCTCTCTCTCTCTCTCCATGTGAAAGTCGGTTTGCTAGTCTTGAGGAACCTAAATTATTCCTTAGCTGGTACTATCCAATGAAGACCTGTAGCCAAGAAAAGGAGATTTCATCAACAAAATTGAGCTGCATACTGAGTTTCTCAATACGATTGTATTTGTGGTGGTTTTGCACTTTATTGACTTTTTACCGCACTTCCATTTTTCGTGCATCACACTTTGTAAGCATAAAGATACGTGCTCTTAGGGTTATATACTTGCATGGCATCTCCATTATCTGTACATCAGTCAGGTATTTACTGAAGAATCTAAAGTAAGGCTGCTGGTGTTACAGGATACATCTTTGGTTGGAAATCGGCTATTCTATGAATTTTGGTTAAGAGACATCGAGGAATCAATCAGGCAGGGTGACCACACACCATTTGTGGAAGAAGCTTCGTTGCAAGTTTCAGACTGGGGCTTTAGCCTAGCTGACTTGCAGGTGCAGAAGAAGGGAAAAGGGAGAGCTCTCATCCAATGGATTAAATCCATGTACTCTAATGTTGAGCGGGAGTGGACAGGCTTTCTTGGCCCCATTCATATATGGCAGGTCCGTCAGCTTTATCATAACTTGTCTCATCGATTCCATATTTCAAAATTCACATATAGTTTCTTCACAATCAGCTAATCCATGAAAACTACCTAGATTTCTTCTTCAACTATACGACTTCTATTCAATGAGTCTAATATCATCCAGTTTGGCATTTAGCCAACAAAGGGCAAAGATGCTACAAGGTACACAAGATGCTTTATAAGAAATAGATAAAACTACAATGCTCAAACTTCACTGATGAAATGCATTCAAATAGCTAAAACCGTCAAAAGTTACATTTGGAATCTTAGTTGGCTGAGTAAAGGGTTGATGAGTTGAGCATCTAGTTCAAGTTTCTTGTAATTCTTGCATGATTTTTGTGGGTCGTGTTTGGCTCAGGGGACGGATGACCGAGTGATTCCACCAGCGATGAATGAGTATGCAAGACGTGTAGTGCCTGGGGCTACGGTACACCGACTGATAGGTGAGGGGCATTTCTCGTATTTTTGGTTCTGTGATGAGTGCCACAGAAACATATTCTTGACCTTGTTCGGCATTCCGCAAGGCCCTCTTGACAAGACTCGAGAAGATAGTGCTGAAAACAAGACCCAAGCAGAAGCATCTCAACATGAGCCCACAGGAAATCCTTGAGGAAGTTGGGTAATTATTTTGATTTTCTTACAAATTTAAACTAATAATGTACATATCAGTGCAGTTGGTAAGCATTGTTTAATTATTGTCTGATAAGAAGAAATAACAACTAGTTGCTTATGAAGTATCATTACTTAACAGCTTAGGTATGCCCTGTGCATATAAGTCATTTCAGCATATTCTGCATTTGTTGATCTGTTTTGCAATTTATCCTTGAAACTCGTATTATCTCCTCTTGTGATAATCCAAGTAAACTTCGTCAACTAAAACCTCAGGGTTGGAATCATCTGGTGGTCGCCTCCTTTTAAAAGGCAAGTTGGGGTTAGGCAGGTCTCTCACAGATCAACTCTTTGAAGATGAATGAATGGTCATACAAGAAAAGACCGCAGAAATAATGAGGTTATTAGAAACAAATTAGGAGTGGCACCAATAGAAGATAAAATGAGAGAATATTGTTTAAGATGGTTTGAACATATAGAAAGAAGATCATGTAAGAATGTATAAAACTAAATTTAGAAAGTATTAAAAGAGGTAGAGGACGACCAAAAGTGTTGGAAAGAAACAATAAAGAATGATCTAGTTTATTATGAGTTAACTGCTATCATGGCGGAAACAAAGAATACACGTCTAGTATGTGAAAAAGCTATGTTGTTGTAATTAAAATATTATAAATATCGCTGCCAAAATGGGCTATGACGATAACAATTTGGTGCTACGTCAGGAAAATGCACTTGCACATGACCAGCTGCAACCCCCTTTACGTCAAATCTTGACCAGCTGCTATGACGATTAACTTGTCCCTAATACAAAATACTAGTATGACCGTCAAAATAAAATGAGCTTTATTCATAAATTAAAATATTTCACTGGCAGTAGCAATATCAGAGAAAAGTATAGCACTGGATGCGAAGCATGGGTAACCGAGTGAAAGTGATAGCTACTCTGTAATTGTTGTATAGATACACCACGTAGAGTACATAAGCGTTAAAACCATGGAACACCAAAAAGAGGGCCTTCTCTCGATAGGAGAAAAGAAAAACATATATAGACGAAAAGAATTGGACAAATACCTAAAATTAAAAGATTGACAGACCCTATTTGAGAATTCACAAGAAATGGGAAGCGGAAACCCAATATTTGGAAGATGGTTTGCATTGCTACTCTAAACTACAGAGATGCCTCCATAACTTCCGTTACCACCAGCACCGCACCACGGAAAATGCTGAAATCGGTGAGCTTTAAGCACCCATATGAAGGGCGGGTGTCTATCGTCGTAAGCTGCATTCTTAGCATTTGTTCAAAGACGAACCTGATTGAGGTGGCGGTGGTGGCACCCGATTTGGCGTGCGCCTGCTGCGAGAGTCTGAGCTGGAACTGACATCACCGTTCTGAGACGGGTCGCTGTACCTTCGGTTGTGACCATTAGATAATGATCGAGGAGAATGCCAATTTGAATTGGAGTGGTCGACGACTCCATTTGCAGCAGCATTAAATGCAGATCTCCAATCTTCACCTGGACCGCTGGTTCGGGGGCTACTCTCTAAATCCAGAAACAGCAAATAGACAAGAAAATGTTTAAAAAAAGAGAGCTCATAGCTTCCATAAAAACCAAGTTCACATTCATCAATAAGCATGTGACAACCCCTTACCTTGACCCATACGATAGTCTACATCTGAAGTATGCAACCACGTGCGTGCTTGCGAGTTTGAGTGTATGTGCGTGTAAGAGAGAGACAGATCTTTAACCTTCTAGAGCTTATTATATATGCGAATTTCAATCATAAATATGTGAGGTGTCACCTGATTGCTCTACTGTGTTTTCTTCAACAACTAAGACTTTTCCCATATTCCCATTCAAGATGGGTCGGTCACATTTATTATTTGTTTTCACATAATCCTATAATAATTTTTAGAATATATGGTAAATAAGTTCGACAAAGTTTTACGGTCAAACGCAAACCTTCTCCTTTATCTGGACTTGAGACCCGCCATGCAAGGGTGATCCCTTACGTAGGCGGAATAAAATAAAGGTGTATACATAAAAGCATTTCACTTTATGCCATTCTTTCTTTTTATCTATAGATCGATATACATGTGTGTGAATGAAAAAGGTAAAGATGTTACGCATAGAATTAATGCTCGTTGGTTAAAATGGAGAGGAGCATCAGGTATTCTTTGTGATAAGAAGATATCATTAAAGTTAAAAGGTAAACATTATATTGCAGCAATTAGATCTGCCATGTTTTATGGTTTTGAGTGTTGGGCAATTAATCATCAACATATACAAAAGATGTCTGTGAGAGAAATGAAGATGTTGAGATGGATGAGTGGTCATACAAGAAAAATTTGTATACATAATGAGGTTATTAGAAACAAATTAGGAGTGGCACCAATAGAAGATAAAATGAGAGAATATCATTTAAGATGGTTTGGACATATAGAAAGAAGATCAAAAGAAGAACCTATAAGAAGGGTATGAAAAACTAAATTTGGAAAGTATTAAAAGAGGTAGAGGACGACTGCAAAAAGTGTTGGAAAGAAACAATAAAGAATGATCTAGCTTATTGTGAGTTAACTGCTAACATGGCACATGATAGGGCTCTGTAGAAACAAAGAATCCAACGAACCCCGTCTAGTATGAGAAAAGGCTTAGTTGTTGTTGTTGATGTATCGATCTACATGTGTGTATGTCTGATTCCAGTCATAAATATTTGAAATATCACCTGATTGTTCCAAGGTGTATTATACAAACATATAAAAGCATGTATACATGCGTAAGTGCGTGTATCTCACTTTTCTGGCCTGTGTCTAATGCTCCATATCCTGTCTAACACCAATACCCTTCGTAGTTGTCAAGTAACACATGCATAAAGCCATTGCAAGCCCATACCAGCTGTATCAAATCAAGGAGATCTTGTGTTCAACTCACTCAGTCTACAGTACAAGATCTTTATGAGCCAAACAGTAAGAAGCTTGTATCGTTTTTCATCCTTGGACGTAACAGCTAAAAAATCTGCAAGAATGTCAATGTGTAAGTAAACTACCTGCTGCTTCCCCACCTTCACTGGACCAACTGGCACCACCAAATCGATTATCATGGACACACTTAGCTGGCGAGTCAGCTTAGATAAAGAGATGACTGCTTCTGGTACCGCTCTCTTCTATGTTTTGCATTCTGGTCCTCCTGAAGCAATTCCTCAGAAATGCATAAAAGAAAAGGAAATGCATCAAATAATTGAAAATTTAAAGGAAAATATTTAGCATATGAACGAATATCTGAAGACATAATGACAAACATAGGATTCCCTAGGTCTTGGCCATGCTTATCTAATCCCAAGAAGGCGAAGGCAAAAGCCAGAGTCGACTTAAAGCTCCATATATAGGTTATGACTCAACCAGCACTTGGTTACTCAAGATCCAGGTCCTCTAACCAGCTTAATCCAAGCCAACAAAGTTTTAGTAGAGTTGAAGTTCACGCTCCACTTAGTTCAGGACAGTTTCCCCAATGTAAGTCCAGGTTAAGTTACACAAATATGCAAAGCCTGTTTACCTGACAGAACTATATAGCTGATTAAGCATATCTTCTTTTGCTTTCTCAACTTGGCATAGAACCACAGCCTACAAAAAAGAAATTTAACTAAAATCCTCGATCTGCAAAAACCTAATCAAATTGAGTCTCAAAAAGTAGTTGCTTACTTTTGGAACATTCACGGTTAGACTGTTCAAAACAGCTTTAACATATCCCCGTACTTCTTGAGTTATCCACCTAAGCTCTTCTTCAGGATCAGCAGGCCTCCTAGCCATTGTATCCTAAAACGTTTTCAAAATCATTACGTTACCACCTAAACTGTTAATAGAGACAAGTAAATGTCACAGCTACTTAAGAAAACAAAGTGCCAAGAAAAGACATGAATACATAAACTAAGCTGTTGTCCAAGGCCTCCCTGAACTGACATCTGCATGTAATATATGCATTGCAAGCTTGTCACCACGGTTTCATGCAACCATGTTAAGAGGCGAATTCAACACTATCGTCTCCTAAAACAGTAACTGAGTATCATTAAGTTGAAAGCCTAGTACAAGCTTGTTGCGTGTTTCAAACAACCACGTAACTGTAGTGCTCAGATTCATGGTTGGGAAGATAAATGGTGAAGGGCTCTAAGGTATTCAAGAGTCTGAAAATCGCTTTCAATAAGATCATGCATCCAGCATGAGATATAGAGTGCAGCGAATTTGCTTCAGCTATTTCCTTTGAAACTTCAATCAAATTCAAGAAGAAAACCATAACAAAATAGCAGATTGATGCAACTGAGCTATATGCTGTACATGTTCATGATCATCGAGAACAAGCATGTTAGGGATCCACAAATGCAGCAGGCAGGCTACCAGGTGATTAAAACTGAAAACTCAGTAACTATTATCAAAGGTTCCACTTCAGATTTTTCTAATAAGATCTTACGGCTTCCACATTAAGCCTCTCTAATTCGCATTAGCCAATCCTTGGACATAATATGAGCAACCAAAGCAATCAACATACGCTAATGGTAAATACCAAATTGTCTGTACATAACCTTTATATGTTAAGAATGCAACTTTTAACAATGTCCTGGAAAGAACCTTTTGGAAGTTTTGCCACTTACAAGTGATCCATAGGAAAGACTGTCGAATAGGCAGACCTGTCTCAGATAAGGAATTTCCCTTGGCGGCACCCTTAGAAGGTTCAGTAACATCCCTGAACTTGTTATCCCACTCAACCTTGTCCGCCCACTTACAAGTGATCCATAGGAAAGACTGTCGAATAGGCAGACCTGTCTCAGATAAGGAATTTCCCTTGGCGGCACCCTTAGAAGGTTCAGTAACATCCCTGAACTTGTTATCCCACTCAACCTTGTCCGCCATATTCTCAGCCTTCAATGCAACTGCACTATGTGCTGCATCCAGAAAAAAATGGTTATGAACCACAAACAGACACAAAATGAGAAACAGTTAATTTTGAAGTCAAACGGGATATACCTTTTAGAACAGTTTTATATTGAACCTTGCTAGTAATCTTAAACACAAGACTTGGATCTTTTCCAGAATCAGGTCCATTTTCCTTTTTTTTGTTCTTCGAAGACTTTGCTGGAGGTTCCTCAGCTGAATCATCTGGGATTTCTTCTATGTTACACTCCTATACGTCAGGATGAAAACAAAGTAATTACTGTCAAGCAGCAAGCGAATATAGTGCAGTGAATATGCTCCTATAACTGATAAATGAAAATTTGGGATTTAAATAATCTCCTAGAAACTTTTAAAGGGTTGCACAAATTTTGATTGTAGGTATTGAGGTAGCACACCATGCTATGCCTCTCCTGCATTAAGGTTTTGTCACTGAAGTAATTCTTGTTACCAGTCACTTATCCCACGATGTAAAACACATTGAGTCTGAAGAGAACATTCCAGAGGTCCAAGTTTATACTAAAAACTTGTCATATCAGATTTTCCATGTCCAAGCAAATAGTGAGAAAATAGCAGCAATTACAATGAAGGCACAGAAAATAGGTTTCCCATTTGATGAAGGTTAATTCAAAAGACTGATCTAGCCTTCCAATAGACTCAAAATCAAATGTGTGCTGGTTGATGAGGTAAAGTCAACACGCACAGGATCAAGGGGCAGGTGCTCTGATGTTTCAGCAACTGCATGTGACAATTACAGAGTTGAACCAACAGAAACCTAACAGATTCTACTAAGATGGACCCAACGGATATTGACACCATATTGGTCCTTTGAGACTTTGAGTACATCAGCCAAAGATAAATTAAAGCCCAAGAGATACACACATGTCCAGAAGAAACAAGCATGATCGCGACACTAAGAGCCACCACCAGAGATACACACATGTCCAGAAGAAACAAGCATGATCGTGACACTAAGAGCCACCACCTATTCAGGTGACTTCAAAAATCACATAGCGCTTCTTAAATATCAGCAATGTGGCAAGGGCACACCTGACCTCAGATGCAAGATGGTTACGACCCAGATGAATGGCAAACTTTAAAATCAAAAATGAAGGCTGACCTTCAAAATCATGTGAATAGTGTCCACTAAATGCCACCAAAACAACCCATATGCTGATGCTAGTTTAGGAAAATTGACACGAACTCATAGATGAAATCTCAAAAGTTGCAGCTCCAGTGATTTTCCAGTAATAAGCATAACAGAACTAACAGCGGCAATATCAGCTGAGGACAAGGAAAATAAAGGAAGCGCACCCAGAGTGTCAGCTCAATGATGGGGCACTTTGATGCCCTTGTTCCCAGTGGGGAGTTTGACTCCGAGGGGTGCACGTGTGTGTGTGTTAGGCTTCTACCCCTCTTTGTAACCAAAAAGAAAAAGGAAAATAAAGAAAGTTGAAGACTGAATCATCATCAACAAAAACAAATAATCATCAAATAAGATCACTACATTAATGACATAATTAATCATATGCCCACAACAGTGAGCAGTAATTGAAGACCAAGCTGATACACAAATTTCAAGTGTTTCTTTTAAATTGTTGTATACATACCTCCAAATTTATGACACCACGAAAATGCCTCTCCTCTCGTTTTTTTGTATATCCAAGCTAGAAGGTAGGAGATTTCAAAGTCAGTAAAAAGCCACAGCCCTACCCTTACAGAGAATCCCACATCTAGAATCTGTAAAGCATAGTTATCAAGTGAACATCACCTTGCCAGTTTTCTCATTGAGAACAAACCATCGTCTACTCCGTCCATTAGTTTTTGCACTTCTCTTCAACAGGAAACCTACAATGATAACACAAAATTGAAAGGATTGGATCTTCAGATGTCATTATAGCCTTGCTAAGCCTTAGTAGCCAAGTAAAACCATGAACCATACTGAGAGCAGCATTGATAGATATAAGCTTATTGGCAAGCAAATCCATGCCATAGCGGCCAAAAAAGTTGCTTTGAAGGGCTCATTTCATGGCAAGTTCCAGACGACAAATCGTCATCTTAATATTTTTGGTGTCGCTTCATTGTTGTTCATTCTATAATGACTGCAGTTGATCATTGCCATCATTCTCTAATGCCTTGTTCATTGTTGTTCATTCGCACCGGTGGCATTTAAAGCAGAGGGAGAAATCGTTATCTTAACATTTTTGGTGTCGCTTCATTGTTGTTCATTCTATAATGACTGCAGTTGATCATCGTCATCATTCTCTAATGCCTTGTTCATTCTCTAACAAATAAGTCTTCTCTAATGCCTTGTTCATTGTTGTTCATTCTATAACATGGTGTCAAGTATAGCTTGCAGTGTGTTCGGCACTCATTGTGGTAATCATGTTTTTTTGAGAGTCCATTAAGAAGAGAAACTCTGGCTGGTAATCAGTTCATCCACATGGTTGAATTGAAAGATCAAGTTTGCTGATCTTGGTTTGCACTTGGTTTTGCGGGCTATTTGGTGTCATGATTATACTGGTATCAGGAATCATCCTGTCATACTTTCAATGTTAGTTTTTCAACTCCAATTTGTTGCAGTCTCTCTTTGTTATTTTGATACGTGTACCTGTAAATAAATGTAGTTATACGTCATCATTCTCTAATGCCTTGTTCATTGTTGTTCGCTCTACAACATGGTGTCAAGTATAGCATGAATTTGGGCTCACCAATGCATCACACACACACACATGTGACTCACCAACACACACTCACTCACGAGTTGGATGTGACTCATTGTTGTTCATTCTATAACATGGTGTTAAGTATAGCTTGCAGTGTGTTCAGCACTCAATGTGGTAATCATGTTTTTTTGAGAGTCCATTAAGAAGAAAAACTCTGGCTGGTTATCTTTATGAAGTTTGAACAGAAACTCTGTGTCATCTTTTCCCTTTCCGAAGTTTGAAGAGAAACTCTGGCTGGTTATCTTTCTGAAGTTTGAACAGAAACTATACGTTATCTTTTCCCTTTCCAAAGTTTGAAGAGAAACTCTGGCTGGTAATCAGTTCTTCCACATCTATGAATTGAAAGATCAAGTTTGCTGATCTTGGTTTGCACTTGGTTCTGTGGGCTACTTTGTGTCATGATTATACTGGTTTCGCGAATCATCTTGTTATACTTCAATGTTAGTTGTTTCAGCTCCAATTTGTTGCAGTCTCTTTGTTATTTTGATACGTGTACCTGTAAATATATGTAGTTATACCCTGCTTTTGCACCTAGATATCCCATTTATCATACAACCAAGCCATTTATAATGCATTTGAATTCTATGATTGCATGCATACTCATGGGAAACTTGCACTTCTGAATGCATATAATGTGGCGTCATGGGATTTCTGCCCTTGGGAGAATATACCAGGGTTGCTGAATTCATGGTTTTGGAAATTGTTGGCCGCACATTTCAGATCGGTTCTTCCTTTTGTTGGTCACATTTGTGGCACTTTCCTCCTGTCTTGCTTCACTTCAGCTTTGCTGCTTAGTTTGAATATGTACCGGTCATACCTTTTCCATCTACTTAACACCGGCACATGAGCACATATCAAAGATGTATCAAATAAGAAAACTAAGGATGTTACTTTTATTTATTTAGTTTGATTCACATTTATAAAAGAAGTGGTTGTGTTGCTTGATATTTCTTAGAAATTAGACAACTCATTATATATATATATATATATTATCGTAAATAAAAGTGTAAAGCTAAATCCGCTATATCCCCGCTATCGGTATATCAGGGTCGATCGCTAACAACTCACTAACCGCTATTGATAACATAGGTGTTTGATATAGTGGCCATCCCTCCAAGGCACTGTTAGTGCCGCTAAGCGCTAACACCATTATAGCGGCCCGCTATAACAGTGTTAGTGTATAGTACATGTTTGGGTCGGGTCAATTCGACCCGAACCAAAAAACATAAAACGCTAAACCTAAACTGCATATGCATCTATGTCTCGCCTCTCTCTCCCGCCTCTTGCATCTATAGTTGCACATGCTCTCTCCGCCACCACCAGTGACCAGCTTCCACCAACGGCTACCTCCTCCGCTTTTCACTATCTTCCTCCATTGCAAGTAAGCTCTCTCTCCCTTTATCTCTCTCTTTCTCCGCCTTCCTCTGTTGGAGGCAAGCTCTCTCTCCCTTACTCTCTTCTCTCTTTCTTCGGCTCCGCCTTTTGTTGCCTTCTCTCTCTTAACTTTTTTTGGTTTTCTTCAAACCACTGATTGGGATTCAATTCACTTTTATTTGATACTCACCGAGACTATTGGCTCTTTCATATTCTCCAAGTGCTTTGTGCCTTATACTCACAAGGAATGCTTTGTGCCTTCGTATACTCCCTTTCTCCGACTTCTCTCTCTTCTCTCTCTTGTCTTTGTGGATCTTCTCCATGGATTGCTATGTAACTTATTCTTCTATCTAATTTACTTGTTCTTATAGTATTTGTAAGTATTGTATTGCATCATTTGAATTTGCACTGCTAATAAGAGTGGATGATAGACTGACCTGCCCATTTGAATTCACTAGAAGACAAGCTATTTGCGTATAAAGTTATCTCATGAGCATTCCCCCTCTCATCCTTGATAGAACGGTTACTCATGTAGATCATTTTTCAAAATATAACATTGTTCATGTATTCATTCTACATGCATTTGATCTATATTTCACCTTGAAAATGATAGATTGGCCTATGTCTATGTCTATTCCTATCGTTGCATGCTTTTTTCTATAATATGACTTTCTGGTACATTCTAGTATTTAACGTGTGCCATTCTAGTAGTTAACTCAATATAAACTAGATTATTTTTTATTGTTTCCTTCCAACACTTTTGTGGTCGTACTCTTCTTCTTTTAAGATTTTCACAATCTAGCTTTTTAGCATCCTTGGGTCATCTTTCTACATGTCCAAAATATCTTAAACGATGTTCCCTCATTTTATCCTCTATTGGTGATACTCCAATTCATTTCTAATAACTTCATTATGTATATGGTCTTTCTTTGTGTGACCACTCATACATCTCAACATCTTCATTTCTGCCAGAGACATCTTTTGTAAATGTTGATTAATTACCCAACACTCATAACCATAAAACGCAGCAGGTCTAATTGCTGCTCTATAATATTTATCTTTTAACTTTAATGATATACAATTCACAGACATCACAGAGAAATAAAGAACTATAGGAAAAAACAAATAGAATTCAGACAAGGATCTATTTCAGTATGGAAATGGCTGGGATAGTGAAATATATGATTCAACACATGCTGGTTTTCGACGTAAAAGAATTGTATCGTTCAGCTCGATATTGAAGACAAGGACATAATATAATGGCAGTATAACAAGGTAGATCTCACTCCTGACTGCTGGAGAGAGACAGAGAGAGGGCAAAGCTAAGCAGCTGCCTCGCCTCAAAAATAAGCATGACAAGCATCACATGCTTTCACACGCTATTAGTAAAAAACTTGGTGAAATAAACCCCAACGCATTTTTTCATACAAAAGAGTTTCATAATGTGCAAACACCACATTCCAAGTTGATCATTATCTAACGTCTTTTTAGTTTTTATGCTATGGATGACTACTGCAAATTAGCTCCTGTTGGTGTGCCAGATCATCATTTTCATCCAACAGCCAATGGTGCCGTTGTTTGATATCAAGCTGAAGATTTAAAGCCAATAGTTGACACTTTTTCATAATAAATTGCATATATTCTACTGAAGAAATGAACTTTACACAATGATGGACATTGTCATAAAGGTATTTCCATAGATGCACACACAAGCGCACAAAATAAAGCAACCACAGTACCAGATCAGAAGCACCTGTCTGTCTGTTTCTGATGAAATATAGTCATCATTTTCATGCATACGATAACTATCTGATTGTCACGTTTCATTAGTTAACCTTGTGAGCGCCCGGCGAATCCTGTTCTGACTAGTAGACACTGAAGTGCTGACCTTTGCCGACTCAATAGATCTCCTAACAGAAGCAACCTGAATGAAACCAAATTGTGGTTCAGGTTAACTCCACGTAAGTTGGACATGGCATATCATGCCAATATAAAGAACCTTTCCTAATATCCTGAAAGCTATCCAATGATTTAACCTGAGTATGGGAAATTCTGGTCCATCTCTTGCGCCTTTCAAGCTCCACCTTGTCGATGCCAAACTGGGATAGATTGCTTTCTGCAACTGGAATTGCCTTGTCCAACTCATCTACCTTCCTATCAAGGAATCACCTTTTCACTACACAAGCTTAAAACAGATGTTTTTCTGATAACAACCATGCTTCCACATTTACAGAAGAATCAATTACCTCCAAATCAATAAGAGACATTTGAGGCAAGACAAGGTTCATTAAACCCAAATTAAGGGCAAGTTTGTCTATACTATACCTTTCCAAGGTGCTAAAGGACAGTTAACAACTTGAACCAACTGCAAATGGAGATATTTTAATTGGAAAAGCTGAAGAAATCTCATACTACATTGATCAAAGTTTCATGCTTAATAAAAGTTCTTGGCAAGATGGTACTAAACTGCTAAGGTGAAATATGGAACTGCAAAAAGCCCAATGCTCCCAGTTAAACACAGTTAAGGCCATAAAAGACAGAAAATATCTTATAAAATGTTTCGGGTTAATGCTCATTCATGTATTTAAATAGGCTCCAAGATGAATACATGACAATACACTTTTCAAGGAACTCAAACAGTTTGACACTGCTGCTTTACCTGCCATTCAATGCTCTCACATGCAGCAAGAAGCTCTTTCAGAAGATGTACATATTCCCCCGAGTTTGGCTCAATTTGTTCCCATCTCCTGAATGTCGATAGGAGTTTATCAACCTAATGATAAACATCAAAAGTTCAGCAGATCAGTGACCAACATTTCCTTTTAAAGCTTTCTTTCTTCCTTTCTTGAGTGATGATCAAGAAAAGCAGGCTACATTTTCTTTGAGATATTACAACGGAAGATTACAAAAGCTGGCTACTTTAATGGCTATATTGACATATAATTTAGTACTTAACAAACCAATGGGCACTAATGTTATTTACAAAGACTTTGTGCACGGCTATAGCATTAGTATGTTATTTACTTGCTCCCAACCCTAGATGTTTTTCCTTACTTTAAGTGTTCTAAGATCAACAACTGGAGAAAGATCCCCCAATCTGCAGAGTTGTCTTAGATTGGGAGGATATGTATGAAATATATGCATGCATGTATGATCGAGGAAGAACATTCACCAAATACAGGAGTCTATAATCAAGGTAGAAGGTTCAGTGAATAGGTCAACTAAAGCTATGGTATAGAAAACTGAATGACGTTAAAGCAAGTTTCATAAAGAGAGATAACAAAGATAAAAGGTTCAGTAATGAGGCCACCTCAAACAATATTATAGAAACTAAATGAGACAAACAACAAATTTTGGAAAGAGATTGATGCATCCTGGCCCCATTTAACAGAATATATTCATGGCAATCAACTACCTTTCCCCTATAATACAAGCAAAATGTAGTAGTAGCACAGGAAAGAAAGAGATAGGGTTGAGAGAGTTTTAATAGCTGCAAGAATGTATTGCACTAGAACAAGATTGGTAAAACATTCTTGATGACAGAAGTCAGATTACATACCTCACCTTTAAGATTACAAGAATGAAAAACTCAGGAGCTATTTGTGCATGATGAGATGCATGACATAGGAGCACAAAGATACTCCCCATATATAAATATGGTAGAACATATTTGATAATAGAATGACACATAATGTCAACATCAATGACATCAAGATAGGATTTCACAGCTAAACTAATACATGGATCTTTTTGGTCCATTATATTGCATAGAGGTATCCACAACAACATGAAGAATGCATTATTATCCCAAAAAACTGAAGCTATGCAAATTTCATGTAGCTCCTTCAGACGACTTGAATGATTCACCAACAAGGGGTCTTACAGGCACCCCTGGCAAAGGACAGAAAACTTTTGAATTAACTGAGCCAATGGCACAAAGTACAAGCAGTATATCAATCAGAAGTAGAACAGGATGTAAATGAGTCTAAAAATGTTTCCACACTCTTCATGGAGAGGAGAGAAGAAGCAATTACACGAGCAATTATTACGCTTGAGCACTGCCCACTTTGATCACCTTCCCCTTTCTTTGCTTGATTTGAAGAAAATTCACAAGGTACTATTGCATCAGGATAAAAATGTGGTTTCGATCCACTATGGATATTTCAATTTTTCTTGCTAATATCAGCACAATCAGTAGTCAAATATATCGTGTCATGAACTACCTTACCTTCCCATTGTTGACTTTCACTTTCTGCTAACCAGTTCAAATTTCAAGGGTCTTTTCCCCAACTTTATAACCAACCGTTGTATCTCTAAGAAAAAAGTGATTACATTTTACAGTCTTTAGCCCTTGAAGTTAAAATCAAACCCTCTATAAAACAATGACACGTCCACAAGTTATCACATCCTGAAATACCAATCTCTACAGTACAATTTTTTTCCAGCATGAGTCCTATGATGCATTGCATGATGAACCTAGTTTGGGGCCGAAAGAATGAAAAGCGTATTCCTCTCCCTGGAACTAGACTGACCTATACTCCATTCAACTGAACAAGAAACACGACCTTTTTTCAAAACAAACTAAACCAACACAAGGAACTACATATTCCCTAAGCGAATAGAACAGATTCAAAGCACCTATGTAAAAGGACTTACAGAGTCTTGAATTTTCCTGTTTAACGAGATAGAAGGGGTCTTGGGCGGATGACATATTGTCTCTCTTCACAAATCAATAATGTGAAAGGAAGATTCCACAAGTGACTGACAATTCTGGAGTGGTTTAATCAAAGTTCGCACAGTTTCACCTGCAAATCAAAACGCGTATTGATCAACCATTTGGAGAAAAGGAACTTGAATATCAGTTAACGAGTAAATGTGTCGCACAAAGTCCGTCCATTAGCTGCTACGCCAATTGCACGATTTGCTGATTTTGTCGTAGAGATAATAAAAAATCTGTGGATGCTAAACTCAGAAAGGTAATGGAGTCAGAAACCAGTATGCAGACCTAGACAACACAGGGATACAAAAATCTCATTCAATCTTAGAATCGGATACAGTTCTAACTGGCATGAACTTTTTCAGCAAACGTCGGCCACAGATCCACACAAAAACGCTTACAGACCTGATTAACCGACACATACAGAGAGAGATGGCCCGCGAAAAAGGAGGCGAATATGCGCACTGATCGAAGATCGAATGGAGTGGACAGGATGGAGGCTTTCCGATTGATCGAACCTTCTCTTGACGAGAGTGATTACTTCGATAGGTATCTTCACGGCCGGCGGATCTTCGTACACCGCCGGATGAACAGGGAACCGAAATCTCGACTCCTGGCTTTGGTGAAGGGCATTGCGTTGAGCCTGTTCTGGTTTTGCGAAAACCCCAAAGCCAAATTTACCCTTTCAATCACTTAATTATTTTGATTATTAAATGTTTAACGGCGTTCTTCTTTTCAAACATTTAGGGCTTGGGTTCGAGTAGGACTTTTATATATAGAGAGAAATATAGATTTAGAGGACCCACCAAAAACGAAACCACAAGGAACTTTGAAATACAAACTACACTTTTTCACTTAAAAAGTAATGGAGGAGAATATATATATAAAGAGAGATTGTATGGGATTGGATTCTTATCACAGCTCACAAGTCTAATCATTGTTTTTCAGGAATATAGTGTAATAACATTATTTTCTATTTTTTAAAAATTATATGTCATTTAAAAACAATAAGATAGAGAACATGTCAAAAGTGGTAGAATCTAATTTTCATATATTTATATATATATATATGAGAGAGTGAGAATATTGATAGGTCTAAATATGTTTATAAATTATTGAAAATATTAATCAAAAAAATGAGCGAGTGAACATCAGAAAACAATGAGGTAGAATATGTCAAAAATGGAGGTCCAGTTTCTTTTATATATATGTGTGCATGTGCATGAATATTAATAGGTCTAACATGTTTATAAATCATTAAAAATCTTAATCAAAAAGATAAATAGTTGAGTTTACATTATATATATAAATCAAGTATTACTAAAAAAAGTAAATAGACATTTTACTTTTTACAACAACAACTAAGTCTTTTCTCATACTATATGAGGTCGGCTACATAGATTCATTGTTTACACATAGCCCTGCCATGTGTCATACTAGCAGATAACACAATATAATTTATATCATTCTTTATTATTTTTTCCAATATTTTTGTGGTCTTCTTTTCCTCTTTTAACATTTTCACAATATAGTTTTTTATATTTTATTACGAGAGCATCCTTGGATCGTCTTCTATATATCCAAACCACCTTAAACAATTTTTCCTCATTTTATCCTCTATTGGTATTACTCTTGATTTGTTTTTAATAACCTCATTGTATATATGGTATTTCCTTTTGTGACCTCTCTCAACATCTTCATTTCTTCTACACACATCTTTTACACATGTTGATAATTAACAGTCATAACAATAAAACATAGCAGGTCTAATTGGTGCTCTATAATATTTATCTTTCAACTTTAATGATATCTTCTTATCACATAGATTACATGATACCCCTCTCCATTCTAACTAACTGACATTAATTCTATGTGTAACATCTCCATCAATTTTCCATCACTTTGAAAAATTGATCCCAAATATTTAAAATTTTCCTTGTGAGGGATGCAATGTGTGTCAATCTTAATTTTATGTCTTTTGAAGTACCAAAATGATCAAACTTACATTCCATATATTATATATTTGTTCTACTAAGTTGAAAGCCTTTATTTTCTAACTTTCTCTCCATAGTTTAATTTATTTTTAGGCTCGTAACACAATGTTATGTGCAAATAACATACAATAAGGTACTTCATCTAATATGTTTTGTTAACTCATCAATGACCAATATAAATAAATATGAACTTAGACATTTCACTTTTTATTTTTAAAAATATAACATTATATATATATATATAAGAAAAACTTCACAAGTTACCGTCTAGTTTGACCATTTTGCAACTTGGTTCTTGAGGTTAAAAATGTTTGTGGGATATCCTTTTCTACCGGTAGTCAATTTATGATAAATGTTGAATGGCGTTATGAAACCACGTGCCTGAGCATCAGGAGGTAAATGAACATTGAGTTGGATAAAGAATCCGAACCTGAAAAAGTAGAATGTAGATTTTAAAACGGTTTTGAACTACTAACCTGTATCAGACATGTTTGATCTAATATAGGAAAACCACTAAACACTTTACAAAGAACCCTGTCAATTTGGAGACAAATGCCTTTGAGGTATGAGGAGAACACCATTATCACCGATCATTTTCCACACCGTTGATTGCATGAGTGTTTGTTGTTGGCCTTCGACTACTATGAACACCATTATCGACCATCGAGAACCTTCGATGCAACCATAATCTATTATGATCGTCGTTGATCTTTGAGATAAAAGTGACCTTCATCTTTGATAGAAAACAAGTGAAACTGTCATCTCAATTCCCCAACTTCCATGCAATTTTCCCCAATTTTCTCTAAATATGCATATGGATTCGACTTGTAGAAATTGAGAGCTGCTAAATTTTATAGTTATGTGTTGTGTTACTTTATATGTTTTTTAAATGATTTCGTGTACTTATTTGTTTTACTTTATATGGTGGACCAACACTTGTTGAAGAAGATGACCAATGGTTTTTTGTTTTGTTTTTTAACATTCCTTTCCATTGGATGTATGGTTTTCATTGTGTTATCTTTGTCAAATTGTTCTGTTTATTAATTGGAACCAATGTTTTTGATGACATGGGAGTCACATCATCCAAATCCGTCGCTGACCAAGAACCACATAGATGAGACCTAATGATGTTTAGCATTTATCATAATTTGGCTAATGGTGTAAAACACAAAGCATCTGACAAAATCTTTTTAATCACAAGGACAAAATTATAAGATGGTCAAACTAAAAAACTACTTTTGTAAAGTGTATGTATATATATACATGTGTGTGTGACATCATTTTTAATCTTGATAGGAAACAAAGCATTGAAATTAAAGGATTACCTTTTTTTTCTATATTAAAGAAAAGTAGAAAACATGCATACCTCATTAACATACATACATACATACATACATACATATATATATATATATATACATATATATAGATATATACATATATATATATATATATATAGAGAGAGAGAGAGAGAGAACAAGGATGAAATTCGAATATTGAGAAGCATGGACGATTGAGATTGAAAAACAAATATTGAAAAATACATGTAAGAGGTAATTAAATAGCCAGTAAAAAGCACATGTATTTTTTTAAACCAATGACTCTTCATTGACTGATTGACATTGATTTAGATGGATTTTACATATGAATTGTTTGCATAATTGCACACATGTGCGTCTCTCAACAGGAAACTAAATCGATTAAAAATTGTATCTATATGAAAATTCTCCAACCAACAGCGTCAAGTACCCCCCCCCCCCCCCCCCATACATGTGCACCTTACCGATGAATAATGAAATTCTAAAAATTTCACAGTTTGCCACCCATTATCATCATCTAACATGCCAATGTAATGTTAGTATAAAATACCCCTTCTCTGCCGAATGTCGGCATCTACACTTGGCTGCAACACCAAATTAGGCGTTCCGTTATAGTGAATTCATCTCAACTAAAATTATGGCATTTACCTGCATTCAATTCCAGATACATTGCACAGAGCAGATTCAATCTTGTGGTGGGCTTGGATCTACCCATGCTTCTAACCAATTAATCATGTTTAGGTCTCACTTTATGGATCATGTTAGAATTCTCAATCCTTCAAATTCTCTCCTTAGATTTCCCCCCATCTCAGTCTGAGATCAAACTTCCTCTACATGCATAAAGGATTGGAACCAGGCCTTCACTTGCAGGTTTGCTTCTACCATATATGTGAAAGTAGGAAATCTATGGCAAGCACCATTTCAATTCAAAGGGTAATGGCCCAAAAGGTTGTCAATTTGCAGATTATCACAGAGAAGAAAACGACAATAAAACATGTTATTGCTTTTACAAAGTTCAATGCTGATACTGGGCAGGAGGATAGAGTACAAGATAAAGAAATCCATGTAACTGACCTCACTCGGTGTCGTTCTAAAATTTGGAATGCAGGAAAGGCAATGTCCATGCGAGAATTCAAACAATGAACACTTAAAAGAGGAAGAGGAAGGTTTCAAAAGTGTTTTCAGAAGAAAAAAATAAAAAGTGATGATTTTTCATAGTTAAATGTTAATAAAATACAAGATTGAGCTTTACCAAGGCTTGGTTGGTTCAAGTGGTTCATCACTTGTTCCCCTAATGCAAGGTCTTGAGTTTGAGTCATGTGAATGGGTAAAACCAGCACAGGAGAGCTTTACCCCCAAAGTGGACCAACCTGGCTCGAACCAGACCAATCAGGGTCCCTGTGGGGCTCCGGACACAGGTGGTCCAGACCAAAAAAAGAAATACAAGGTCGAGCAGAATGGCAGCTAACACGCAATGTAGCCAAGCCCACTTAGTGTAGGGATAAGACTTGGTTTCGGTCTTGATTTGGAGTCATTATGATAGAAACTTCAACAAGGTGCAACAGAGAGAAACTAACCAAAGATAAAATGAACCATGCAAAGGATTTCCGCAAGGTAAAAGCTTCCTACATGACAGTCATGGCTATGCACAATAAAGGCCAACACCATATGTGCCACACACCGGGGTCCACAGGCCTCATCAGGCAGTCAACCCCCAAAGCATTCTGAAAACTATTTGATCTGGATCCCCAATATCTTTTTTCTTTTTGTCTCTTTCTGTGCTAAGAAAATATCAAGAAGTGATACTCTTAGCAGACACGATTTTATTTCAACGCAAGAAGCATCGTTATAGTATATAACATGCACAATGTGAGTAACACTTAAAACTACAATTACAGGAAATGTATACTGTGAAAAAAAACAAAACCAAAGGAGATGTAATTAGTATTCTATTCATACTTTCATCCAGTGTGAACAACATATCCCATACATGGATATCTCAATTGACAAGTCTTAATCCCTGAAAACATGGATTCTTATCAATGACAGAACAGAACACAGTCGACAAGGATGAAATGATAGCAATGGATACCATTGCATGCACATAAATATATACCACCCTCCTCAAAAAGAAGCACGAAATGCCTGCATCAAAATGTAAAATGCATAAGCCAGCCAAATATTCGGAACACAAAAACAAAACCAAGCCTGTTCCCGTACTAAGTGGGAATGATTTTCCTGCTATTAAGAAGTTTTCATTAACTTCCTGTGTTAAAAAAGAAGGTAGCAAGGATTTTCATGACATACCATTACTTGTGCTGGCTCTTCTTCTTCCATAACCCTCCAAATCTCTTGAGCATTGGATTCTTCTTTCTTGGCGAGCTCTCATCCATGTCTTCATAAAACGGTGATCCCACCCCTATATTTGAGTAAACAGTCGAATCCATCGATCCAGTTCTCTCCACTGTCTTCCCATAATGTGCGGTTGCAAGCACAGCTGCTGCTGCATCAGCCGCCTTCTTCCATTGCTCTGTCTGCACCCTTAGCCTCCTAAGTTCTGCTTCCATTGCTGCATTAGATGTTTGTGCACCCTCGAGCTGCTCTGCCAACCTTGCTGCCTTCCGGGTACTCTTCTCAGTCTGGGCGATGGCAACATCCAACTTCAGCAGAGTTTCCTGCTCCCTAGCTTTCGCAGCTTCGAAGTCAGCTAGAGCGTCCGATATATTGACCACACTTTCCTCTTGTTCTTTGTTTCTGATATAACTTTTCAATACTTCATTTTCCTCCATCATGCTCTGCAATTCTGTTTCTTTGTCCATCAAATTTGCCTCAAGTCCAGATACCTGTTGCTGCAACTTACCCAGCTCTGATTCCACAGTTTCCATTGTCGACACCATTTCTGTCTCCCTTCCTATACAACTCTTGCTTTCAACTTTCATAGTCTTAACAGCTTCACGAGCAGTTTGAATCTTCATCATGCTTTCAACCATGGCTTCATGGAGCCTGGTCTCAGTTTCCTCAATGGCATATCTCAGTTGCCCTACTTCTTGCTTCGCAATATCAAGTTCCATATCCAGCTGATGTTCAAGGTCCATAAGGGGCTGGCCGTCAACCTGAACCAGGTCTTTTTTAAGTTGAAGGTTAGAGACATGTTCCTCAAGTGACTCGACCTTAGCTTGGGCCTCCTGAAGTTGCAAATTGACAGAATTCAGAGACTCCAGGTAATTAAGCCCTTCTGATTTCAGTGTTTCAATGGTTGAATTCGCAGCTTGCAGGTTATGCAAGGTTTCATTAGCCAGAGCATGGGCCTGCACTTCAGAATATTGACACTGTTTTAACTGATCGCTCAAGTCATCGACAAGGGCAAGTGCTTGATACAAGTCTTGCTTCAGGGCTTGAAGCCCATCTTTTGCATCTTCATCATGTTTGACCTGTTCAGCAGCAAGAGCAACCTCTTGTTTGAGTTGCTGGATTTCCACATTTGCAGCAGCAAGGGCAGCAGAGTTCACTGAGTGCTGATTCTGAATGGCTTTAAGTTCAGACTGCCAAGAACGGTCTTTTTCTTGTGAAATTTTCTGGAGTTCTAGAAGTCGTGCTTCTTCAGAGGCAGAGAGTTCGATCAGCTGATGCTGGGATTCATCTAGTTTGGCTGCTACAGCAGAAAGTTCTTTCTTGGTTTCTTCTGCTTCTTGCTGCACCCTTTTCCTAGAGGACTCGGAAGAGTTCAACTGTTCCTTTGCTTTCTTTAAGTCCTCTTGAAGCTGGGAAATCTGGGATCCAAGCTCAGAAACTCTTGAAGGGCGCTTCTTGTGAAACTTAAATCAAGATGAAGACAAGGAAATTAGCGCAAGAAACGTTGAGGCAGGAAGTTTGACGTTTTGAATATATCATGAAAGAAGAGTGGATATATCAAGCGATATGAGACTCAAAACACTAGACTATCATTCACTAATTCAAACAACAGTTCCAGCGAGTGAGTAAAAGGTCCATGCAACCAAAAACTAAAGCTAAAGTGGGTTCAGTTACCAGTAAAAGGTTTAGCAATTAAAAGAGATTGTGCCCCCTTCAATTCCAGGTAATATCTCTAATTTCTTTTAGGTGTCAAACTCAAAACCTTGTAAGAAGAATGACATGAAAATTTGACATCTTGGAAAACAGAAGGTGACATAAAAGGAATGGGTCAGTACCTCAGACATAGGACTTCTAGGAGATCTTCGTTCAGTAACTTTTGGGCTCCTCTCTGTTGGTGTTCTGCTAGCAGAATTTGAAGAACAAGCGGAGTCGGTGTCACCAGCCACTTTGAGTTGTCGACCGACTCGAGGAGTGGTTATTGATGTCTTGTGAGCCATATCTGAAGGATGATTCCTGTTTTGGAAGTTTCAAGAGAACAACAATTTAGTGATAGAGCAGCATGAAGATTACAAAGATAACAAACAGAAGAAAGAAAAATCAACTCCGTTCAATAGATTCCAACTCTCCAAGAACAAGTTCTAGTTTACTCTATGTTTCTCTGAGCATTTCGACATACAGCAACATCACTAACAAATAAGTTAACACAATAATCCTGCAAAGATGGTGGATTCAAGTTGCCATCTTGAAAACTTCCAAGAAACAAATAACTTGATTCAACGCACCCATGCACACACACAAAAAAGTCACATGAAAAGGAAATGCCCTCAGAAAGACACAGTAATCACTGTGACTTGTATCTGCTCACTCAATTTACACAACGATCACAAAGTACCCTCGATTCATGGATTGAATTAGCAATGAACTTAAAGAACATCTTCTCTAACCCACCGTTCATAATCAGCACTACTTCCTTCTAGAGGGGTTGAATTATGTCCGATAATGGAGGCTTTTCCTTTAGATCGTAAAACAAGCTCAATAGACCTAGCCCATTCTCTATAATTTCGTCCATCTAGGCATATGTTTGTGATTTGGAATGGTTCGATCTTTTGATCCTATCCATATGTGGCTGGCATAGTTTCTTCTTTCAACCTTCCATCCATCTTGCTCAAGATCCACAAGTATTAAAAAAAATTGATGATTTCTTCTTGTCTAATCCCTTGATTTATGATATTAGGTGTACATGTTTTCAGTAATCTTGTGTACTTTACAATACTCAATCTGATATTGCTGAAACTTTCTTCTTCCCTTTTTTTTAAGGTTACTATTGATGATGTATTGACAATGTGATAGTCTCTCATTAAGTTAAAAACAGCTAACTACAGCATTGGAATTCCAAAAGCCATAGTTCCCATTCAACTTCCTCCTCATCCTCAATCTCTTACACACAAATCCGAGGCAAATGGGAGTTCACCAAGCAATCAATTAAGAAGATGGGCAGCACACACCATGTGCCCGCGGTAAAGTAAAAATATGGAATATGCATAACATGCAGGGGCCCAACCATTAAGGAGGACCTGCGCATACTTGGTCAATTACTTGAGAGCAGTGTTATTCGACGCGTATCATATCGTGTATCGTTTTGGTCCACGATACGGGCATATCGTATCATAGTATATCGTACTTTAATATTAAAAAAATAGAAAAAACATGATAATTGCAAAGAATTCATATAATACAAAGTTTAATACATATTAATCATTCACCATTGAACAATTAAAAAAAATTACATATTTTGAAGCAAAAAATGAAATACATCAGCATTTACATATTATAATCATGATCATTAACTAAATAATCTTCATCTTCTTCTTGCTGAAAATTTTCACCTCCTTCTACTTCAAAATCAAAATCTTCATCTCCTTGATGATGTTATTGCGCTCTTTCCAAATTAATCGATCCAATGTCTCCTTGATCAAAATCTTCCATAATCCACTCCTCTAATATATCAAAATTAACAAACAGCTATCTTTGTACAACGATGAGCTCCATTTCTTTAATTATTGAGTCTATGACACCCTAGTGATAGTGATATTGTTACTTGATGATATCCTCTTTTTCTCTTACTCGAGACTATCTTTTTAACTAATGCTTGAAGTGATTTGAAATAGAAGGATGATGGATGGATGTTGTGGGTCAAAATCAGGTCATCTGATTACTTTTGATCTCACTTTAGAGGCTGAGCTAAGCCTCACGCACGCTAGTCATGTTCAACTCAATGGAAGTCGTGTAAGGTGAACCCTAAAATAGTGAAACTGTGAAATGCCACTCAATGAACCGAGGCAACCAAATTGTTCTTCGTTGTTTGTGATTTCATGAAATTAGAAACATATAGCAAAAATATACCTAAAAGTTGGCAACATAAAGGGAAATTATTTTGTCACAATTGTTATTTTTTCATAAATTATTCTTATTCAATAAAATTCTTATAAACTAACCCGAATTTACATGTTACATGCATACAACTTGAATTCCCAAACAAGCATACCACAAAATGCCTTAGGGAGAAGTGAAGAGAGGCAAATAGAGGCCAGAAACCCGCAAAAATAATTTTGAAAAAAAAATGGTTGTATCACCCATATCGTACCATACGGGCGATACAACATGATAACTTGTATCATACGATACAAATTACCGTATCGTATCGTGGCGGCTTCCCATGATACGAGTGGGATACGAATAACAGTGCTTGAGAGTGAATCTATATTGTTGTTGGAAATAAACATAAATTATCTTTGAAATTTGTAACAAATTGCACTGGGGAAAAGGCTGAGATTGCTCCCCAGTGAAGAGGATGTCAGCACTATGAGCTCTATAAATGTCAATAACTTATAATATCGTACGCACATTAGAGAGTAGTCCTAGAATTATTGGGTTATTTTGTCGGCGAAGAAGATTATCTTGTAGTGAAGGATGCTGATGATCGTCGGATTCCTGTAGCTCTCTGTTTTTCCAGAGATTAAAATGGCGCAGCAGTGAAGACAATGGACACGAGGTTCCCTCACAGGAGCTTGCTCAGACAAATGTCGTTTCTCTGTGATTTTTTTGGTATTTCTCTCTGTATATCTCTGTCTACACTGTCTTTGTATGTGCCTACCTTTATAGGCAGGCGCTCCCCCATTTGTCTGTGCTTATCCACCTGTGGCTTCACTCGTTTGGGAGCTTTAACGGGCGGCCGTTACCGAAAATTCCGGTAACGGTTGTCCGCTACTTGGTTTGGCCTGATCCTCAGTCCAGCCGTTACCCGAGCCGAGAATGGCCACCATTTTGTAACATCTCCCACTTGGCCATTCGAGCTAAGTGTATCGACATACTGGTTTTCCTCCCATTTTTCAAGGGTTTTCCCTAGTTATGTCGATTCTTGATTACTATTGTAATCAGAACCTCCTGTGCGGTTATTTCCCTACACAACAAATCATCTGTTGTATGGTTATTTACCTATACAACAATTGTATATCTATTGTATGGTTTGTTTACCTATACAACAAATCAAACAAATCAAACCTATACAACATGTTTTGAGAAAAGTTCTTCCGTTATGCCTTTTGTTAAGGGGTCTGCCAACATGTCTACCAGTTGCATGTATGAGATGGATATTTCCTTTCTCATAACCATATCATGAACATAGTGGTATTTTACCATTATATGCTTGCTTTTCGAGCAATCTGCTCCACTCTTAATAAGAGTAATTTCTGCATTATTATCGCAATAGATAACCACTGGCTCGTCTGTTATCTCGAGCTTCAAATCTCGTACGAAGCAGCTTATCCAGACAATACTTATTGCAGTCATACAATAAGCAACATACTCAACTTCCTGTGTATGCAACGCTACACAGCCATGTTTCTTGCATGCCCAAGAAACAACACCACCTCCAAATAAAAATACTTGTCCTGAGGTTGATTTGTTGTCATCTTTACTCCTAGCAAAGTCAGCATTTGAGTATCCTAACACTTTCAGTTCATTTGCTGGAAAACACAGCTTCAAGTCCTTTATTCCTTTCAGATATCTTAGAATCCTTTTCACAGCTACCCAATGCTGCCAACCAGGATTACTTTGATATCTACTGACAAGACCAACAACAAAGTTGATATCTGCCCTTGTACACAACATAGCATACATCAAGCTGCCAACAACTTGTACATAAGGAACATTAGGCTTATCGTCTCCTTCATTGAGACAATCAGCCTTAATTTCACCCCTTTTGCAACAGGTGTATCTGTAGACTTGCATTCACCCATTTTGAACTTCTTGAGGATATAGTCTATATATCTCTCCTGACTCAGGCATAAGAGTCTAGATTCTCTATCTTGAGAGATCTTTATATCGAGGATATAGGATGCTTCCCCCATTTCCTTCATTTCGAACTTGGAGTTCAACCATGACTTAGTTTTGACAATCATCTCATTGTCGTTTCCAATCAACAATATATCATCTACATATAATGATAAGATGACAAAGTGGCTCCCACTATTTTAGACATAAACACAGTGATCAAGTTTGTTAGCCACAAACTCAAGTTCTATAATGACATTTTGAAAGGTCAAATACCATTGGCGAGGTGATTGTCTCAAGCCATATAGTGATTTTTTCAACCTATATACTTTATCTTCTTGGCCTTCAACCACGATTTCTTCTCAATCACCATTTAAAAAGGATGTCTTAAAATCTAACTTATGTAAATCCAAATCATAGTATGCAGATATTGCCAGGATTATTCGTATAGATGCAAATTTCACAATTGGGAAATATGTCTCAACATAATCTATCTCCTCTTTTTGCGAAAAATCCTTTGCAACCAACCTCGCTTTAAACTTGTTGATTGTACCATCGACCTTGTATTTTTTTTTTAGAACTCATTTAGAGCCTATAGTTTTCCTTCCTTTTAGCAAATCAGCCAATTCTCAAACTTGGTTTTTCTCAATGGATTCAATTTCCTCATCCATAGCTTTCTCCCAATCTGTTGATTCCGATGAGTTCATTGCTTGCTAATAAGTCAAGTTATCAGTCAACTCATCTAAATCTACCGAATTGCACACTTCCTACGCAAGATAAGTGTGATAATCCTCTAAGTAGGACGGAGTGACTCTTGGCCTCTTATGTCTACTGAAGGTATCGGTAGTTCAGGAAGATCTTCTATGGGCTCAAAAGATGATTGGTTTAAATCTACCAAATCATCAACACATTCCTCATTGTTTTCGAGGATGTCATTCTTAGAATTTTCTAAGAATTCAACATCTCTGCTTTCAATGAGTCTGTGGTACGTATGATAAAACTGATATCCTTTTAAACCTTTTGGATATCCAATAAATATACACCTCAAGGACCTACTGTCTAGTTTATCTCTAGACTAATCAAGGATCTTAACATGTACAATTGATCCCCACCTCATGAGATGACCTAGGTTGGGTTTTCTTCCAAACCATATCTCATATGGTGTAGTGAATACAGCTTTACATGGTACTCTGTTGAGTACGTAAACAGTTGTACTTACTGCTTCTCCCCAAAATACCCTTGGAAGAAAGGTATCAATCAGCATAGACCTTGCCATGTTCAGGAAGGTTCTATTGTATCTTTCAGCTATACCATTTTGTTGAGGTGTCCTGGGCATTGAGTTTTGTTTAGCAATATCAAAGTCTTTGCAAAATTCTAAGAATTATGCCGAGGTATACTCACCTCCTCTGTCTGATCTCAAGACTTTGATTGAATGCCCTAATTAATTTTCTACTTCTTGCTTATATTCTTTGAAAGCATCAAGTGCCTCTGATTTATGTGCCAAAAGATATATATACATATATCTAGAGTAATCATCGATAAAGGTTATAAAGTAACCCTTTTCACGATGTGTCTTTACTCTGAAAGGTGCACATAAATCTATGTGAATAATTTCTAACAAGGTTGTTGCCCTTGTTGTTTCCTTGGGAAAGACTTTCCTTGTCATTTTTCCTTATATGCAAGCTTCACACTTGTTGAAAGTCTTTTCCTCAAATCCGGGCAATAAGTCAAAGTTGGATAATTTCCTCAACTTTTCTAGACTTATATGCCCTAGGCGTTTATGCCACATATTCACATCAACAGAAAAGGCACTCTCAATATAAACAGAAGATTGATGATTTTCATTATCAGATAACTTGAACAGTCCATGTTTTATATCAAATTCTCCTGAGAACAAGATTCTCTCATGTTTGCCCAGAATCACCTTGTTAGGTATAAACCTAACTTAAAAACCCTTCTTAACTAAGGCAGGGAGCGAGACCAAATTGTGCCTTATTGATGGCACAATTAACACATTGGTCAGTACAAATGGTTTGCCTTATACAAATATCTGAGAAAGTACTGTTTCCCATATATACACGATGTTCTCCAGGTTGGTATTCCTTGAAGTCAATTGCCCCTTCCTTTGTCTTTGAGATATGTCTTGTAACTCCCGAGTCTATCCATCAACCTGTAACTAGCAGTCTAAGTATAGACATTCTGAAATTACGCAGAGTATATCTTGCTTCTCCGACTGTCCGCGTTGTGGGTTGTTTTCTCTACCTTTCTTGTTGCGACAGTCCTTCTTGTAGTGTCTCATCTTTTCACAGTTGAAACACTTGATCCATGAAGCGGTTTCCTGCGATTTCTTAAAACTTTAACCGTCTTTCTTGTTATTCTTGCCAAACCTTTTATTTAGTTTCTTTTTCTGGTTGGATTTGGAGCTAGACGCTAACTCATCCTGGACCACCAACAATTTTTCCTTTTTGTTTTTGAGCATGTGTTCTTCCTCAATTGCTAACTTTAGGGGTAACTCATAAAGGTTGATTTCTGGTCCTAATCTTAAAGGAGTGGTGACCATATTTCATGATAGAGGTAGACTGTTCAGTATGATTGATATCTGCATCGGTTCGAGGATGACTGATTTTGCTACGGCTAAGTCTCTAGCCATCACTAGCATGTGATTTACATGCTCTACTACATTTTCTCCTTTCATTCTGAAGGAGTTATATTTCAGTAGTAGAAACTGCACATGTAATTTTGCAGTTGTATCATACTTGGCTGTTAACGAGTCAAACAACTCTTTTGCGGTCTCATATTCTTCAAAGACCCTAATCAGGTCATCCTCCATATAAGTTAACATGATTGTTCTTGCTATGGTATCGTCTTTTAAAAATGTTTTATACATTTCTACCTATTGTTGGCTTGCGTCTAGTGATGGAGGAGGACGCATTGTTTCCTTTAAAACATACTTTACACCTTCTAGTGTTAGAGCTAGTGGGATTCTTCTCTTCCAAGTCTGCAAGTTCAAACCGTTTAACTTTTCTGTTTTTGTCAGTTTGGACACACATATCCTAGAACTTATTTTTAGATGTTTGGCAAAAATATCAATCAAGCGGTCTAAAGGAAAACAGAAAACATACAAAGCAAGAGACATGTTAAAGTGATGTAAAATATGAAGCAGAAAATTTTTAAGGGTTTTTCAGACTCTAAAACCCCTAAAAAGGATACCAAGAGATAAATTTGTAATTTTATCTATTTATCCTCTTTTTATAATTTTATAAAATCACAAGGACAAACTCGTAAAATTACTATTTGGTATTCCTGTAAAATTCACAACTGATCGGGGTTTAAATCGTAATTTTAACTCTCAAGGCGAATCTGTAATTTTTCCAAAAGAATAGGGGTAAACCCATCTTTTAATTATCCAAACCGGGTTGGATAATATCGTAAAATAACAGTCCTTAGTTTTCCTGTAATTTTCAAAAACTACCAAGGGATAAAATTGTCTTTTTATTATGGCAGACTGTGTAATATCCAAAATGGGTCAGGGGCATTTTTGTCCTTTTTACACATATCCCGAGGCGGTTTCAAAAAACTGCTAGTAGTTTTCAGGCTGTTTCAATTGTTTTGGCCGATTTCGCCTCTGGCCACTTCGGCTGTTTTGGCCGATTTTGCCTCTGGCCACTTCAGCTGTTTTGGCTGATTTTGCCTCCGGCCGCTTCGATTGTTTTGACCGATTTCGCCTCTGGTCGCTTCGGCTGTTTCGACTGTTTTGGCCGATTTCGCCTTTGGCCGCTTTGGCTGTTTCAGTTGTTTTGGCCGATTTCGCCTTTGGCCGCTTTTGGGTTTCTCCATCCGCCTTTCCTGACGATTGTCGCCTTCCATCGAATTTTTTTTTCTTCGTTCCCTCCCTTTCTTTCCTCCCTTTTTCTCTTTTTTTTTCTAACTTTCTGTTTTGTAGGGAACCAGGCCCGGATACCAATGTCAACGAAGAAGATTACCTTATAGTGAAGGATGCTGATGATCGTCGGATTCCTGTAGCTCTCTGTTTTTCCAGAGATAAAAATGGCACAGCAGTGAAGACGATGGACACGAGGTTCTCTCACAAGGGCTTGCTCAGACAAATGTCGTTTCTTTGTGATTTTTTTGGTATTTCTCTCTATATATCTCTGTCTACACTGTCTCTGTAAGTGTCTGCCTTTATAGGCAGGCACTCCCCCATTTGTCTGTGCTTATCCACATGTGGCTTCCTTCGTCTGGGAGCTTTAACGGGTCCGATAACGGTTGTCTGTTACTTGGTTTGGCCTGATCCTAAAGTAACGACTGGATGGCCAATCCAACCGTTACCCGAACCGAGAATGGCCACCATTTTGTAACATATTTGACTCTGTAGAGGCCCACAAGCACACTAACACCACCAGCAGCTTGCCTCCGTGTGTCAGGATGTCCAATCTCCACTGAGAATCTATGGTCCTCACCATTAAAATCAACTCCTCACAGTACCCCAGGGTAAAATCCCGAATAAAAGTGAAAAGAAAATATTTTGAGCACTAATAGAATGTCATTAGAGAGATGGTACATAACAGCAGGTTAAAGAAATGAACGTAGAAATTGTCTGGTAAAAGGGATACGAGAACTAACAATGGCATGGGACCAGTTGCATTGCTATGTCACATAAACACCTCTAGGAGATGAGGCGTCGACACCGACACCGTGTCGGTCAACTTTGACACGATCAACATGTCAAAATACATAATGTCTTTCACCCAAAAACATTTTTTTGGTCCTCTCGCTCGCCTCTTTGCACTTGCTCTCTCTGTCGATAGAGGCCACCTTTGTCACCCTCTGTAGTGCCTTCCCTCCGATGCAGGTATTCTCACTCTCCCTTTTCTCTTCTCTCTCTCCCTTTCTATATCGTATCTTTTGAATGTTTAAAGGGCAAGTATTCTCACTCTCCCTTTTTCTTTTCTCTCTTGCTTTCTATGTCATATCTTTTGAATGTTTGATTGTTTTGCATCTCATTTCGTGAATGAATCTCTCTCCCTTTCACTCTTCGTCTAATAAAAATTGTTTCTCCTTTGTGCCTACTCTCTTTGCCGGCCCACCACTATTCTCTCTCCCTTTCTCTACTGTCTAGTGCCTAAAATAAAGAATTTTTGTAACCCTAAAATTTATAATGCATATATACATTGTTCTTAATACTTTTCTATTTTTCAATCAAATTTTGATTTGAGTTGATCCTAGAAATGGCCGACAAAAGGAAAGCAAAAATAGTATCAATTAGGAGTTATCAATTGGGAGTTATGGTGGTAGTGTGTTGCAGCTGAAAGTATCACCCATCTTCTTTTAAGTTCATGATCATCAACACCTTGTGATGATACACTATTATGGATGCACGTGCAAACGGAGGAATCATATAAAGGTGGTCAAGATAATACACGTTTTACGTATAAATTTTGAAACATGTAGGATCGTTTAATAGAGTGAAGGCTCATCTTTTGAAATTATCATGGTATAAGGGCATGCTTGAATGTAGATGAGGCTTTGTGAAGACAATTAGTGGAAAAAATGATTATGAAAAGAAAAATGAAAGGAGTGAAAAAGGAACACATATTTCGAGATATAAAGAAGACACATAAAAGAAATATAAAGATATTGCAAAATGACTTTAATAAAAGTTTTAGAGGAGCAATTGAAAAAATCATTTACTGTACCCAAAAAAATACTGACACATCGATGTTGATGTTGCACCCGAGTCATTGCCAACACCTTACCTCCTAGAGGCAATGTCACACAGACACCTCTAAGAGGTAGGGTGTCGATGTCAACACGGGTGCGACACCGACACGATGTCGTGTATTGTCGACACGGTCAACGTATCGACCCAATATTCAGGTGTGATCAACGTGTTTGAGGTCACGTTTGTCTAATTTTTAGGTCAAATCTTTAAAAGGCTCGATTGCTTCTGAAGCTCATTTCTCGCGGAAATTTCTCTCTCCCTTCTCTGTGTTGTGGCTGCCCCTCGACCCTCACCTTACTGTTGTTCACTCTGGTGTGTTGTGGCTGCTCCTCGACCCTCACCTCACTCTTGTTCACACTGGTGTATTGCGGTTGCCCCATGACTTTCACCTCACTCTTGTTCATGTTGTGTTGCGGTTGCCCCTCGACCCTCACCTCACTCTTGTTCACGTTGTGTTGCGGCTGCCCCTCGACCCTCGCTGTGCTGTGACTACCCCTCAACCCTTATTGTGTTGTGGCCATCCCTCGACCCTCGATGTGCTGCGGCTGCCCCTCAACAGTCGTTGTGGTGTGGTTGCCCCTCGACCCTCACCTCACTCTTATTCACACTGTGTTGTAGAAAGGTTGAAAGATTTTTCTTTTTCAGTTCACTTCCTTTTAATGTAGCAAGAAATCAATATTGGAATGATCTTTTCACTTCATTGGCTAATTGTAATTTACATGGTTATGTTCATCCAAGTTCTGGAAAATTGCGAACCATGATTTTTAAAGAAGAAAAAGGCAATATTAAAAGACTTTTAGAACATAAGAAGTTTTCATGAGAAACTAATGGTGTTTCTATTGTTTCTGATGGATGGAGTGATATTTAAAGGCGTGCACTCATTAATTTCATTGCTTATTCAATTAGTGAGTCAATATTTTTGAAGTTTTTTTATGCATATGGAGAAATTAAAACTGCAGGCTACTTAAAGATTTATTTCTAGAAGTTATTAAGAGTGTTGGACTAGATAATGTTGTACAAATAATAACTGATAATGTAGCTAATTGTAAAAGTGCAGGGTTAAGTTTGGAAGGTGATTATCCACACATTTTTTGGACACTTTGTGTAGCTCACAATTTAAATTTGGCTCTTTCTCGTATATGTAAGCCATCAGAAGATAAAGATAATCTTCGTACATATGAATTGTGTTCATGGATTGAAGATATGGCAGCAGAATGTATAAAGATAAGGAATTTTGTAATGAAACACCATTTAATTTCAGCCATATTCAATAGACATTCTCATTTAAAGTTGTTGAAGGTTGCAGAAACATGTTTTGCTTCTTTGATTGTGATGGTAAAAAGATTCAACACAATGAAGACATCATTGGTTCAGATGGTTACTGATCCAAGCTGGGATTAATATCGTGGTAACAAGGTTGAAGATCAAGCAAGGGCCCGACCAGTGAAGACTGTTATTCTTAATGATTTATGATGGGACAATGTATCATATTTTCTTGAATTCATAAAGCTTGTTTGGGAGATGTTGAGAGATGTTGATAAAGATGAACCAATGAATCATAAAGTTTATGAAATGTGGGATACATGATTGAAAAAGTTTAGTCAATAATTTTGAAGCACGAGGGAAAAGAACTTCACAAGACATCATCATTTTATGATCATATTCATTCTATATTAGTTTCAAGATGGGACAAAAGCAACACTCTCTTGCATTGTTTAGCACATTCTTTAAATCCAAGATATTATGGGAAGAAATGATTGCATGAGAGCATTGGGTGAGGACATCAAGATCGTGAAATAGGAAAGAATTGGCAAATGTGTTTGGGAAGGATTTATACCTACTTCGTCCTTGTTGAAGATTTGGTTTATCTCAACCTGCTACTAATGGAACAATCTCTCGTAGTCGTGTTGAAGACTTGGTTGAAATGGCATTGGTTGCATGAGAGCATTGGGTGTAGTCCTCCTAAAAGATGCATCTTCTTCAAAAGCTTGCATCAAAATGATTATCTCAAACTGCTACTTCGTCTTGTTGTGAAAGGAATTGGAGTACATATTCTCAAATTCACAATATCAAAAGGAACAATCTCTCAAGTAGTTGTGTTGAAGACTTGGTATATGTTCATTCAAATCTAAGATTGGTTTCACGATATAATGATGAGTACACGTAAAAATTATTAATCTTTCAAAATTATTTTCTTTTCTATTAATCATGATGATTATATTTGATCTTTTCTTGTTACTTATTTGAATATATTGCAGTGAAGGAGCATCAAAATATTGGGATGCAAACCCGAAGGAATATCACTTAGATGACCGCTAAGATTTGCATACCCTTAATATGGAACTCATTGATCCAATAGTCCCTTCAGTTGATAATATTGTTGATAGTGAAGATTTATAATTTATCGGGTACATGTTCATTTCATTTATCAAACATTAATATTGTTCATAATTGATAATATTGTTGATTTGCGATTCCTGATTTTCTTTTGATTGATTTGTATATTATGATGAAATTAGTAGTTGTTTACTTGTTTTGCTTTAATATAAAGTTGTGTACTTACTATTGCCATCATATACTTATGGTAATTGATGTCTCACTTGTTCTAGCTTGAATATAATATATATAATATTATATACCTTAGTTATGTTGATGCACCCACACTCGTGTGACATAGGCTAGAGGTGTGTGTGACATAGGTGTAGATGACATCCATATCCACACAATGCAATAAATGACTCATCTTCGTAATAAGAAAACTACCTCTCAGCACAATTGTACAAAAAAGAAATAGTGGAACACTGAAAAAGCAAAAAGTACAGAAAACGATAGGAAAGACAATGAAGAACAACATACTTGTCTCACAAACGCCAAAAGGGGAAGCCCAAGTCAAAAAAGATGGAAGCCACAAAATAGGGCAAAACTCGATTCAAATACAACAACAACAACGCCTTTTCCCATACTGGGGTCGGCTACATGGATTCTATGTTTCCACAGAGCCCTATCATGTGCAAAACTCGATTCAAATATAGCAGGAAAAAGCGTAACATCAATCACCAGACCCCTCCTACACCATTCCGCAAACAGTATAGTAATTGCGAGAAGCTTAAAAGAACAGAGAAGAGCCCCATCAACGGTCTCGCAGAAGACGTTCAAGCAAAAAACAGGCACCCACAAACTTTTCCCAACGCAATGCAGCTTCACAGTTTTTACACTGAACGGGCACCATTATCATTTAAGGCAGAGCTAGAAACAACAGAACCAGGTAAGACTTTATAATCTCTCTAAAAGCAGAATGCGGCCATTTCACTCAGACCCCCAAAGAAACAAAGAAGAATACGCGTGTTCACCTTGTTTTCGGCGCCTGCAAATTTCTTCTGGCGTCGTTGCGGGCTGACTGTGGAACTTCTCGGCGAGCTATCTCCTGGAAAACACGAGCTCACTTGAGGCACAAGGATTGAGAAAATGATACCTGGAAAACACGAGCTCGCACATAAGGTGTAGAGAAGCAGAAAGAAGACAATGGCAGAGAGATAAACAAGGCAAAAAAACAGAGTAGGGGGACGGTGGGGTTGCACATGAAGGAAATAAATGGATCGTTTCTTGCAATAAATAAGTCCCATGACACATATATTCGCAAACAATACTGGATTCCTTCTCAACCACGGTAAAATAGAGTTGCCTTTACTGTCTGCACTGGCGCCACCCACGAACACAAGACAGCAGACAAACATCCACAATTTACTGGACTACCACAGTCCCCATCCCACCAACGAACATAGAGGAAAAGAGCCTAGATTAGGAGTTGAAGACTAATGGAGACATTGGTCAATATCAGAAGTTACAGACGGGAGAAATGCGGCGGTGGCTTTGTGTCACTCTTCGACCGATGCATTAAATCACCGGCAAAATTCCATGAAAACCCTTTAAACAATCAGATGTCATCAGTATAAGCTTTGATGTCGAAGGAAAATAATAAAAGAAACAAACGGAAACACGAGAGAGAGAGAGAGAGAGAGCAACTAGTGTTGCGTCTTTGACTCCCAGCATGAAGAGTTCTCAAAAGCCGAAAGATAGAATCATTTGAGAATAAAGATCGACGCATTTACAAAAAAGAAGATCCCTTCATAACCTTTCTACAGTGAGAAACAAAGGATCATGCATCTCCATGAAATATCCATGAGCCACGTTCTCTCGTATGATCATAACAAAATAGCATTCATATAGTGCTCCAACAAGCTCCATTCTTCATAAGAATATGTTTAATGAGAGAGACAGAGAGAACCCTACCACCACCGACTCGTGACGAAAAATGGGAGCTGTCTCCCTCCCTCCTGCTTTTCACAGGGTGAACGCACACGGAGAGAGACCTATTTTTCCTGTTCTCAATAAAGAGAAAGGAACTTTTGTGCTCCTCCTCATAGTCTGCAGCTGCAGCATGCAGCTGCACGCGCCGCTCGCTCTGTAGTCTCTCTCTTTTCATATATATATATATATATATATATATATATATATATATATATATATAAAAGTACCTCAATTCTCTCTCTCTCCAGCACCAAGCCTACTACCATGGTAAATGTGAAGAAACAGGCTGAAATTACGGAACTATTCTGACATGAAAAAGCAATTTTAGCGGTTACTTTCCATGAAAATTGCAAGATACCGCTTGGCGGGCTTCTTTAGGAGGACTAATTTGGAATTTCGTGCCCTTTGAGGGTATTTTGGTCAGTTCCGAGTTAGATAAACCACGCGAAGTTTCGAAGCTAAGACTGTTTCTTTTATATGTTGGGTCGCTAAAATTAACCGTAAACAAATACGTTTAAAATGACGGTTAACGACCTAGAATGCCTATAGGATTGCTCGGAGTTGGAAAAACGCATATTTTCTGAATTCATCCTTTCTTTTCTCATGATTTGTAAGATCCCCCGAGCCTTTTGGCTATTCTCAAAAGCACCATTCTTTTTCATGAGCCACTTCTTTGGTTTCTCTCGTTCTCATAACCAAATGGAGAGCAAGGGTGTCCCATAACAACCTTCCGCTGGTCCTTCAAAATAAAACAGAATCATTTAAGATATTTTAAATTTCATTTATCAAGATTAAAGCAATCACATTATCTGTTTTAGTATTTTTTGCTACAATGGGGAGGCCAAAGCCGTGTGCTCATCCTTATGATCATATCTAGAATTTTTAGTAGGGTGGAGCGAACTCCTTATTCCATCATTTTTGGTGGGGCGAACTATGTATAATAGTCATGAACAGTAACTTTTTTATTTAGTTTTTCAAATTTCAGGTGAGGTGCTTCCCTTCACCTCAATGTAGATCCATCATTGCTTATGAACTTTAACTAGTTGACCACCTAACTACATAAGCTATCGCTCTTTGTGAATCTTTTATAGCATATTTTACTTACTACAAATCAACTTCTACATCCAATCTGAAAATAATCCAAGTTAATAATGTTATTTCAAATATTATGCAGTTTGAACATAAATAAGTACGATAAATATTAAAGAAAGGGCATAAATTTCAGCCACAAACTTATAATAAGAAAAATCAATTGGAGGAAGGCTCCCCCACTATCAATTTTTTACAAATTCAGTGAACATGCACATTCTTCCTTGCATTCGGAACCAAATCAAACTTTCTTGAAACGTTTGAAAAAATGGTAGGCAAAAGGAAGTTTTATCTTGTAAAAATGACTTATTTGTCAATGGCTTCAAATAGAGGGATTATTTGGGGAAACCCGATAAGTAATTTGGTAATAATTACTTCCAGCAGCGGCATATAAGACAATTTGGGTATGTCTTATTATTGGTGTCTTGGGCTTGCGTTGTTTCACGCAGGCGGGAAGAATCAGTTGCAGCGGGAGCGTGTGCAGTGTGACGATTCGAACCCTACCTATTTAGGTAAATGACAAACGAAAGCCAGACGTGGGCGTCCAAGTTTTCGAAATTCAAAATGATACCACATTCTGGGGAATCGACAAATCTAGGATTTGACTTTGTAAAACCAGAAATGCCCTTTCTTGCATGACCGAATCCGTGGATCGGGTCCGTCTTCACATTGGTAATGGGGAAAAAAGACGGAAAAAAGAGAGAGAGTCATATAAGGAGTATGGTGTTATATATATATAAGATGATAGAGTACACCGTACTCCGTTGGAAGCATTTGATGATGAATGGTGGAGATGGCGTTAACAAGGTATCGTTCTTATTCACCTATTATTTTTTAGTCATAAGTATAATAAGGTTATTGCTCGTAATTTTTCAAAATATCCTTGTAACTTTCAATTTTATTAAATTAATTAATGAATTAATTGCACAATATATCTCTAAAAATTGAAATCTCTTCTTGACTATATACCAAAAGCACAGGAGTTGGGGACCAAAGTCCCCATGAATGACAATCGTAACTATAACGGTCTTAAGGTAGCAAAATTCTTTGTTCGATCACTTCTAACCAATGACATGGATATTGTCTTTTCTTTAAAAGAGACTAGGTAAAATAGACATGTATGTGAAGATGTCAACTACCTTTACCTTGACAAAAAAAACTCTAGAAAGCTTTATTGTTTCTACTCATATCCTCAAAAGGTAAAAGATAACCATAAAAGAGCATATATATATATATATATATATATATATATATATATATATATATATATATATACACTCACATCACGAGAAGTCTAAGTGTCAAGTTGAAAGTCATGAGTTCAATACTCAGGACATGCATCTCTCTTCACCATTTCATTTGTACGGATACTAAATGAAATGAGAATTCCAAACAAGAGCTGCTTATGACTTGCTCATTAACTGAAAACCTTGTCGATGTACAGTTTAGCTTGTTCATTGATGGAAAATCGTCCATTTTTTTGCTGGTTAGCTTGTCTATGTTGCGTTGAAAAGGAAACTGACACCAGTGGAGTGGACAACTTGAACACCAATGATTCTTTGTTTCAATATAGCTTGATTAAGTGCCATGTTAACAATTAATTCAACATAAACTATATTAATTTTTATTATTTCCTTTCAATTGTTCTTTTTTTGACATTTTTACCGTCTATCTTCAAAATGGAGCATTTATTCTACCTAAGCCATTTTTTGCTGATTTTGGTGCTTTGTCATCGAGTCATGTAAGGCTTAACGTGCTGTTTCAAACAGAACGCTGGAGTTAGTTCAGACACCGTAAAAGTGCAAGCCACTTGTCTGTTGGGTTTTATGATTCAACTCCTAGGCTACACAAAGAGCAGTAGTTCACCTGGCTAGGGGGTCGATTCACAAGTCCAAGGTCATGAGTTCAATGTTCAGGCCATGCATCTGGTGGCATGACAAAACGTCGGTGTCAAGAGCCCTTTTGCCTAGGGTAACCCTCTCAGGGTTCTGGTTCACACAAGAACCACAGATGACCAGTTGAAGTCCATACGTCTGTCTCAGTCCACTTCATGGTGTTGAAGAAAATTGTGAGGGTGAGCAAATATTTATGGCTAAGTTCACTTGGTACGGGAAGAAAGAAGCTGAAACCCAAGTTGTACTCCATCTTCCATGCATGGCCCCTTAGCATCCTTTCTAGCTTAACACCATTTTTGGTGGACTAAAAGTGTTTTACATTCATTCATTCTCCACTATACAACAACAACAAAGCCTTTTTCCATACTAGACGGGGTCGGCTACATGAATTCTTTGTTTCCACATAGCTCTATCACGTGCCATGTTTTATTTTTTTTTGTTTCTTTTCAACACTTTTGTGGTCGTTCTCTACCTCTTTTAATACTTTCAAAATCTAGTTTTTCATACCTTCTTAAAGGTTCATTTATTCTCCACCATAACTAACAAAAATTGCTTATCTGACTGGGTTCGGCAAGAGTAAGTGCTGGGATTGGGCTGGCGCTCCAAACACCCCGGCCAGACATGTTAGGTCTTGGTTCTCTTAGAACCTGGAAACAGAACCGAACCTGAACCAGGCCATTTCTGATCCCCATTTAAAACTGTTGGTTTCGGTTTCAGCAGTAAAACTAATAAAAGGTTGAACCTTTTCAAGATAATCTTACAAAAAGGACAGACGATGGTTTGGAACCACTTTTTTTTTTTTCTGAACCATCTGGTTTTGCGTCCAGTTTCCAGCCCAAATCAGTTCCAGTTGAAACCATCGTTTCGGTTTCAAACCAAACATGTCTGATCCAGGCTCTGTTTCCACTCTACCATGCTTTCCTCGTGTCCTAAAGGTGAGAGAACTCTCCTATATAAGATTAGAGTCATTAAAATAGTGACAATTACTTTACGTGACTTGTGCGGCTTCTCAATGTTCGTATGTAAAAATCGCATGATTCATCTATAATGGAATTAAGTGGATATATCCGGTTTCAGGTAAACCTGAATCATTGGTTTCAAACTACCGGTTCTGGTTAGCTTAGAATCGGTAGTTTTATTTTAAAATTTTAAATGGATAAAAAAATTAAAAAAATATTGAAACCAGCAATTTGGAATCCCAGTTTCGATTTTATAAAGGGTGAAACCAGAACCGAACCGGGTGATCCCCAATTCTAGTCCTGGTTTCAGTGGGTTTCTTGTCTGATTCGATTCTGATTGGAACCACCGAGCCAGTTAGGAACCGGCCATGTCTAGAATCAAGGGCTTTAGTAAGCTTTGGGTAGATGGAGCACAGAGATTACATGCTGGGCCCAGTGGACCATGCCCATGAGCCATGCCCCAAATGTACCCCATGTAAGTAGGGCCCCAATTTACCTGTTAGACTGGGAACGTCAAACCAAAACGTTTTCCTGTATTTGCTGAACGCGGATCACTTCTGGGCCCTAGTGCTATACGTAACATTTCGGATCTTCTTTATGGCTCCATATATGGAATGCTTGGTTCCTGTTTTGGTTGGTACCTTTTCATGGTTTGAAGAGTAGCCAACCAATTAAAATGCAAATAATGTTATTAGCACAACTAATGATAGCTCACCTGGCAATGGAGGTCGACTCACGAGTCGAAGGTCATGGGTTCAGTACCCGGTGCGTGCATCTGGCTTCAGCATCCAATTGTGCTGAAAAAAAGAGAGTAAGATTATGGTGACCGCCGGGTGGTCACCTGTGTGGCTATTCTTCTATTAGGATTTGCACATACGACCGATATACTTGCATTGATTGGCTTTGCATTTAATGATTGTGGACTGGACCCTCATATCTTGTAATTAAAAATTTGGAAAGGAACCTTCAATAATACAACATAGCGTTAGGTAGCACATTCTGATTGAGAATGCCATCAGAAAAGTGACCAAAATTATTGTAGGTGATCAATGTAGATGCATACATACATATACGTATCCATACGTTTATATATATATATATATATATATATATATATATATATATATATATATATATATATATATAGAGAGAGAGAGAGAGAGAGAGAGAGAGAGAGAGAGAGAGAGAGAGAGAGAAAATGAATCATGTTCACCTATGCTATACCATAAATTATTTTTTGGTATGAGTATAATTTTAAAAAATTAAGAATTTTTAGAAAATGATGAAGGATAATATTATTATACTCATAGTCCTTAAAAGCAATAGTCATGCATAAATAAGCAACCTTAGTAGTGGACAAAATCTAATCTCTCCCTCTCTTTCTTTATATATATATATATACATGCAGTTGATAGATATGGATTTAATGTGACTAATATGGATACAAAAGAATAGTATATATGAATTAATGAATGCCTAATATGATTAACTCTAAGGAAAATGTGAAAAAAGTATGCAATTTGTTACGGGTCGACTATGACTTAAGGGGATATGCTCGGCTATGGTGATCCATTAGGAAAGTAAATGGGTGATGGTAACTTTAACAAGTCCTGGGCCACAACATTAAATGCACCAAATACAGGAGGAGAGAGAAGGAGATGACTTATGAATACCTTGAAATATTATTGCTTTTTTATAATGAGAGAGATGATTACAAGGGGAGGCTAAGGGTCCTATTTATAGTAGGACAAATATGAAATGACCCATTGTGGTTTGGTGTGAAGCTGATTCCAATAAGGTGAGTTGAGCCATGGCTAAGGTAGATTTTTTTAGCTTAAAATTGAATTTTAATATAACTCTTGACTAGTAATTTGACTCAAAATGATTTGTCAGTACCATAGCATGGGTCAATTGGAACAAATATAGACTCAATAAGCTTGGGTCACCTATTCTTTGTTCAAATAAGAATTAAAGCTTAATTGAGTCAAGGTTTGAGTAATGTATAATACGTTTTTAAAATATGAACTCTCTTTTTGTCTTTTTTCAAAAATAAATATAATTGTAGATCTTTTTATTAAAATAGTAGTGATAATAACAAAAGGAGTAGATTTTGGTTCTGTTTAAAATCCCATTATCTGTTTCATGAATTTTTCAAATAAAACAGGAACCAAAGTAAAACCGATCTAGAACTGGGTCCAAACTGAACTCAAAACCTGGGAAATAGGATATGGACCTGAAGGCGCATTCAGTTGCGGTCCCAGATTTTGGTGGAACTAAACTGTAGGTCTTGAAACGCCAGTGATGGTATACTTAGAAGTGTTAGTTTGGAGGGATTTGCCTTTTCTATTGATTTTTACGGATTGGATAAGAAAAAGAATGAGGTATCCAACTCCACGAATAAATCGATAAAGAACTCTTTATTCGTTCTATCTCATATCTTTTTATGGAAAGAATCTTTGAGAGAGAGAGAGATGATGATGAACAATAGCTCCAACGGAAACAATTAACCTGTTTGAGAAATTTTCCATTTACAAAAATCACCGATTATATCAAATCCTTTATTTCAGATTTCATTACCAAGAAAATCATATCCTTGAGCAACCAATTTTGGAAGATGGACGAGGCAAGGAAGGAGATGACGATAACCAAGGTCACAAGAATCATTTTTCAGCCATATCCATGGACCCGAATCCAAACCCACACCAAAACCATGCAGACTCTCTTGGATCCATGGAATCGTATCCGTAACCCGAAATCTCACTCATTGTCGAAAGATTTCAGAATCACATATCATCTCGAACCACGCAAAGTGGGACCACTGGCCTCTCCTATCAATCACGAAATATCAACGGCTACAATTTCCCGTCAAGCGGGACAAAATAGTAACTCACAAGAACTAAGTAGAGGTGAATTATTTTCAGATAATAAATTAAGGAGATAAAAAATAGTGTATACATTAATTAATCCAATAACTACGAAGAAGATAATCCTAGACGAGACCTCAGAACCAAGCCAATATAGAGACAATTATTTTAAAACATTAATTAAGGAAGGGTTTGGTTCAGTTATGACCTCATAACCAAGCCAATATAATCGATTCTCAAATTTGGAGAATTATACGAACTCAAACATCAAGTTGTGTACTTTAGTTTCACTCGGTGGTTTTGCAAATTTTAATCTCTCTAATTTTTTTATTATTTCAAGATGAGACAGAAGCTTAACACACTCACACATGCACCTTCTAAGAGTCGAACTCTCCACAAGCAGCAACCGTACTAGAACACCCTGCTGTTGAGCTCACTCTATGAATGTTTAATATCTCCAAGTTAATCAGCGCTTTCTCATGAAGCTTGTGAGTTCCTTTTGCTCCAAAAACTCCTTAAAACTCGAACTAAACATAAGAGAAAAGGTAGGGAAAAGAGAATGTAAAAAAGAAAAGAACAAAGCATTAAGGTTTGAAAAAATTGTTGAGAATTTCTCGTTTCAAACAGGGTTTTACTGCATAATTTCAGACCTATTTGGATATACTTACATATATATATATATGTATATATATTAGGTATGGTTTCAACTTTCAAACCTTAAAACAAATATAATTTCTTAAAAATAAGCAAATTAAACGGTATAACAAAAAGAACCGAATCAAACCACCAATTTGGGGTTCGGTACAATCGGTTTTTCAACTTCCAAAGCTCAAAAGAAATACAATTTCTTATTTATAAGCAAATTAAACAGCATAGCAAAAAGAACCTAATCAAACCACCAATTTGTTGGGTATAATCGGTTTTGTTCCGTTAATCGGTTCATGAAGCTCATAATAATACATCTTACAGAAAAATACTAATTGAGAAAATTGATTACCATATAATTACTTATCCGTCAGCGCCACGTCAGCTTTATCTACTCGGTCTCCCAGCGGATCATTTCGACATGAGAAAAGTTGGAAAAAACAGAAAAAGCAAAAGTATAAATGCACCAGATCGTCGTCGCTTCGTCTTCCCCCACTAAATTTAGCCAGAGATTTGTTGCTCCGGCTATGTCTCCCAGGCGATGCCTCGTACTCGCTATCTCATTTTATGACCGTCGTCCATGACGATTATCCTCTTCCCTAGTTGACCGGGCGTCCTTCTAGTGCTCACCACTCTGCAATTTCTTTATGCTCTCTTTTCCCCGTTGGGGATGCGGATAATCTTATCTATATGGTATTACATTTGAAGACGCTGTCTCTCTGATTTCTAGGGTTTCGAATTTGGTGGTTTTTGGGGCTCATTGTCTCGAATTAGGGTTAGATCTGTCTCGCTTGTACTTGAGGTTCGACGAATTCTGAAGCCATTTCGTTCTACATACTTTTTGTTTTCAGGATTTTCTTGGTTCCTTTCCCCCAAATTGTAGGGCTTCGTTAGTTTTAGGGCTAGGGTTTTAGGGATGGTGGCAAATGGGTATTTACCTGGAAATGAATCCGGATTTGTTGGTTCTCCGGTGGACTCATTCCTCAATTCTCTCAATGCGGTGAGGGATGCGCTTGTTCCCCTCGAATCTGGAATCCGCAGAACTGTGAAGGACTTGGAATATCAAATCTTCCACGTTGGAAGCACTTCACCGAAACTGGATTCGCAATTGTTTGCTCAATTGAGTGCAACAGCCCACGGGAAAGATTATCGGGGTCATGGTTGTTACTCGACGGGAGTCCGAGATGCTGTTGTTGATGTGAGGAAGAAGAGGAATTCGATTAAGGTTCCCGTTAATGGCCTTGGTGGTTTGGTTTTCAGACATCTCGGGGGAGTCAGGAAATCCGATTCTCTGAAGAAGGGACCCAAAGAAGAGGTTGGGAGTTCGCATGACACTGGTAAAGATGATGGCTCATGCTCGAATTGCTTGCAGTTTGCATTGATATGGTCCCTTTTATTCAATAATTTCGTTCAAGCTATTCCTAACCCTTTCAAGAGTGTGAGAAAATGTTTCCGGAAGCAGGGCACTTCAAATGAAAGTGAAGTAGGATTCACTCTTGGTTTGCTGGATAATAGGGATATAAAACGGAGGAGTTTGGAGACAAATCGTTTATTTCCAGTTAGGACATCTCCAAATGGCAGTTCTTGTCAAAAGAATTTTGCCCAGATGAATGATGAGGCTCCTCCTCATGATAAAAATGGTGAAAACCCCCCGGTGCAGATCTTCATCGGGTTTGTTTTTGACTGGTTCTCGCAAAATCCTCGAAGGGTTGATCAGATTTCTCGAGAAGAACGTGCTTGTAAAGACCCTGGTCAAAAAGATTGTAATTCTAGAGCCGCTGAATCATCTCCGAAGATTTATCATCTAGGCGTTGTGACTAACATCTTGAAGGGGAGGAAAGCAGATATTGATTCTCTTTTGTCTAATCTGAGGTTTGCCAGAGTGGGAGGTGTACCAAGTGTGGTTGGAGTTACTTCGGCTAAAGATGATTGCCAAGATCGTTCCTCAAGCAATGTTGAGCCTAATGAGAATATTTCTCCCCAAAAAATTGCTGCTGGATTGTTAAACATCCCGTTGTCCAATGTTGAGCGAATCCGGTCCACAATCTCCACCATCTCTCTGACTGAGTTGATTGATATTGTAACCCAGATAAAGAAGTCCTCATCAGACCATCCTGACAAGAAGAAACTCTTCTCTGTTCAGGATTTCTTCAGGTACACACAGTCTGAAGGTAAGGAGTTGCATTTATGTATATTCTTTTTCAGTATGTGGCTAATTTGCTGTTAAATGACAGATACATGTAGTGAATATTTGAAAGTTCCTGAGATTATGGTCCATGCTGTTTTCCTAAAACAGCATATTGTTACCTTATACATAATAAACCCTCTAAATAGTGCCTACGATGCTTCGTAGTCCACTGGATCTCTGTGAACACTCAACCTTGCTGCTGGAATCATTGTCACCGGTGTGAGAGGGGATATTTTGAAGAATTATTTTCGTTACCTTCATCAAACTTATAAAAGGATAATTATCATGCTGCCAAAACAAGGAAAGGTTAGTGACCATCATCTTGTCCAAATACAGCTCAGTATAGTCACTCGGACCTCTAGTATCTGACACAAATGTTCCTTCTCTGGTGTCTCCACATTCTTTTTTGGTGGGAAGCATGTCCATTAGCACTTGCTATACAAATTAGGTACCATTTTGATAATGCTAAAATTTATTTCCATGCAATGTATGTCTCTCACAGTCCACTATATAGCTAGAGACTATTGGTCAGAAGGAATTTTATGTTTTTCTTTTGGTATGTATATACTAATGTGGTCAAATCAAAAGCGCTATGTGTTGGAGAAGAAGAGAAGGTAAAACGTCACTCTACATGTTTGCATGGAAAAATTTTCCTATATAGGAAGCAATGCATCTATTGATTATCTTCTTCTTCTCGGAAGCATTTGAATAATGTTTGTTGGCATCATAATATTGTATTCCTGGTTATTGTAATGAAGAAGCAAATTTTGAAAACTAAATCATGCGATGTTGTCAATTGGTATCATCCATTTTTTCCATTAGTTGCTATGCCCATACTTCTTGTAGCCTATTCAGCAGAAGTTGCTACTTACAAGTTTTGCACATTTCACCGCATGCATGTATTATCCAGGTAGGCGTTATTTTGATGAGTTGGACAGAGATGGAGATGGTCAGGTAACACTTGAAGATCTTGAAATTGCAATGCGCAAGAGAAGATTACCCCATAGATATGCTCGTGACTTTCTTCGGCGCACAAGAAGCCACTTATTTGCCAAGTCCTTCGGGTGGAACCAGTTTTTGTCCCTGATGGAACAGAAAGAGCCTACAATTCTTCGTGCGTATACAACCTTGTGCTTGAGCAAATCGGGGACCCTGCAGAAGAACCAAATCTTGGAATCACTGAAAAGTGCAGGGCTTCCAGCGAATGAAGACAATGCTGTTGCTATGATGCGCTTCTTAAATGCTGATGGGGAGGAATCTATATCTTATGGTCACTTCAGAAATTTTATGCTTTTGCTTCCATCAGAGCGACTTCAAGATGATCCAAGGTAAGCTTATTTACTTTGACTGCACCCAAAGATGACTTTACATAGTTTCCTGTTAGATCTCAGCAAGTAATGTAGATCTAGATCTATGTTTCATCATTGCATTCAGTTTTTCTTCTTCAAGACATATGCCAAAGGTATAATATGAGAAGATATTTATAAACCATGGAAGCTTGACATGTGCCTTTGGCGAATATGAATGTATTGTATATGTCACATCAATTTTTTTCAGAAATTACAATGTGAACACAATCATAGTCAATTTCCATCTTTGGAAATCATTTCCCTTATATTGTATCCTGAATTTGTATATAGAAGTCCAGATTGCATGAATATTTTCTGGATATGATGCATGGTTGATTTTCCAACATGAGCTATCCATTAATGGTCAAGATGGTTGTGTAGTTGAAGACAACCAATGTTTTTGTTTCCTGGCAGGAGTCTCTGGTTTGAAGCTGCTACAGTGGTTGCCGTTGCTCCTCCAGTGGAAATACCATCTGAAAGCGTCCTTAAATCTGCATTGGCAGGTGGCCTTGCTTGTGCCCTTTCTACATCTCTTTTGCACCCAATCGACTCAATGAAGGTGAGTTCTTATCTTTCTGCCTTAATGTTTAGGTCGTGTCGATCCAGTCCTTGGGGACTGTGTCTTTCTATCTCGGGACAAATTTAGTGCTTGATTTTATCACTAACTTCTTAAATGATATGCGTTAGAATGGATAAATGCACTAATTCGATCTACTTCTCATATATCATATTTGAAAACTAGTTCTGAAGTTGATGCTTTATGGCATTTATTGGAGAAACTGACCTCGTTCTTGGAGAAATCTTGTGTGAGAAGACTTTAGAACAGCTTGAAGTTATGAACTCTGTCACTTTTAACTCATAATGTGATGTAGCTATTCTACAATTTTTTGTCAGCTTCTCATAAGCTCTAGTTCCAACTTCCAAGTTCTTGTACTTTTATTTTTACTAACTAATACGATCTGTCTGTACCAATCCCTGTTCTACATTTAAGGGATATGGATGGAAGATTCTCGTTCATGGCCTGGGTGATTGGTTACTCTTTAGATCTTTGGGGTCATTGAGAATGTGCTACTGTTCTTTTATCCTTATTTGGCCCATTTGTCTAGTTTTTCCCTATGTCTTGTTGAAGATCCAGATTCCAGAGATCATGACAATCATTTAGCACAAACATGAAGCTTTGAAACTTGTCATGAGAAGTCTTTAAGAATATAGTTGGCTATCTTGATGTATGTAAAAGGAAAAAGAGACTATGATTAAAAGGGAAAAAGAAAAGCTGAAAGTTTATGCTCATCTAATAAATGACAGCCTTTATCTTAAAACCTAAGATGAAAATGTAACCACTGATATATAAGAGTTTTAGTAGTTGTGGGTTGTGTGTGGCAGAATTCTTCATTACCATGCAGTCTAACTCGTTGAATTGTGAATCTGTTTAACATCGACCAGTGCAATTAGTTAGATTAGCTGATCCTTTTGTTTCATTAATTGAAGTTCCTTATAGTTTCTGCTTGTTTCATATTTAATTGTTCCTGTCAATGTCATTCAATTTTGGTAATTGTGATTCTTTGAATGGGAAGAAAATGTGGACGGTTTTGTTGTGCTGGCTGCTTATTGGTTTAGCTGAGAAGTCCCTCCACCGTTCAATCTTTGTAGATGTTGTGGGTTGTGTGGTATTACATGCTTTTCATGATCTCAAGGTTATTTGCTTATTATTAATTTCTATATGGATTTGATCAGACCCGAGTGCAAGCATCAACATTATCATTTCCAGAACTCATATCAAAACTTCCACAAATTGGAGTGCGGGGGTTATACAGGGGATCCATACCGGCAATAGTTGGACAATTTTCAGGGTACGTTTTTCTCAGTAAGCCCTTGTGACTGGAATTATTTGCATATATAATATCAAGCTTCATTCTATTTTTACAGCCATGGGTTACGTACTGGAATTTTTGAAGCTAGCAAACTTCTACTAACAAATGTTGCCCCAACGCTTCCTGACATTCAGGTAATCAAGCCTTTCTCTATTACTGAATGTGGACCTCTGTTTCTCATATCACCTCCGTGCCTTTCTTCCCTCTCCTCCTGCAAGTATATCAACTTGTTGACACCCATTAACCTTTTATTTTGGTATGAAGAAATTTTCTTTTTATGTGTAGCTCTTCACTCATGTAACGATCATTTGCATTGATTATATGTACTAATGTGTATATCTTTATCATGTTATTGCAGGTCCAATCACTTGCTTCCTTCTGCAGCACCGTTCTTGGAACAGCTGTGCGAATTCCATGTGAAGTGCTGAAGCAGCGGTTACAGGCAGGCATCTTTGACAATGTTGGAGAAGCAATAATCGGCACCTTTCACCAGGATGGTTTGAAAGGTTTCTTTCGTGGGACTGGCGCTACATTGTGTCGAGAGGTTCCTTTCTATGTTGCTGGCATGGGACTATACGGGGAAGCAAAGAAGGTACTTTTGACTTCTTACGTGCATATTGAACTGCAGCGATCATTAAACATCTAAACCAATTTGGAAGAATGGTATTGTTATTCGTATAGTGGAGAGCTTTTTTAAGGATATGTAGCATATCATATTGTGACAGAGTGTCCCTAAGCCCATGATAGCACATTGTGGTTAGGAAAGCTAACCCAGTGTACAAGGGTTTCGTGAGTCTCCTCCACTCTCAAGTTTGCTTAGATTCTTGAAAATAGTAGACTTTTTGACAATATAGAAAAGAAAGGGCACATCCTCGGCTTCCCTACAAAAGATTGGGAAGATTTACAAGCCGAGTGGGGATCATAAAGGGTCTGATGGCCCAAAGCAAAAGGTAAGTCATGTACAGGACAGTCACATTATCCTGTCAAAGATGTTTGCTTCCTCGGCAATGTTGCACAATGGTGGTATTCCTCAATATACTTTGAAGAGCAGCTGAATTCTCTCTGCTTCTCCCAGTTCCGATATTGTATCGTTACTCGTATATCGGGAGCTACTTTAAGGTATGTAGTATAGCTTATTATCACGGGCTTTACAAGGCCATGAGAGGCAGAGAAAAAGTGGTTAGCCAAGCTAACCTTACATTTGCAAATTCACCAGAGTAAGCGTGCAAGGGAACGACAGATACTCAAAAAATAATTGTAACTACTGAAAATAGAGAAAAGAAGGTAAAAGAAAAGAAGGTGCACGTCCTTAGGTGCGCTACAAATGATTGGGAAACACATAACGGTTGACCAAGTGTTACAATTATGGGCCAAAACAAAAGGGTAACAGTTGTGTCAGTAGGAGAGGGAGACTCTCCTCTGCCTAAGGTGTTGATGTCTGAGGCGACATTGCACGAAGATGATCTTCTTCAATCTGTTTGAGAAATTGCTGAGTCCTCTCTCTTCTCCCAGTTGGAATCTTCATCCAGCTGCCCTTTCCATTTGACAAGTCTACATTGGACTTGTCTGTGGTGGTGAACAACATGGTCCAGGATGTAGTATCTTTTTGGATGTACGGAAGTCCTCAAGGATTTTGGAACTCATCTCAGAAGGTTGTGATCTGCATCTTCTTCATCTTCATGGAACTGCTTCAGGTTCCTTATGTGAAAGATTGGGGTGTCGTGGTGTTCCCAGCATGTTTACCTTGTATGTTGTTTCACCACACGCTTGGGATTCTGCAAGATCCATCATACTCAGGAATATTGCTTTGTTTTGCCCTTGGAAATCTTTGTTTGTTTAGGGTAGAGTTTAACATCGTACTCAATCCTCCACCTTGTTGCTTGGTTTTGCCATTGTCTTCATAGTTGTTTTGGCAAAAACGGTGTGAGCCAAGTCCTGCTGTTGCTTTGGGTCCTTTGCAAAATGATGGGCAATTGGTACCTTGTGTTTGTATTTTGTCGTGATGTAATGCTATTCCAGTGTTGGGGCCTGTAATGAGCTCAAAGGTGCTCGTGCCGGTAGATTCTCTGCTGCCGTTCTAATAAAAATGGGCAGCATATACAAGGCCGCTCTTCTCAATTTTCATAGAGCTTAAGGATTGCTTGCTACTTAGTTGTGTTTGGCACTGTCTTTTCCTCTACACCTTTCTGTCAATTAGATAGATCCGTTGTTCTTCAGCTTTTTCATGTTTGTATATGTTTTTCTTGTCTTAGTTTCTAGTATTCGAACAAATCACAGATGTTCTTTGTCCTTAATGCTTTTGATTTATTCAAATAAAATCAGAGACGAAAGATTCTTGTTTAGTTGCTGTATGCTCCACGTCCGTGCTTCTCTATATGGACAGCATGGTAGGCTTCTGATATTGATGACCTGCAATTTCAGGCTACTCGGCAGATTCTAAGGCGTGAACTTGAACCCTGGGAGACAATTATTGTGGGTGCTTTGTCTGGCGGACTTGCTGCCGTCGTCACAACTCCCTTTGACGTGATGAAGACAAGGATGATGACTGCTCCGCAAGGTGTTCCAGTAACAATGACAACCATAGCTTTCTCAATCCTGGTGAGGGAAGGTCCGCTCGGTCTGTTCAAGGGAGCGGTCCCTAGGTTTTTCTGGATTGCTCCTCTTGGAGCCATGAATTTTGCTGGCTATGAATTGGCGAAGAAAGCAATGATTAAAGCAGATACTCCTGCTGAAGAAAATTCACAAAGAATAGCTACTAGCAAGAGCCAGGTAATCCTCGTGCAAAAGTAATCATGCAGCTGCCAGTCAATTTTTTCCATAGATAGTTCTGGTGGCGCTATTGTAACTGTCAACATCTTTGCACTATATGAGTGTACATTGCGGTCTCTGGCGCACAAATATGCTTTTGATAGCAAGCTTATTTTACTCTGAAGGCCTTGTAAATTCATTTTGTTATAGTATGCTCTTAAGCAGGCAAGCTTTACCAGCAGTGCCTACACTACCTATAATGTGCAGGTGATGTTTATAGTCAACATATGTTGATATCATGTATATATGCATCAATAAATTGGGTTTCCCTGCTGATAATAGTCCCTGTTATATATGGTTTGGTCATAACTGGTGCTCGTTGTACAGAAATGTGCTTGAACTGGTTATACTAAAGATTCGGTTGCACCTCTTCCTGGGTTCCTTGCATGGAACGAGGCATTAAGTGATACCCAGTGCTTGGCAAGAGTCCTTAAATAACAATGAAAAGACACACTCAGCTCAATGATCAGCCCGATTTAATTGTGATTGGTTCTTTCTCTACTAACCAATCTCTGGTTTCTTGTTACTCGGCATCAAAATTTTCATCATCTAATACTTTTCCATGTGTTGAAGAATCCCAGCCTACTGTTTCTCGAATTTGTGACCGAGAAGCTGGAGATCTGTTTTCTTCCTTTAAACTCACAAAACTGCAAAATTGGTCTATAGTACGTGAAACTCCATCTGTAAATAGCTATGTTTGAATTTGTAACGTGCCCCAGAAAATTGCTCCGGAATGGTCTTCCTTGCGGAAATTTCTCCAGCTTTCCCTTGGTATTTGAAAAATGTCACGGCCTCAACCGATCAACGCCAATTCACAAGCGGATTCTCGCAGCAAGCGGTGATGCCAACGAACCGCGCGTTCGTTGAGCCTACATGTTCTCCCCCTCACGCCACAAGCAGCACGCCTGGGCTCCCTCACTCATGCTCTCATGGTGGGAGGAAGGTAGGAGAAGAAGGAAAGGAATGGGAGATATTTCTCTTCTTATTCACTCCATGAAGCAGACTACTTGCGTCAAAGAGCCGATTTATACTAGCACGGACGTGTTCTTTGCATATTTATTAGGCCAAAACTTAGAGAACTACTTAGGGAACAGGTCGATTGTACATGATTCGCAACATAATTCTGCAAGGAACCGACCCAAACAATCTGGTGCCGCGGTCTCACGTGACACGGGGTCTTTTGGTCAGTGCTGGTGACAAAAATAAACTTGGTTGTGTTTGATTATGTTGAGAATATTTCGGTTTTACTATGGAGATTGATGAACCTTTATGTTTATGCATCATTTGTGGTGGGATTAGGTCTTCGTCGCCAAGGAGGAGCAAACTGCAAGTGTTGTCTGCCAGTGGCATGATAAATCAAAGCACTGGCTTCCTAACCTTCTATGGCGTTCTCTAGCACTAGTCATTGGGTTCATCTTCTGTTAATTCAAAAGATTTCTTAATCGTATTGGTGCCAAATTACTCAAAAAAGTATAGATTTACTGCGTTCATATTGATTACAAACCTTTAAAATCTTAGGTCATTTGCGATTTCCTTTTCCGATCTGTCAGATTCTTACTGATGTTCGTAACAATCAAAATCAAACAAGAATGAAAGGAAACCAAAAAGAAGAGGTTTCTTCCCGATCACGAACCTAGATTCCGTCCAGGCCGACCATTCTTTGTAGTTGGACCGGCCCCCTTTGTTTTGGGGAGGCTCTAAATTACACTTTGAGCATTTATACCTGGGTTGTTTTCAGTACCCATGGTCTTCTTTAATATAAATAACGCTTACTGCTACACAAGGAACAGCAGAGTAGTAAGTCTAATTAAGATTTAAGATATTGGATTGAAGAAAGAAGACAGTTTAGTACAGACGAAAACCGCAACCGATCCAGGTAATGATAATACCGAAGCAATACCCAGCTACATGCAGGCAAAAGGGTTGCATATAAATTGTTTGAAGAAATTTACACGAGTTTTAAAGGATAGTGAATTCAAGAAATCATATGATAAAGAAAGAACGGTGGGTCGTGTAGTCATCAGATAGGAGCGAAAGATATGAATTTGTAATCAAAACCTTTTCACAAAGTTTATCATTTGAACTATGCATTTCCTTCATCACAAGACTGCACGACTGAACCGCAAAATGTAATCAAAGAACAGAAACGAGATTCTTATAATAAAAGGAAAAGGTTTAGATCGATGACAATAAAACGGGAAGCTTTACCCCGAAGACTAAAACCCCCAAAAGACTCTTGGCTTAAACCCCTAGGGAGAAAGTGCGAGAGAACGTGATCAGTTTATCAGCAGGCCTCAGAGAGAAGATTAGTGAGAAGAGTCCACATATGATCATTCGGACATATGCTTGTCATAAGATGCTCATCATTGGCCCATCACATTCGTATCTCCCCCACACTACATCAGAGAGAGGGAGAGAGAGAACCCCAAATTCTAGTAGAATACGAAAATGAAACCCTAGATGCGAGACAGAGAGAGACGAGAAACTGCGACTGTGCGTGACCACAAGGGCGTAAAAGGTTCGTTTTATACTTAGAGCTGCGAAGGCGAGAAGTTTAGGTTTAGGGTTTCTTTTCTTTCTTATGGGGCATCCTCCCGTACTCAACGATATCAGATCCAACCCGAAACGAAGATAGGTTCACCTTTGGTTGGGGCGCTCACTCTGTCGGAAAACCATAACTATTCCATTGGATCCGGTGGTGGGTCGACGTTAGGGTTAAGTCTAACCTGAAAACAAAAGTTCATGGTTTAAATTATAATACATAGACCTGTCCGGGTTGGTTCCGGTTTTAGTTCCCTCTCTCTCTCTCTCTCTGTCTATATATATATATATATATATATAACAACAACAACTAAGCCTTTTCCCATACTAGACGGGGTCGGCTACACGGATTCTTTGTTTCCACATATCCCTATCATGTGCCATGTTAGCAGTTAACTCCCAATAAGCTAGATCATTTTTTATTGTTTTTTTCCAACACTTTTGTGGTCATCCTCTACCTTCTTTTAATACTTTCCAAATTTAGTTTTTCTAACCTTTTTATAGGTTCTTTTGGTCTTCTTTCTATATGTCTAAACCATCTTAAACGATGTTCTCTCATTTTATACTCTATTGGTGCCACTCCTAATTTGTTTCTAATAACCTCATTATGTATACGGTCTTTTCTTCTATGACCACTCATCAATCTCAACATCATCATTTCTGTCATAAACATCTTTTATACATGTTGATGATTAACTGCCCAACACTGAGAACCATAAAACATGGCCGACCTAATTGCTGCTCTATAATATTTACCTTTTAACTTTAATGGTATCTTCTTATCACAAATAATACCTGATGCTCCTCTCCATTTTAACCAACCATCATTAATTCTATGCGTAACATCTCCATCAATTCTTTCATCACTCTGAAAAATTGACCCGAGGTATTTAAAACTTTCCTTTTGGGGATGAAATGTGTGCCAATTTTAATTTCTATGTTTTCTGAAGTAACCAAATGATCAAATTTACATTCCATATATTCTGTCTTTGTTCTACTAAGTCGGAGGTGTTTGCTTTCTAATGTTTCTCTCCATAATTCCAATTTTCTATTAACTTTTTCCTTAGACTTCTCCACTAATACAATGTCATCTGCAAATAACATACACCAAGGTACTTCATCTTGAATATGTTTTGTTAACTCATCCATCACCATTATAAATAAGTATGGACTTAAAGTTGATCCTTGATGTAACTCAATATTAATTTAAAGAAGTCTGTCGTTCCTTCATGAGTCCTCACACATGTTTTTGCACCATACATACATACATACATACATACATACATACATATATATATATATATATATATATATATATATTGGTCATGGTCCTCGAACTAGGGGAATAAGTATCTTCCTTCTTTTCCAAAAAAAATCTATTCCAGGATTTTAGATTCAAAAAAGAAGGATCAAGAGTGATTGGGTCAACCCACCGTGGCCAGTTGGAACTGAACATGTCTAATAACACGGCACATGGTAAAGGATGGCCGTTGATATTACCAAGAATTTCTACCACTGATTGTGTAACTACGAGAGAGAGAGAGACAGAGAGATTCTCCTAGCTATGACATTAAGATTGAAATTCAGTTTAAGATAACCATTTCATTCGACTAAACCTACATTGAATCCAAAGTTTTCATTAATGTTTTATTGTGGGATTTGAAAATCTATCTTTTAATGTGTTTGCATGCCGCATGTATCAAACTGGTGACCTTTAACTTGCGCCGACCCTCTAGCCAAATGATCAATTGCTCTTTGTGCTCGAAATGAACATTAGTGCTGTCATCGATGATACCTTATGGCAAAACGAATATCAAGTGTATGAAGTTCTGGTAGGCAGATGTTACTTGCATATATTGATGTGGCTCACCAAATATGATCTAAATCACGTTATATGGTAGGCTTTCCAAGACCAACTAGTGCTATACTTGATTTGGTAATACTAGAGAAATAAACCCCTTGTTGAACCCATATAATTTCAATTATGTTTCTACCTAATATGGCTGGCCAATTCTGCTGGGGCTCGGTGCAGAATGCAGTCGGGCTCGGCTTAGCCTGTGGACACAGGACAAACTATTCGCTTATTCATCTCACAAGAAGCTTGTATAACAAACACAAGCTGGGGCTTGGTTTGTCAACCCCTGGTTCAGCCTGTTGGCAAAATTTGGTTCCAGGGATAGAGGTCAGGATATTCTGGTTTAATTTGGAGCAGGTACGGTGCTGCCCTGAACCCACCTACTTGTCGAAAGCTAAGATCCGATTATCTTAACATAATTGATGGATCTGAGTACCATTTCACTTCAATGATGTCATGTCCATCAGTTTGATTGTGCAAAAAATTCCAGATCCAAACTGGATGCGTTTCAGAGATTCAATTGTTAAGTTTCTCCCATCAAGTTCAAATACAAATCCGAAATTGTCAGAACTACCAGATCCAAGTTCAGTATTTGTTGTGTTTTCTCGTTTGGCTCCAATATAGTTGCATAAAATCCAAGGTAGGATGTAAAAAGGATGCAAATATCCAATCCAAACCATCTAAACACACACACACAACGCTAGAGTCACTCCCACTTACAGGGTAAGGAATTTTACTACCTTGGAACAATAAAGAATTATTAGTTCCATTAACGAGGCCCTCGACTCAACAAAGCAATCACAACCTCCATAATATATTTAATAAGTTGCTTTTCATTTCTACATTAAACAGCATTTCTTTTTGGGTACAACAGTGAGGTGGAAGCCAGATGCACACCCCGGGTATCGAACTCATTAGCTTCAACTTGCCAGCCAACTTTCCAGCTAGGTAAAAGCTGTGTATGCAAAATTAGACTGCAGTTTAGATGTCATAAATTACTTTAGATGGAGCAGCCGATAATTGTTGAGATTAAAGATTTTTAGTAATCGTCACTCATGCATGTTCTTCAAATGCACACGAAAAACATCAAAGAAGGGTTTCATGCATCTTCTGTAAATGCAGTTGGATGGCTCTTTACTTCTTCTTTTTTAATTTTTTTTTTGGGTATCTGGTTCGAGCCAGGTTAGAGTGGGGCGAACTGCCTATTGGACTATCTAGGGCAGGGTGAACTATGTATAGTAGTCATGTTCAATTGTGCCCTGTAACTTTTTTATTGGTTTTTCAAATTTCAGGTGAAGCAGCTGCCCCACCTCACCTCAATATAGATCGCTATTGCCGGTTATCCACTTTAGGAGTAAAGCTCTCCTCGCACTTGTGTCATCTCTCACAAGGCTCAAGCTCTACACCTTTGCTTAAGTTCCAAGCATGAATTTGATCAATCAATTACCTTTCGTTTGGATATATATCAAGCTAAACCTTATCTTTCTGAACCCTGGGTCTTCTTTTTCATAGGGTTTTACCTTACACGCGCCCTCTCTCTCTCTCTCTCTCACACACACACACACACACATATTAACACCTTAACAGTTCTATGACCTAAAGCCAAGTCACTCATACACGTGAGCTCGGGAGTTGGCGCCGGTCGGGACTGTAGCAGACTTAGAATTGGCATTGGGGCGAATAGCCTATCAAACTTTTCAAGGTAGGCCAACCTATTATAATCATAGCATTCTTCTCTCTCTCTCTCTCCCTATCTATATGTATATATGTTTCTTTCACATACATTATTCCCGTTGGTCATGTAAGATGGAGCTCTTGCGTGATCAGTTTCAAGCTTGGATGAAAGAAGAAGATTACTTTAGGTAGGTGATAACCAACTCAAAACTTTGTCGGATCTTAAGGGATGCGATGTTTATAGCATGAATACTGTGATCTCTAAAGCTAAGCATGCTTAGATGAAAATAGTATTAGAATGATTGACCTCATATGAAGTTCTTGTGTTGCTCTCTCTAACCAACCCCATCTAGTATGAAAAAAGGCTTTAAGCAAGGAAAGGTAAGGATTTTTATAATATAATAACAAGCTATCTAAAACCTCGTAAATAGCTCGAGGCACGTAGGCTGGTGACAAGATGTCAAGTAAATGTGTGTTTCTTTTTTCTTTTTCAATGCTAAGTAAATGTTTGTTTCTTGTCACAACTTTATTTTTCTTTTCATTAGCGCCACTTTGAAGTGAATATAGGCAAGAGCCAACGTGATTGAGCGATTGTTGTTTAAGCTTTTGCACCACTGTTCCAAATATGTTAATTGTTGGGAAATGTTTGCGACTTGCGTAAAATTTACCCTTGTATGATGAAAGAGAGAGAGAGTGTGTGTGTGTGAGAGAATCTATTCAAAGTTCAACCACCATGACCTGCAAAACCATGCCTAAGAACTATATATATAATAAAAATAACTCTTCCCTTTCGAGTGGGTATATTTGATATCTTACTTCACGTGTAGTTATCATGAAAAGGAAAAGTTACTTTTTGACTCTTGAATTTAAATGATCATCTTCAATGATCGGTCAATCCTACACAAATTGCACACACACACACACACATATATATATATAAGATGGAATTGGAAGCGTACTTCAATGGCAAGTTGAATTATCCTAAGTAAAATGGGACATGATTTCTGTCTTAGCTGGACATATCCTTCATCCTCCATTACAACCACCAAGCACAATTAAAATCAAGCACTTTTTTGGTTTACTTTTAAAATAAATCCTCATTATGTTTAGAAACAAAAGTAATTACTTCCAAAAGGCCCTTAGAATCATAAGTTTTATTTTATCTAAAAAACATTTTGATTTCCAGATCTTGATGGATCATTCGATTCTCTTTTCGTATTTTCTTAATAAAGCCAGGTTTTTGTCAAAACTGTATGGGAAATCTGTCGTTGAATACAAGTAGCCCAACTTTAATCCACTAATATGAACGACCTGCAGCCACTAATATGAACCATATGCAAAAACATTACTGATCAAACGACAGGGTGCTTGCTTTTATATAATTAGATTAAAGTGTGCCGCCCAGTGGAGACCTACAAGATTTTTCAGGGTGATGCGAAGTTAACTTTCGTGTAGAAGATCTATATAATTAAAAAAAATTGCTTTTATGGATTTTTACTTTTTTCTTTTTGTTTTCGGGCAAGGTTTATGACCTTACCTCATCGACGGATAACTCTGCATGTCCCGGTTCCGAGTAAAATGGAACCAACGGTTTCAAACTACCAATTATCGTTCATTCAAAATAAAGAACTGGAGCCAAACCAGGACTGAGCTAGTTCTGGTTCCAGTTTGAAACCATTGATTTTGGTTCGAGTCTTAAACCGTTTGAAGGTGAAAGAATACGTAAAACTTCAAAAAAAGAAACAGGGTTACCGGACCGGCTGTTTGAACTGTCGGTTCCTGCCCGGTGCTAGTTCCATAGAAGGTGGAAGCGGAACCAAATATCCGATTAAGTTTCAGTACTGAACCTGGGTCAGGCCGGTTCTCGGACTGGTTCGTTTTGGTTGAAACCACCAGTCCTTCGAACAGGACATGTCTAGGTCCGCCAATGGTTCCACCTTTATGTTTTATATCTCGATGACTGTTGTCAAAGAACAGTTTCCTATTTTCGTTGCCATGGTGCTTCACTTTCTACACTCTACCACTTATTGTCAATGAAAATGACTTTCATCAGATACATATTCAGACGGCTATGAATACTTGCATGTTGCTTCACAGAGAAACACCTTAATCTTGCAATCATAAAGAAAATTTGGAATTTACAGAGACAACATCAAGCTCGACGACGATGGAGAACCGATGTAGCCGACCCCACTTAGTGTATAAAAAGGCTTGACATTGCAATACAGAAAGTAACAGCATGGATTCCACAGGAACAGGGACGGATAAACATGCACTGCCATGGAGCAAGCAAAGGAAACCCTGGCTTAGCTGGGTACGGATGTTTAATTCGAAACACAAGTAGGTGTTAATAAGGTGTTTGATTACAAGGCCTGGGACTACAGAACTAAAACAATACCATTGTAATGAAACGTGGGCCTTATTGCACAGTACAAAGGCGGTCTTACGACCCAGCCTTTCACCCCATTCGTGGAACTGGAACTGAAATTCCAGTTCTGTAATCCCAGTCTCGCAATCAAACGCTCCCCAAAGGGCGCCGGCTTGGACCCTTCTTGAGAAACTTGGCCTGGTGCACTTGTCTGGGCCTTAGAGCTAGACTCGGTAAGTGGATGACATTAGCTTATAATTAAAGTGTATTATGATAATTAAACCACTTTGTCTTAGAGAGCCAGCTTATAAAGGACACAATTATGAATGGTGATTAATCTGTAATACGATATTGTCATAGAAACCAATTCTTAACCTTATAAACAGTTCAATAAATGGCGATAACCCGTCTGGCAAAGGGGACACAAGCAAAGCCATTGGCAGTAGAAGCCGAGGTTCGACCCCTTCTGGCATGGCCACTAAGCAGTTGCATATCTACAAAATTTTTCAGGGTGGTGAATAGCCCGACCCTTATGCCCACAAACTCAGGCACAGGCCGTAATTTTTTAAACTCACAACATTCAAGTGGAAAGATAAATAATATAGAAGAACAGTTAGACTTGCTGTCTTAAATGGTGTTAAATATTGTACAGTCAATTATCAATGTGTTTGAAAAATGTTCCTCTGTGTGATTCCATAAGAAATATCATATTTGTAATGAGGTTGTTTGAGACAAATTAATAGCGACATCGATAGATGTACAATAAGGAAAAATCGTTTAAGATGGTTTAGATAAGTGAAAAATCAATCAAAGAAAGCTTCAATAAGAAAGTATAAGAAACAAAATGACAAAAATATTAGAAAAAAACAAGAATGATTTAGCTTTTATCAAGTTAATTGTTAACATGATACAAGATAGAGCTCCATGAAATCAAAACGTCCATGTTAAAATTTTTAAATGGAACTAAATTTAGCATACGGATTCAACTGCTATACTTTTTTATTTTGTTTTACATTTTGTTATTGGGAGGATGCACTAACTTAGCTCAATGTAGATCTATCACCGGTATTAACGTCATAATCATATAGTCAGTCGTATATTTGCTACCGTGGGCTTGGTTCTTCCCAATTGCTTTTCGCACGTGCGCGCCCTCAAAATGGACGCGTGTCCTATTTTGAATTTTATACACACAGCATTGACGTTTGTAAAGTGTTCAGAATGGACGCGTGTCCTCAAAATTTTTCTTATTTCCACGGGGGAAAAATAGCAAATTTCCTTGTCATACCGACGCTAAGCAACAATTCTGACCTTGACTTGTATTTTTTGCATAATAGATCAAGTAAAACCATAAACTCTTCCTTTTTTTCGATTTTTTGACTGAATACTTTGCAAGTTGTCATTGCATCATTAATGCTGAGAGTCGCTAGACAACAATTCTAGTCTTGACTTTTGATAATTTGATTCGAGAAGGAGAAGAGGGCTCTCTGAGGACGGAGCACAGCGTCCAATTCCATTGTGATCTTTTAGCAAGGTTTGGAGCTTGATGGGCTTTTAAAGCATTTATGAGCTGTGTAGCAGAACTCTTACTGTAATGAAGAATTCTAAGCTCCGGATTGGGACATGACTCACCTCTGTGTTGCACGAATCGCCATTAAAGCTGTGAAAGCCATGATATGAAGGATTCTCCAAAGTATTCAATAACTTTCATTTTCTGCCATTTATAACAATCAAAGAAACAAATAAAAAAGCCCACTTGCCTTCCCATGGCTTGGATGCTTTCGCTTAGCTTTGGGATCACAGATTCACTCCGTGATACAACAAGGCAAACAATCAATCGTGTGTAAAATCAGAACCAATTCCAGACCGATATAGACCTGAATGGCCTTAACTTAATTGTTTTTACTTTGCCTTTATTCAACTTATAAATATGTTTTGCTGTCAATTCCAATTCCAGCTGATTGGGTTCGATTTATTTGGACTATTTCATGAATCATTTCGATGATTGATTCGATTCAAGGACCAATCTTAAACCATATTTATTTCAAGAGAGCGATCATCTCCCTGTATCAGCTGTCTGAATCTAATAGCACTTAGTTCGGTCATACACAGTATGATCGATTTGCTTTTATTGCCAAGTCATGAATGAATATCGGCACGCCTGAGTGCTGTTTGATTCACATTCTGTCCTTTTCTCACTTTTGGGGCCCCTTAACCAAAGCCTGCTTCTTCAAATCTATCATGAATTCCTACCAAATAACATTCCGCAAAAGATTCAACACCCCTAAAAAAAAAAGGTACAATGTGAATGCACGACATGACTCTAGTCCTACCACACGTACTATACAACTTTTATCCAATCTTTTACCATGAAGTGTGACGTTTTCATTGAAGACAAGAGCGCATTGTAAATGGGTGGCTTTCTCAAAGGTTCGTGTAATAATGTCTAGTCATGATATATATATATATATATAATATATATATATATATATATATATATATATATATATATATATATATATATATATATATATATATATATAGTAAGAGGAATTAGTATATTCATACATCTATCAATGCTAAAATTAACTCAAAGATTTCTAGGATGAGTGTGAGATTTGAATTGAAAAAACAAAAAATACCATTATACTTTTATACTTAGACATTAAATGCACATGATGCATTAAATGCATAAGCACATTTAAGCATGGATTGGTATGTGCATGAACTATACCCTCTCTATAGTCCATACACACATCCATACATGCTTAAGTCTCCTTAAACATTTTATCTTTTGATTGACATGATAAACGATGAAGATTTTAATTTAAAAAACATTTAATACATATTATACATTAAATATAAAGTACAAAAAGTACAAGAATACCTTTTACTTTTAAAATTTAAATCCCCACCATTGGTCGTACAAATCAAAACAATGGAGATATTTAAATAAATTGGGGGATGAATTGGTGTACACATTTACCACATTCTCTCTCCATCCCTCTTTCTCTCGGGCATAACTATGGGCACACTTTAATAATTTTCTCTATTCTTATTTTGAAAATCTATGTTTTGCTAATATTTGGAGTAAAGCTATCTTTACACTTCACTAAGCATACAAACCTGCCTTTTTATTTGGTCATTGTTAGCAAGCTGAACTGTCAGATCACTACTAGATGTGCACTCCAGAAGGTCCTTTGTTGTAGTTGAATTATCGATCTTTTAAAGGCCTTCTAGAAAGAGAGAGACTAGAAGATGGAGAAAGGACGGGCTCGACCTTCAGCTATAGTTCCTCCACTGCTTTTAAATGTTTTTGTTTTTAATCGATAAGCATAAAATTAAAATATGGTATATCCATGGAACCCCACATACCACCTGGAGACTCCAAAGGGTCAGTTATTGAGGTTGAATATCAATTTACCTAATTCTTGACTTTTATTTTATTTTAGTGAAAACAATTATATATAATCAGGACCTTAAATAATTTTTCTTTCTTTTTTTGTTCTTCGATGATCTTATTTGGCATTTAAAATATTTTATATAATATTTAAAACAAAGCTTATTTTGACTGTTTTAGCAGTGGCTAATTATTTTGAATGCTCCAAATTAAACAGATTTTTCCTTTTTCTGTTTTTGGTGTCCAAATAAATGGATCTGCCGTATAGTTGTATGACATTACATACTCATATACTTGAACCGAAGATGAACTGAGGTGTGATAGCTATGCAAGATCCTGACTTGCTATTAATACTGACTTGCTCGAATTACACTCGAACACCAAGTTTGGAATATCGTCTTAATCATGCATTCTATGATTTGAAGAGGACTTCGTTTATTAAGCTAATTTTTTCAGTTTATGCAAGTGTTTTAGCAAGTAATGCCTTATATTTCTAAAGGTTTGATTAAGTTTAGATCTTCTTGCTATTAAAAAATACTGAACATTTTTATAAAAAGATGAAAATCTCCAGTTGGCGAGTAAACCCACCATGAACGAATTTGAAACATCCAACTCAGCTCCGCGAGTTCGCCAACTATTAGACGGCGGCGACCATCTTTCACTAAGCTCAACCAACCAAATTAAACCATATTATCCTATCGTTCGTACATTAATGTGACCTTGTTGAGTCCAGCCATAAATGCTCATTATTGATTTTATTCCCCATTTCATTCCACATACCAATCTTCACTCATAGTGTCACCGATGATCTATTTTTGACATCAAAGCTGATTATGACATGCATGCAAACCATAGAATATCCACATTGAAGAAGAGAATTCAACATTCACTACAGTTTGCTTGGACTTGCTTGTAATGGATGACAAGAAAGCCATTGAGTATCTTACTTACAGTAAAACCCTAATTAGTGTTGACTCTGAACCATGGCGAACTAGCTAGCTGGAGACTTTGATGTGTAATTCCCGGGCCAATACGAACCATTTTAATGAGGCTAGGTGTAAATACATGCCAACCTGCTTTGAAAACGAGCTATTTTTAGGTTGGGTGGCCACCACTATGCATGCATGCTTTTTATTGACTTTGGTGTGCAACATGACACCACCAAACTTCTAAATCTTGAAGTCCATAACGTACCATTTTCGTATTCTACTGTTGCCACAATGGAAATCACTGCTTCATAGTCTATAACTAATCCCCATCTTCAACAAAAAGCATCTTTGTTGACTAGTCTTCATGATATGAAGCTGATTAAATTATTCTTTTCTAAAATAAATGGCCATGGAATGCGATTATTTTTATTTCCTTGAGAGAATAGTACCCTAAAATTGGTGTCTGTGTGCGTGCGCATGCAGCTCTATCTCTGTTTGCGTGTTTGGATACCAGGGTTATTGAACTCATGACCTTCAACTTGTGAGTCGACCCCCTAGTCAGGTGAGCTATTGCTCTTTGTCTAAAATTGGTAGCAAATTTTCCACCGGAGGCTTTGTTGGCAACCATTCATGTGACATTTAGCCTATTGACCATGCTAAACAAACCTAATTAACACGCACAATGTATCAAATTAAATGAATCTTCTTATGAACAGTGGATGCTGAGTGGATTCGTGGTCATCATTTTGGTTTGCATTAACTGGTAAATCATAAATGTGCTTAATTTCAGATCAGTTCTTGGTTCTTTCTTTTTCTTGTGAGAAGTTTTAGTCGATCACTGCGTACCCCTTTTAAGTGCAGATCCTCTAACTTCTCACATCTTTGTTACATCTTTTGATCATTTATCCAAAAAGTCCAAGCACTTTTAAACATCTCTCTCTTCTTTTAGCTTTCATTGATGATGCACACAGAAAAAACACACAGACACACGATTAAAATAACTTGGACTTCTCATACTGCCATGGATCGGCAAGCTTACCTAATATTCTTAAAACGTCAATCACATGACGTATTACTTCTACCTACTTAATCATAACAAATATGTTTGTAAATCTTTGTTTAGTACCTCAATCATCCAATACACATAATTTTATCAGGTAAAATATTGCCAATCCAAAGGTATCGATCTACGTGAGTCTTGAGGTCAAGCACTGCATGTGCCTTCGATTAGTTTAATACCTTTTATGAGCACAGGCATCGGCGCGCATATGGTTTGACGAATTCACCAACAAGAAGCTGGAACTTGCAAAGCAGAGGAATGTCTTCCAGTTCACAGTGCTGTAATTTGACTAATCTAAACGATAGCGCTCTCCCTTATGAAATATAAGCTTATATTTCTACGTACATTATTCAAAAGCCCGACCCACAAGTGACCTTGAACCGAGACCTCGAGCTCCCTTGAAATTCTTTGAACACCTTTATCAAACCGGCCGAGGATTGGTGGAACGAGCATTGCCGAATTTGGCTAGGACCCATTAATGATACCATTATGGAACTCCAACCATGAGAAATAAGCGAATACGACTGAAAGAAAAGTAACTTATTTGTCAAAAAGAGCTAGAGGGATACTCTTTCTTCTACAGAAATGCGTAGATCATCATGAGAGTCATATTTTTCGAGCTGATGGAGAAGCTTCTGCCCAGCTTTTTGGAGCGCATTTTTTCTATTACGAGAGAGTGACGTTCGATATTGTTCAGCAAGCGAGAAAGCTTTGACAAAGTAAGCAGTTAGTTTGAAATTCCACATCATCGTTAGGCTTAACTAAAATTTCAGATATGATTGATTGAGAGAGAGAGAGTTAATTATCATTAAAATTCAACGTTACACAAGAGCAGAAGGTTCTCCTCATCTCAAGCCCCTCGTTTTCAGGATTATACATGTGGGGAGTTGCCAATAAAAACTCAAATTTCTTCTCCACTAGTCTAAGCAAAACTATTCACACATCACCATGAATTTCTCTTCTTATTTTACTTTATCGGTATTCCATTTGATTCCTTTTTGCTTATATAGATTACATGCCTTTTCACCTTGCTGTAATTCTCATCACCCTAACTACCAGTTTAACTAAAGTGAAGATTTGATAAAACTAAACCCAATAAGGAACTTTACTGATCATATCAAAAGAGCTGACTCCCAAATAATAGCATCATCAAGAATTCCGCCATTCATGCCCTGCTGAAACTGGCTGAATTGGAAGCTGCTACTGTTTCTCTCGTAACTGTCACTTGATTGTGAGATTGGTGATTGTGATTGAGCCACTTCCATGCACAACAAGGCTAACATGTTGGCTTGCTGAGTCTGCATGTTGAGTATCTCGGCCTGAGCCATCGCCAATTGTGATTGCAGCTCATTCAATTGTTTCTGCAGTTGAAATATCGTTCCGGCGCAGCCATACACCGGATCCCTGGTCCGCGCATTCGCCTCGTACACCAAGCTACTTACTGCATCAGATCTTTGTGCTTCTGGAAGATCCTGAAAGACATTCAATCACCATTTATCAGAATCAAGTTTTTCAAGCCATATTCATGTTATGTCTCATATGGATATAAAGTAACACACAAAAAAATAGATCGTGAGCAATGAGAAATTGAATTTAGTATAATGAATTTCTTGATATTCTCTATGGAACTTTCAATCAGGGAGTTTGATAAAAGAAAGAAACTTGTTGTGAATTGACATTACAAGGAAAGAGAGGACTTGTACCAGATTTTGGCATGCATTTGTTGAATTGACCTTTTGAGTTCTCCATTTCGATTATATTAAAAAACCAACCACTTTTTTTTTTGAAAAAAAACAGATTTGCTAAGAGAGAAATTGAAGTACCTGGAGAAGCTTAATGATGTTGCTGGCACCAAAGACTCGATGAGCGGTGATGAACTTCTGGGGCTCCGATGGAGGGAAGTAAGGGGCCAAGACACATTGCTCGACGCATCTCCGCCGTAGGATCTTGCAGGCGGCGCAAGGGGAGGCAATGGGAGGAGGGGAATTGGAGTGAGCACGAGCCGTGGGAGGCGCCGGAGTTGGAGATCCAGGGTTAAAAGAAGAAGAGTTAGAGGACGTGAGAGAATCACTCGACTGCATTTTCTGCTTTTTTCGAAGGTCGGAGAAGGGAAATACGGACGTTTGTAGGTAGGTGAAGGAAAAAAGGGGAAGAGAGCGATGCGCTCTTCTCTCTTCTTCTTTCTCACGTTCAGTTTTCGAACTCCGATTTGCAGATTCACCCCACTGAAAGGTATATATATAGATGATGATGACGTCATCAACCCGGTTTCGCATTTCTTCGCGGAATTACGCGTTCTTTGGCTCTTCGCCCAGTAGGTATTCAAATAATCAACGACTGAATAAAGTCGGCTGGGTCGGTTAGTGGGAAGCGGTCCGGCCGGCCTCCTAGAAGGGATTTTGCGGGCTGGTTCGGATGGACCGAAATACAAGACACAACACGAACACGGACACGATACATCCAAAAGTCTGATTCGTGTCTACTTAACTAGGGCTGGTAAACAAGCTAACACAACAAACCAAGCTCATATCTTGCTTAATCGTTTCTATAAGAAGGGACCGAGCTAACCACTAGCTCATATCTTGCTTGATCGTTTTTACAACGGTGAGGCGTAAACCCTGGGTATTGAACTCATGACTTTCAACACAGTTGACCTATTGCTTAAGCCGCACAGCTTTTTCTGCAGGTGTTTAACCCCGTACACAAAACAAGGGAAAAACGTTACAAGACAAGGGCACAATGGGAGAAGTCCGCTTTCGTGTCCACCCGAATTTGCATGAAAACGGGTCATAATCAGGTTTAATACCTACATGAACTAGGAATGGCATGACATGGATACAAAATCGACACCTCTAAGTAGGTGCGCTACTATACCCAGATCCAGAGTGGGGCTAACTCTCACTGTGGTGCTAATAGTTGAGTCAGTTGACCCGAAATCCAGAACCTTCCTGGACTTTGGGAGTTTTGCTGACAATAGAATATTTAAAGTGCTTTCTCTCCCAATCCCTCAGTCATTTCCAAAATCGACGTTCGGTTACGTTTGGGTCGGACCCACAATCCAGCCCAAATCGAAGTTATCTAAACCCGGTCTAGCACATATGCGATCAAAATATCAACTTGCGGCATAAGTTGGAAATGGATGGTCGGGACCTTGACTGACCGACCCCGAGCTCAGCCACCCCTCAACTTGTGTGACGGGTTAAATGGTTTTCTTGTCATGTGGGTGGAATTTGAAGACCACCAAATCATACTTAACAAAATGGAGGAAACTGTTATATATATATGTGTGTGTGTGTGTGTGTGCGCGCACAAAAAAAGAATGAGGCCTCACCTATTTTCGCGAGAGAGAAAGTGAAATACTTGACCGTCTACGTAGATCCAATCTCCTATTTTATTTCTATTAATGACTTAGTTACCAGAGAAAAAAGAGAAAATAAATAAAAAGAAGTCTAACAATAATAATAATAATAAATATTAATAATGTCCGTGATAGAGTAGTCATAGCGTTACCTCTCCTGACAATAGAGTCGTCTCACAAGATGAAGGTTGTGAGTTCGATTACCCAGGGGACGGATAGCTGACTTCAGCTTCCCAACTGTAAAAAAGAAGTCCTTGTAAACCCATTTGGCAGGGCTTTCGACTTACGTGTTATAGGCTACAAGTTCGACTTGTAGGACATACCTGGCTTCGTCCTCCCACATAGTACCCAATTGTGTTGGCCGCACTTAAATATTGCACGATACAATTGTGGGTTTCTTATTACTCACCCCAATTGAGCTTATTGATTCATATTTTGCAATGTGGAGATCACCATCTAACATAATGAGCATCTCTTAAATCGAAACCAATAATCAGGTGACCTGACACCTGAGCATCGGAAAAAAAACTTTAAAAATAGATTAATATCTCGGGATCCCGGATTAGTTATTGACTTAATTTGTTAAACATTCTTTTGTTTAGCTAAATGATTGTTGGAGTCTCGGGTTATGGTAGGTTTGGTCAGCCTAGACCAAGCTTGCCCTGGTAAACCAGACCTAGTAGGCTCATCTGATCAAGTTGGTATATATATATATATATAAATCAAGGGCCACATTCACGTCCAAATCAGACTTGGCCCACTGTCAACACCCACTAAGCCTTGACCAACAATAACCATTTTGTTCATCCAATAACCCTAACGTAGCCCTATTTTTTTCTTAAAAAATTGTTTAAATTTATTAAAATAGAAATGATTTAAGTCGGCCCATATTTACTCGAAGAACTTTGGTTTTCTTTTAGCTTTTGTGAGTATCTCAGTCAAGAACATCATCAGTTCTTGGTTTAAAGGGTTCTACATCAAAGAAAAAGTCGTAATATACGTGCCCACAGCGAAACTCATGTGTTAGAGAAACGCATGATTAAGCTTTTATGATAGCTTTGGAAAACTAAAACTCACACAAATATATATATATATATATATATATATATATATATATATATATATATATATATATATATATATATATATATATATATATATATATATATATATATATATACGAGTTTCATGAAAACGACCCATTAGTACGAGAAAAGACTTACTTGTTGTTATGTATATATATATAAAAGTTGAAGGTTACATATAATATATAAAATACTAGTAGCTGAGTTAGCTCCCCTCATCTATTCGACTCTAGTACGAGCTAGATATAATTAAGTAGTATACATCAATGTGTGTGTTGGTCATGCAAAAAAACATAGTGTGCCGACTTGTTTGAAAGAAAAAGATTGAATTTTAAAGTCACCCAAAGTGGAAAGCCAACCAGCAGGATAATCTCCCACCGGCATCACAACAGAGAGATTAAAGAAGACCCCGTTTGCAAGGATCGACACAAAAGAGAGAGTTGCTAGGTGTAGGCTGGGGTGGCTCGGCTCGTCTGGTTCCCATCAAAACAGTGACCCAGATCTAACTCACTTGATTGATCTTACAATTCATGTGTTCTGCGTGCTTTTTAATAGAGCCAAGAATCAAGACTATGGCTTCTAGTTGGATCTGAGTCCAGCCTGGCCCGGACGGTTCAATTTATGCAATTCGCTCATGCATAAACATAATTTAATGCCACAATTTTTATATATGTACCGGACAAATTTTCTACATGGATGTTGTCTATGAGCCGAGCGAACCGAACATGGGCTGTTCATGACTCGATAGTTAGGATGAAGTAACTTTCATGTTCAAATTATTTATGCAGTTGAACCGAGTATGAGCTGCAAATTGGACTAGATGAATGTGACTTTTCAAATCAAAGTTAAAACCTAATTTTTGTGGGAAAAAATGAAAGAAAATTTCACATAGTTGCAATGTTTTAAATGGAACCATTCTTTTGTACAATTCCCATTCTTGCATGTATACCGATCCAAACTATCATGTATTAAGTAAATATTCTAAAAATAGTGAAGAAAATGAACTTTTCCAAACTAGACTTAAGTACCTTTTGTAGTAAATATTTTCTCTTTTATTATCTCAATCATTTATTTCAAAGATCTATTGGTTATGATAGATTCTTTATCGTTTTTTTTTTGTAAGTTTCTTAATACTCTTTTTGTTTTTATGTATGTTTATATATATATATATATATATATATATATATATATATATATGTGTGTGTGTGAGAGAGAGAGAGAGAGAAAGAAGGAAATAAGTGTCGTAATCGTCTGCGGAAGCCCGAGCAAACGAATGACGTCGGGTGGTGTGAAGAAGTCGCGGGTATAGTTCGTGTTTGATGCATGTACCACTGTCTCCTAGCTGGGCACGTGAAAGCAACTTTCCACGGATGTGACTTCTCCCTTCCTTTTCTTCTACCCAAGAAATAAAAACTTTCTAAGGCTTCTTCCTTAAGCTTAGAAAACCAGGGCTTCACTGGTCTCCATCCCGTAACGAGTGACTTTTGTCTAACACAGGGTGTAATACTTTCCAACCCAAACCCTAACCTTGATAGGAGTCTTCCACCCTCTCGTATACTTCTTAATCATCATTATCACCACCGATATGCAGTACAACTAGTTATAATGTATAAATAATATAAAATAGATGTAAAATAACGATGACAATATATATATATATATATATATATATATATAGAGAGAGAGAGAGAGAGAGAGAGAGTGAGTGATTGGATATGCTTACTACTCACGTATGATCATTTTTTTGGAGTAAATATAATAATATTATTTTTATATTTTTAAAAATACTTATTTTTTTAAATTATACTCATGTCACCGAAAAACAATGAGCATTATATATAATAACATTTGCTCGGTGATGTCCAACTATTATTTTTTGGAGTATGAGTATAATAATATTATCTTTTATTTTATTTGAACTCTTAATATTTTAAATTATATCTAATTTACCTATATATATATATATATATAAGTAGGAACGTGCAGCATGCACGTAAAAAGGTGCATTAAAGGTCATAATTGTATGGAAGATGATCGATCTAACCTCTAGCCGGGTCCCATGTAGGTTGGATATGAGGTGGGTCCTCTCCTGGTAAACTCCCAGATCCAGCCATCTAGCATGTTGGCCCTACCGTGGAGAAGTATTCTTGCAATAACTAACACGCAATAATTTATTGAACACATATTTTAGTGAAAGGAAGCTCTGAGTTATTGATGCTTTACTAGGAAGAGACCATAGGAGACCGTAGGTGGAGCAAGCTAGCATGCAAAGAATTATTTATAATCCTGACTTTAACACTCACAAATTGTGTCTAATTTCTTTTTGTTCTCTCTATGCATATGCATACACCAAATGGGCATATGCACACCTAGGGTTTTCTTGTTACGAGGAGGCCGAAGCCTCACACACGCACACACATATGCACCCTCTCAGAGTCAAACTCCCACCAGCAGCAACGGTGCTAGAGTGCCCTATCGACCAGCATAACAAAACTTCATTTGTTTCATGTGGGTGTTATGAGGATGTGATCTTTTCAACACTAATGCATCAAATCCCATAAAAAAAAGCTCCTAAATTAAGTTTGAATTACTAGAATAATTGGGATTTGGGACTGTTATGTAAGAAGAATTAATCTGTACTGCAAGTACTGCAACAATAACTGTATGGGCAGTAGATGATACCGTTCTTATTCGTGTTGACGATGACACTGTTTTTTGAGTGTTGACACTCAAGAGATTGGATTTAACACACTAAAAAAATATTAGAATAACACTATTTTTTGAGACATTATAAACGTTTATTTTCTATTAGTGATGTTAAATAACTAAATACAATGGACTTTGACAAACACCTTTAAGTTATAACTAATACTTTCGGTTCGTCTTGTACTAATGTAGTTGAGTTTTCGACAAACCAGACAAATAAAATTGATAATACTATAAATCCAATTAGCACTACACTAGGACTTATAAATTTTCTTGAAAAAATGAGTATGAAAGGACTGATACCACGAGAAAAAAGTTGGATCAATCTCGTTTAACAACACCACTATATATAGACACGGTGAAAATGCAACTTATATCATGCTCCTAAAGAGTACAATTGTTATTGAAAAAATAACTTTTAGTGTCACAACGTGACTAGTAATTGTACCATGAGTTAGAGTCTTTATCTATGAAGTGCTACTAATGAACACAATTATCACTCAAGAAAGTGATTTTTAATACCACAACATAACTGCCGTAGATGAGTAAAAGAACCACTGAAGTTCCTTGAATTTTACTGATGAAATGAGCGATAATAATGCTAACACGGTTGGCTTCTTGAATGCCCTGATGTTGCTCCCTCTAAACGACTAAAAACAGCTGCCACATGCAAATACGAAGACAGACTAATCGCTCACTATCAATTTATGAAGTTTTCCTCGTCTGTCGAGATGAGATTTTCTATAATGGAAAACCATTTTCACACGTCTAAGCTCAATTATTATGGAATAATAGCGCCCCTGTGGCATCTACTTCCAAAATCAGCCAAACCTTGTGGGGCGATCTGCCAGACGGACGGTCGAGATGACATCATCTTATCAAGTTGCTTGGACCAGTCAAGCTAATAGCGTTGCCTTTCACCGGGTTCCCTTTTTACAGTCATGTCCTCGTGTCCTTAGACACCCTCCCTTTATCATGTTTACACTCGAATGCGGCTAACAATCTATTCAAGAATATATATAAAGAAAGAAAAGAAAGAAAGAAAGAGTTATTTAATTTTACCCACTAATGATACTGTTCATTAATATCCGATCATTATTTTTAAAAATATACAATAACTAAACCTTTTCCCATACCAGACGGTGTCGTTTACATGAATTCTTTGTTTCCACATAGCCCTGACTATATGGATTCTTAGTTTACACATAGCCCTATCATGTGCCATATTTTTTAAAATATGAGTATAATAATATTATAATTCATTATTTTTTAGAAATATTTAAATTTTTTGAAATTACACTTGTATCACCAAAAAGTAATGGGTTGATATGTTAAAAGTGGTATGATCCAATTTCATATCCCAACTACTACTGTGTGTGTGCATGCGCATACATGCCATACATTATTTCAAAGTCCAATAAAAGCTGCTTTGAAAAAAATTTGACTTAATTTCGGGAGAGTACTTTTGCATTAAGATTGAAATTTAGCTTTGATGAGCAAATGCTCAACTCATCTAACTCAGCTCCTGTTGAGTTCGTGCTCACCTTGGCTCATACTAGCAGATTAAGTGATCTCCTTGCTTAGTTCGTTCAGCTTGATTGACTGTGAATGGAGTTTTTCGGGTCGGAGTGACCCGGGAAACCCACAATCACGAAACTTCAGATTATCAGAATGGATTATTTACAACTTGGATCTTATGCTCCGGTCCATGATCTCATGATAGACCGGTCAGACATGAAGCTGGATATGCATTCATTAAATAAGACAATCAATGATAGATGGATCTAAGATCCAGACCGGGTTCATACCTCGATTCGAGAATGGCCAACTGGGTCAGGCTTAGTTTAGGAAACAAATCATGAAGGATTGCTTGGTTCTAGTGAATTGTACAGTCTGGATTTTATGTGATATCATACACGGAAATCACTTGGTTGTCGTGATCACGTGTAGTGGGTCCGAGTCAATCAACTTGTTAATTAGTTCTTGCTAGTTCCCGGTCTGCATAGATAGAAATCTCATGCAAACCGAGTCCAGCTTGTCCGAATAGTCGATTCTGAACCTCATGTTCTGGATTTGGATGAATGCAAAGAAGCCCGGACCCAGTGCAAACGGCTTGGAGTCAGATGCAGTACTCGATTAGTTGGATATGTGCTCAACTCGTTTTCACAACAAACTAGATCCATTTGTATTAGAGTTGTGCTAAGATGCATGAACATTGGATTCAGATTAACCATACATTCTAATCTGATCCAAACAAGTATTTTGGGTCCTACCCTGTTCTGGTACTAAAATGGGTTTGCGTACGATACAAGTATCTGGATCGCTCCAATGATCTTGGGTCTGGATTCTGCTTCTGATGCACGAAAGCAATTGGATCTCGGTCCAACAAACCACCAAGTATGCTCGTTTATATGCTGAAGTTCGAGTTCCTGACCATCTAATGCGATTGTTAGGGTTTCCTTAAGATGTTAAAAGTGATGCTCAAAGGCTCTCTAAATGTGAAAGACCTAGTCTGCATTTTCTTGTTTGCTAGACTAGGAAAACTATACAACCTTTTGTTTGTGATCCTCTCTTTCTTAGATAGCAACTTCATCTTTCCTTCGGTTTCAAGAAGGAAAAGAAAAAATTATCTTTACTTCTTGTGTGGAAAGGTGCTTTTAGCAGCCTTTGAATGGTAGAAATTAGGCCAACCTACACTTAGGAAGATGACATCCACTCCCACAACCCGTTTTTTCTTATGTTAATATATAAAAGAAAAGCTATATAGATAATACTTATTATATATAATATGCATTATGTTAACTCAAATTTCATCGGGTTGCTCTGTGCCGACTCGGGTGCCTAACCATCGAGTAGACCTAGATTTTCCAGGTTGGGTTCTAATCGGGTTTGAAATAGCTTACCCTGATAGAAATTAACAAGTACATTTGAAATGGATGGCAAAGCAGGTTTATCTTGAGATGCTTGGAAGCCAATTACCAATAAAACACCTTTTGTGAGATGTTGAGTGTGAAAGCAGAAAGTCTTCAATGTCTTAACAAAACGAAGAAAAGCCAGAATGTGAAAAGGAAAAGGAAAAGGATGTTTGTGTGTTGGTTGATGATGCACTAGTATGAATATGATCCCCACAACCACGGTTTTAGGTTTTTTTTGGTGTAATAACCGACCCATCATGAAGTAGGCTTTCTTATAGCCCACAGCTTTGACAGTGGGTAATATATTCTGTAGTAGAAAAAAAGAGAAAAGAAAAACTGGAGTCTTGGGTACCTCTCCTCGCATTAGAGTAGAGCAATTAGAGTTTAAAATTAATAAAAAGAATTCAAACCATGTCCCCTGTTATCCGAATTGCTGCCCAGATTCAAACACAGACTTGCAGTTAGAACCAGACACCCGAGAAATCCGACCCGGATTGGATATATCATACTGCTTTTTTGTAGTCAATGACACATTATCTTGACCCGTAATCTGTAACCCAGTACCAGACAGATGTCAATTTGTACTTTGAACCAAATCTAGCTTACGATCCAGTTCAAACACTGAACCATGGCCCGCCTTATCTCTTAACTTTTCTATCAATAAATCTTCTAGACGCAACCAATGACACCATCTAATTGAGCTTCTACACACACGTGTGTGTGAGAGAGTAATATATATATATATATATACATGTATATATATATACATATATATATACATATACATATATATATATATATACATATACATATATATACATATATATATACATATACATATATATACATATATGTATATATATGTATATACATATACATATACATATACATATACATATATATATATACATATACATATACATATACATATATATATACATATACATATATATATATATATATATATATATGTATATGTATATGTATATGTATATATATATGTATATATATGTATATGTATATATATGTATATATGTATATGTATATATATATGTATATGTATATGTAATACATATACATATATATATACATATACATATATACATATATATACGCACATACATACACACATACATATGTGTGTATAGTTTCTGCATATTTTAAAAAAGGACCCAAAACATGTAAAAATGTCATTTAATACATGGACCCTAATCTTGTGCTTTTGTCCCTATGCTTATGCAAAAACCCTTGGAGAGAGTGATCGAGCCTCAAGAGTTTCACATTAGCTATGTGGGTTCATCTTCCGCGATGGCCGGTTTGTTTTAGCTATAAATCCAAAATTAAAACCCTCACCTAGCCACATATTTTTCGACAGATGGTTTCACATCCCGTGATGAATGGTTTAGCAGAGTTATTAATTAAAAAAAAGGCTTAAAATCAAGTTAATTATTTGAAACACAGCTTGTGAGCATTCACAAGTTTAGGCACGCATGATAAATTCATGCAATAGCAAAACATGTAAATCACGTGTTTCATGAAGTTTGATGCCATTCAACTCAAGTTAATTACTTAATTGATATATATATATATATATATATATATATATATATATATATATATATATATATATATATATATATATATATATATATATATATATATATATATATATATATATATATATATATATATATATATATATATATAGAGAGAGAGAGAGAGAGAGAGAGAGAGAGAGAGAGAGAGAGAGAGAGAGAGAGAAGCTTATTTCAAACTCACATGCAAGAAAGTTTCAAATGGGATCATTCGAACTCACTTTTGTTTTTTGATACGCAAGACGGGGTTAGGCAGAGGCCTTTAGTCACTATCGGCCTTCGAATGCCTGACCTACCATCACACTGGCCAAACCAAAACACTTTCCTGTGAATTAAACCATAATTCTCAAGCTCTGTTCAACTAAGAAAAGTATGATCCGATCTTGGTTCAATTCTGTAACAATGGAGCTCAGAGCTACATTCAAGTTCATTAACAACCCGGGCTTGAGCCTACGTTCGAGCTATAGTTTTAGTTTATTTGAGTTGGATTTTGACGTAAGTCTTAAACCAAGTTCAATCTTAAGTTCATCCTGATAACTCAACTTGCTCTTAAATGAATCAAGATCGAGATATAGACATACCTCACCTAGCATTCTCTCTTTTTTTTGGTATAAAAAGTAAGGAACCTTCAAGCTGTGCAAAATGTGGTCTTAAATAACTTAAATTAAAACAAGGAATTTAACAAGAAAATCAGCATTTAAAATATATGGACCCAGTTTATCTTTTTTTTTTCTTTATCCTTAAATACATTTTTGTTACTATTCATGGGCTACGCATGATTTAACATTTACATGATAATTTGTGTCCTTTCAAGCAGGTCGCCCTTCATTCCTGGTTGCAGGAATAGGCAAGATTTTGCACAAGGAGTCACAGTTCACCTGGCCAGGGGGTTGACCTAAAAGCACCTTCAACTTCAAGGTCATGAGTTCGACACCGGGGGCTCTGTACCTGGTTGGCATCTACGCCAAGCTTTTGCCCGACGATACAGACCTAGTTCATGCCAGACTAAGCCCACGATAGTTAGTCTGTTTAATCAATCCACAAGACTTGATTTATTGTATCAAAAAGCAAATTCCAACGCTTATTCGTCATATATATTGTCATTATCGCGCATGATTTGCACTTTTGTATATAAAAATGGTTATGAACAAAACTGATTGTTACATATAACATCACTTAAATAAATATATGTTATTTGATTAGAAACTTAGAACTAAAATATTCATGTGTATACAAAAGACACCGACTTTCGCATGAAAATGGCACAATTTTTAGTTTAATCTCCAAATTTACTAAATGGAGAGAACGTTATTTAGCCTAACAAGATATTGTCAATTGGCTGCAGAAATAAATTGGACCAAGTAAACAAAAGGGTCAAACGACAGTTGACTTTCTAACCTTTACATTAAAAAAGGGGTTCCTTTAGAAGGAAACATCAGTTCGACTGAATATATTTAATTTATTTCACATTCAAAACCAAAACCAAATTGCTCTCTAATGTCTTCAGTCTTCCCTTGAGAGAGGTTCATTTTGTTGCCTCTTAAATGCCTCATCTTTTATCTTCCATTTGTGTCACCTCATCTTTTTTTTATATAATAACTTATGATCTTGGTGTGATCACAATTAATCTACTTCAACATCTTCATTTTTTAATTATATTGCTACCAAATACTCAACATAAAGTATAGAGCATTCCCTTATTACTGGCCATAACCTTTACTTTTCGATTAAGTTGGCATCTTCATGTTAAGTAGGGCACTTTATGCACTTTCTCAATTTAGTCAACTTACACTAATTTGGTGTGGTATCATCATTAATAGACATGTTCGGTTCCGAGTTGCCTGAACCGAACTGCCCCGAAATGAGTTGAGAAAAAAAAATTGAAAGAAATGGGGCATTGTCCCCTGTGGGAGTCGAAATCTCCACCTAGTAAAAAAATATACTTTAATAAGAGGCGGCTTAGAACCGCTTATTCCAGTTTCAAGCTAGTTTCCAAAAATCCTGAACCGGGGAGTCCCCGATTTGGCCGGTTCCAGTTACCAGTTGTTCCATGGCCGATTAATTCCGGTTCGAACCATTGGGCCGGTTCTGAACTAGCCATATCTAATCATTAGTTCTCTCATTCTTTCATCTTTATGTAATATTAATTCTAAATATTTAAATTTATCCATATTCTTGGACTAGCGGAGTAAGCAGAGATCTTTGTGAGACCGATGAAATAAATCGATTTTAACTTAATTTATCCACAGTTCAGTTTTCTCGCAACTCTTCCGCTCGTCTCGTTCACCAATATAATACAATATCATTCTCAAATAACATGCACCAAGTCATTTCATCTTACATGAGAATATTTCATCAACTTTAGGCATATATTTTGTTATATTAATAGGACAAATTGAAAAGAATCACCTAACATTTAATTTTTCGTCTTGCCAGATTAACTTAATTTTAAACAATTCAGAGTCAAGAGAATGTAACGTATCTCTGTCAAGAAAATGGTGCCAATGACAGTCCATGCAAAACAACCACAATGCTTGTTCCTCTTACTATAAATTATTCTCCTCATTCAATTATTTCTTTGCTACATCATGTTGCATTATCGAATCTCTCAAATATACAACAATTCAGAGTCATAAGAAAAGAATAATCTGTGAATAGGACACGCAAACGTATCAATTTTCAAAGTGTTCGTCAAGAAAAGATATTGGAATCACGTAATTCTGCATTAGGTTGGTGAAATTTCAAGCTTGTTAGGTGTGAGAAAAGTATGCAACTAATGAAAGCGCTTATGATGATACTGAATCATTTGAATGGGCAAATTGGTATGGCGATGCATTTCCCTGCCCCCATGGTCACCCATCTCAGTATATTCTGCAGATGGCCATGGCACCCATTTCAAGAAACGTCGAGATGTAAGACAGTCATGGTCCGAGATCCATGGCTATCGTGCATCACTGCTGCACAGTAAATAGCTCGGGTAAATGATTTCGTGAAAATAAGCAAACTATGGCACAGAGAGCAATAGCTCATCTGCGTGGGGTTCCACTCACAGGTTGAATATCATGAGTTCCATGCTCCGGGTCCCAATTGCACCACAAACTGTTTCATGTGCGAAAGCTGCAACAGTGTGAACGGTTCTTCGAGTAGTTAGCTGCCTTTTGTTTTTCTAATCATCTTCTTGAATTGTTGCAGGTCCGTGAGTAAGACTTTGATGCGGTCCCAAAGCATGCAACAGCTTTGGCTTCATTCTGAGAGAAAATAATCAAAGCGTTTGACGAATTTAGACCAGGTTCCATGTTGAAAAGCTGCCATGAGAACTTGGGAAAATACTTGCTTTCAAGGTTGTTTCCCCAGGATCGTTCAAGGGAATATCAATTGCTCGGGTTAAAAGATTGTGTGTGTACATTATATGTGTGTCAATTATATATATACATTGGATTCTACCTTATTTTTTTGGGATATTAAGTGTAATAACATTGTCTTTTGTCTTTTTCAAAAATTCTTAAATTATATTCATGTCTCTGAAAAATAATGAGTGGATATGTTAGAAGTAGACAAGATCCAATTTATATATATGAATGTATGTGTACCTATGTATGGATGTACGTAAGAAACCTTAATATGAACATGGAGAGTTGGAACGAGTTATAATGTCCAAAATAAGTGGTTATCCTGGCTTAGGGTTGACCCGAAAAGGACCTGAAGTTGAACGAGCATAAGAATTCGATACCTGGCCGTGCATCTGGTAGGGCTATCCTAACCCATGCTTGCTAACCTAAAAGAGTTCGTGATGGTATGTTTCTTGCTGCTCTCATTAAGAATGTCCGGTAAACTACTGAGTAACTGGTGCCAGCTAGCTCTAGCTCCAAGCTAGCTGGTACCACCACTACAAAAAGGCAAATATGACTTCACAAGTTCTAACAGCTGGGAAACCACTATTACGGAGCTAGCGGTAGCTGCTTTCACTATTCCAACTACTCATCCAAAAGTGAAACAATTAGTAATCGTCGAGGTTCCGGTGATCCAACAACTGTGGCAAGCCGGCCCTTTGCTTCAAGTCGAAGCTCAATTGAAAAGTTGTACTGACATTTGAAATAAGGCCTCCAGGTCATCTCACAAGTTAAAGGCCATGAGTTTGACCATAAGGGGCGTGCATCATTCGCTTCGTCATCCATATTGTATCATGAAAGAAAAAAAGATTCATCACATTTGTGAATTTCATGTGTCAAATCAGGTGGCTGAATGGTTAGGTTGCATTCTCTTGGACGGATCTCAGGTTTGAATTGAAAAGTATTTCCTTTCTTTCTTCACTTTAGAACAAAATTTATCAGATATTAGATGACTCTATTAGTTGAAAATTAAAAGCTTGAGGTCAGCCAGGACCTTGTCTTCAGGGTTGTGCTGAGGGCTCACCAGAACAATGGCTTAGAACTCGTGAGAGCCGAACCCCTGACTGCCCATGTAGCAGCTTGAGCTCCTTTCCCACTTCATTAAGTGGTCATGGGACGATATCGACGATGACCTTGATACAGAGCTGCTAACTATTATAAGCAGTAATTTCAAATCCAGAGGTTCCTCTGATACAACAACCTTCAATCAAAGGGTACCTCTACCCGAAAGAGACACAGGTGGGTAGGCAAGCACGTACCTTTTCGGGATTATGGCATTTTGTTAATTTCATTAATGCATAACCATTACCATCTGCATGTATTTTATACGAACAGTGAAGGGTTCAATTTTTTGGACTAAAACTCAACAATATTCTGGTGAAATTATCAATATCTGGTTATGGTACTAACAAGAACAAGAATGTTAGGAAACATATTTAAAAGCCTTAGACAAGACCTGGAACTTCCTTATGTAGTTAAGTTAGTGCTAGAACTCGATGCAGGGTTTAAATCAATGATTTAAAGGATAACGAGAATGGTTTTGGGTAATAAAGCCTTGCCCACTATACCATTTAAAGCCTAATAATTGAGAAATAAAGAGTTAATACTAGTGTTCAAAGTCAAATAGGCCTGCACCCAGAGGGCGGGGTGCTCTATCACCGTTGCTGCTGGTGGAGAGTTCGACTCTCAGGGGGTGCATGTGTGGGTGGTGGTGTTAGGCTTCGTCCTCCTCTTGAAACCCAAAAGAAAAAAGAAAAAGAAGTCAAAAAGGCCTGTATTAGCAATAGGTCTTTAATTAGTTTAGGTCCTACACAGTAGCTTTTATTGCTTCCTGCAATGCATGAACTGGAGGCGATGACTTGATCATGTCAAATATGTCGCACGATAGGAGTGCCACTAGAAAACCATGAATGTGCAAATACAGCTACACACACGGAGACACTTGTGCTTTTGCGAAAGAAGGGCATTAACTGTGAAAAGAAAGAAGATATGAAAGAGATCAAATAGTAAGAATCCTGTATTTGAGTTGAGATGAGTCACAGTTCAATTTCATTCAACAGAATAATTTAGTCCTCGTCAGTGTAAAGTTTAAAATCCCAACTCAAATACGGATCATCCAAACTGGGTGCCCTAATGAGAACAGCCCAACCAAGTTGGAACTTGAAAAGAGAAACAATAAAGAAAAGCATGAAATGCACCTTTAATTGTTACCACCTAGATGTCACGAGCCTCTACCAAATTCATGTATTATGAAAATGAAATTAATGATAGTTCTTTTTTTAGATGATTATAGTATCAACATTCAGCATCCCATTCTTTCATTTCGAAAGCATTAATTAACAAAGCCAAACCTCCTCACAGAAGTGGGGATAACTACATGAATCCTTTTCTGCCATGGTACTCGATCTTGTGTCATGTTAGCCTTTAACCACAAAGCCAAGATCATTTCACTGTTTCCTTAAAACACTTTTGAGGCCTTACTCCGCCTCTTGAGGAAACAGTAATGAACTAAAAGTTTCTGCTCACATGATCATGATCTGCAATATGGGAGTTACAAAGTCGTGATTCTCATAGCGAGATGAGCTCATATGTCTCCAAGACAAGCTTTTTGAGAACATCTCCAACTAAATAACCAACAACTAAGCCTTTTTCCATACTAGACAAGGTCAGCTACATTGATTCTTTGTTTCTACCTAACCCTATCATAATTTGTAGAATTCCTAATAGATAAGTCTGACAGTTTTATGCTGGCTGTCGGAAGCCTAACACAACCCTCCTCCTTTATCTGGGCTTTAGACCGGACATACAAGGGTATCCCTTACAGGGGTGAAGTTATCTCCAACTAAACAACCATTCTTAGATAATTTAAGGTTACAACAGGAACTTTTAAGAGAATGAGGCACTCTCATGAAACCATCTTTGCATACTCAGGCTCCTCAACCAAATGCAAAGACCAATTCATAACCATTTGATTAGTACACGGGTAATTTTATATTTCAAGCGATTTTTTTCCCCTTTGATTTCATATCGACAGTTTACATCAAAATGTCACCCACCGGTTGATGATCAAGCAAGTAGCCGATGGGTCCAGAAGGCCCTTGACAATAAGTTCAAAACTTGACATTTCAGATGATTAAATGGAAATAATGCCCCAGATCATATCGATGAAAGGAAGCAACACATCTGAAACATACTGGTGTTTGCAAAACTCAAAGAGAAGGGGAAACTAAATTACTTAATGATATAACATGAAGAAAGGAAAAGCTTAAAGAAAAATAAGTTATATAGAGATCAACCAAGAGAAGATGCTGGCTGCAATTCCTCACCAGAAATCCCAGTTCCATTATTTTTGAAGAAATCCTGCAAAGCCAGCATACTAACAGCATTCTGTTTCATGCTCCGTATTGCCTCCACAGTGGCCAATGCTCCAGCCACGGTAGTAATAAGAGGAATTTTATACGCCAATGCCATCCTTCTCAGTTGCCGGCCATCAATTTGATCACGTGGATCATCAGAGCTAGTCATGACCATCACTTGAATTTGACCATTTGCGACCAAATCCCCAGCATGCGGCCTTCCCTCATGCAGCTTCAACACCCGCTCCACAGTGAACCCTTCCAACTCTAGCCTGGTTGCCGTGCTGGAAGTAGCTATTATCCTGAATCCCAAGCTGGAAAATCCACGAGCAATTGCGGGCAACTGGGACTTTGTCAACTCATTCAAGCTAATGAACACAGTGCCAGAGAGAGGCAGCTTCTGACCAGCAGCTATTTGAGCCTTTGCAAAAGCCATTGGGAATTGGAAATCAATTCCCATCACCTCCCCGGTACTTCGCATTTCTGGCCCAAGCAATACATCACAGCCTTGAAATTTCTCGAATGGGAAAACTGCCTCCTTGACAGAAACATGGACAGGAATAACTTCCTCTGTGAAATGAAGGTCATACAAAGATTTGCCAGACATTACAAGAGTAGCATACTTTGCAAGTGGATGGCCGATAGCTTTTGACACAAACGGGACTGTGCGGGAAGCCCGAGGGTTTGCCTCCAGGAGAAAGACATCTCCTGATACTGTAATGGCATACTGGCAATTCATTAACCCACAAACATTAAGCTTCTTGGCTAACTTCACCGTCCAAGTCCTAATCGTCTCCAAGCAGGAGGCTGGGACAGTTTTAGTTGGTATTGAACATGCTGAGTCACCAGAGTGCACCCCAGCTTGCTCTATGTGTTCCATTATACCTCCAATAATTACATTTTTGTGAGAATCAGCAAGGGCATCTACATCTATCTCACATGCATCTGAAAGATACTTATCAATCAATACAGGCCGTGAAGGATCAACTTCTACTGCAGTTTCCAAGTACCTAACAAGCTTCTCATCGTTGTAAACAATCTCCATTGCTCGCCCACCTAAGACATACGATGGCCGGACAACAACTGGGTAACCTATTTGCTCAGCGATTGACAATGCATCATTTTCAGTCTTTGCTATTCCCCCTTGGGGTTGTTCAATACCAAGTTCTTCCAGAATTGCGTTGAATCTTTCTCTATCTTCAGCAGCATCAATGGAATCAGGAGAAGTGCCCCATATGCGCACTGGCCCACTACCACTTGCTGAAATGAACTTAACTTCATCCAGGTAATGCTGGATTGGAAGAGAAAGCTTCAATGGTGTTTGGCCCCCAAATTGAACAATAATCCCATCTGGCCGCTCAAGGTCTATGACATTCGAAACATCTTCGACTGTTAGTGGTTCAAAGTAAAGGCGGTCACTCGTGTCATAATCTGTGGACACAGTTTCTGGATTTGAGTTCATCATAATAGTTTCATATCCAGCAGCCTGCAGCAAGGGAGCAGCATTGCTTTGCAGAATGAACACGGAGAAGAGAAAAACAGACAAAAATACACCTTCACGTGTAAACCAGAATGACAACATACATCTTGTAAACACCCTTGCTGCATGATATTAAAATCTCATTGACTTCTAATGTCATGAAATGAGGGATCAAATAAAAATGCACGTAACTGCTAATGTACCAAAACCTGGTTTCAGAAATAAACCATGGATACAGTAGCACATCTTCATATAGGTTGGATTCATGGAGCCAAAAGAAAAACGAAAGAAATGTGTCATGGCTGAAAGACGCTAGCATGAGGGGAAAATAGCTACTATTGTCATAACCTATATCCTGTGTTCATGTCTAAACTTTTTATTGGAACAGAGCATGTGCGGAGAAAACAGCAGAGACAAATAACAGTAATAGGCATGATATTAACCTGAAGAGCAAATGATGCGTGGCAGCAGCAGTAGTCAAACTCGATACCCTGACCAATGCGATTTGGTCCACCACCAAGTATCAACACCTTTTTCTTCTGACTTGGATACGATTCACATTCATTCTCATATGAAGAGTACATGTACGGTGTGTTAGCCTCGAACTCTGCAGCACATGTGTCAACCCGTTTATATGCAGGAGAGACACCCCGGGACAGACGGCTTGCACGTACTTCTCTCTCTGTAGATGATGTTGCAAATGCAATCTGCTTATCACTGAAACCTCTCCTCTTCACTTCACGGAAGTCCTCTTTTGTGAGTTTTTCTAAGCTTGTAGCCAACAAAAACAGTTCCACATCCAGTAACTCTTTCAGCTGCGCAAGAAACCATTTATCTATAAGACTAATTTCATGAATTTCGTCAATATGCAGTCCCTTCTTCATGGCAGCATAAATAGCATGGATGCGATCTGGACTAGGAACACGAAGGCTGTACTTCAACTGCTCATAGTCTAGTTCCAGTTCCTTCACATGTGAACAGCCCCAACCAGAATAACCTGATTCTAAGGACCGAACTGCCTTCTGGAAGGACTCTTGAAATGTTCGACCCAGTGCCATAGCTTCACCAACAGACTTCATTTGTGTCGTTAACACAGGTTGAGACCCAGGAAACTTCTCAAATGCAAATCTTGGTATCTGCAAATTAAACATTCCAAAGAAACAATGAGAATTCTGTTAAATTACTGGCATCAAAAAGCAATATAGCAACTAATAATACTAGAATACGAAAATTACTTTGGGGACAATTGTAAGTCATGAAGAGGAATTTATTCAGGTATGACCCAATACATTTAACTTGTTGAAATGTGACCTTGTTTACCTTTTTATGTGGAGTGCATGCGCTCTGTGGCTAAAATCTCACTCACGAAAATAAAAACAATGCAATCACACTGCAAGAATCACAAACAACTGCTGGTTGGAGCAACAATTGTTTTGGCATGGATTGTGAGAAATGTTAAACATGCTGAGCAAACAAGAATTGGAGTTTTCTAGTGCATAAAAAGGATCTATTTTTGCAAGTTTATGCATAGGACTCTTACTTGGAAGAGATTGTAGAAGCATAGAATTTGAACAGCCCCAAAAGAAACATAGCTAACTTGAAGTATGAATGTCGAGCAACAATAGGGAAAAAAAACATGCATATGGTGTAATTTATTTAGAATAGAGAATCGATTTATTATATCAACCATCAACACTGACAACATCTGTGTGCAACCTAAAATCCAGTGTAATCTAGTATTCATTAAACAAAAACAATTACGCATTCAGGAAACAGAAACACACTATGTTTTAAAACATTCAGATGTTTTTCAGTATATGAACACCAAAGGGCTTCTACAAATCCCCAAAATTCTAAAAGATTACTGAATCATTTGGAAGAAGAAAAACATAATACACAAACAAAGATGGGGTTGGCTACATGGATTCTTTGTTTCCATAGAGTCCTATCATGTGCCATGCTAGCAGTTAACTCAATATAGATCATTCTTTATAGTTTCTTTCCAATACTTTTATGGTCATCCTCTTCCTCTTAATATTTTTACAATCTAATTTTTCATATCTTCTTCCGGAAGTTTCCTTTTTCTTTCTACGTATTCAAACCATCTTAAATAATCTTTCCTCATTTTATCCTCTATTGGTGCTACTCCCAATTATAATAACCTCATTATGTATATGGTCTTTCATTGTGTGACCACTCAACCATCTCAACATCTTCATTTCTGCTACGAACATTTTTTGCATATTTACCTTTTAACTTTAATGATATCTTCTTATCACACAAATACCCCCCTCTATTTTAACCAACCGGCATTAATTCTACATCTAACAACTCCATCAATTTTTCCATCACTTTGAAAAATTGACCCTCGGGTGTGTCAATCTTAATTTTTGTCATCTAAAGTACCCAAATGATCAAACTTATATTTCATATATTTTGTCTTTGTTCTACTAAATCGGAAGCCTTTACTTTTTAACATTTATCTCCATAGTTCCAATTTTCTATTAACTTTTTCCTTAGGCACATCAACTAAAACTATTATCTGCAAATAATATATACCAAGGTACTTCATCTTCAATATGTTTTCTTAACTCATCAATGACCAATATAAATAAATATGGACTTAAAGTTGATCCTTAATTTAACCCAATATTAACTTCAAAAGAGTTTGTCTTTCCTTCATGAGTCCTCATATAAGTTTTTGTACCAATGTACATATCTCTTATAAGATTTATATATGTCAATGAGATACCTCTTTTTTCCAAGGTTTTCCAAAGATCGTCTCTTAGCACCCTATTATAAGCTTTTTCTAGATCAATAAATATCATGTAAAAGTTCTTCTTTTTTGCTATAAAATGTTTTATAAGATATCTAAATAGGTAAATCGCTTCAACAATAGATCTGCTAGGTATGAATCCAAATTGATTATCTGTTGTACTTGATACTTGTCTTAACCTATTTTCAATAATTCTTTCCGATAATTTCATAGTGTGACTCATTAGTGTACTCGCTCTCCATTCCTCAGGCATCGTTTGGGTTCTCCACTATTTTTCTTGTGAGCCAAGTGAGTCTCATCTCTCTTAGGATTTTTCATACTTCTATAAGAATATTGTCTGGTCCTACAAATTACTAACCTTCGTATATTTAAGAGCCTTTTTAAATTCATTCCTTTGAATACGCCGATAGAAATTACGGTTTATATACTTCTCTGATTTGGCTAACTCTCCTAAGCTAATACTAACATCTGTATTTTCATTAAAAAGATTGTACAAATAATTTTTCTATCTATTTTTAATATTACATTCACCACTAGAATCTTCTCATCCTCATCTTTGATACATCAAACAAAAGTAAGATCCTTAGTTTTCTTATCTCTAGCCCTATATATCCTAAAAATATCTCTTTCACCTACTTTTGAGTTAAGCCTTTTATATAAATCCTCCTAAATTTTGGCTTTTGCTTCATTAACAGTACTTTTTTGCTTATTTCTTAGCTTTCTTATAAGTCTCCCAAGTTTTACTAGTCTTCTTAGCATAATATAATTTGTAATATGCTTTCCTTTTCATGATTTTATCTTGCTCAACTTCACTCCACCACCAAGCTTCCTTTTATGCTCGTATGCCTCCCCTAGATTCGCCTAACACATCTTTTGTCACTTTCCTAATATATATAGCTATATTGTTTCATATATCAAAATGTGTTCCTACATAATTCCAAGCATCTCCTTGAAGAACTTTCTGTTTAAATATATCTTCTTTATCATATTTGAGGTTTCACCGTCTAGTCCGAATAGTTCTACGCACTCTATTATTCTTTATCTACCATTTTACCTGTAAATCCATTACTAAAAGTTGATGTTGAATAGTTAAGCTTTCTCCTATAATTACCTTACAATCTTTACAACACGATCTATCTTTTTTTCTATAAAAAAATAATCAATTTGTGTTTGTGACAAGCCACTCTTATAAGTAATTAAATGTTCATCTCGTTTTTTAAAAATTGTAATGATTAAAAAGAGATCAATAGCAACATTTAAAATCTCCCTACCCTCCTTATTTAAATCCTCAAAACCATAGTTTTCATGAATACCTTCATATCTTAATGCATCTTTACCGACATGTCCATTTAAGTCTCTTCCTAAACAAATCATCTCCCTTTGTATAATTATTTCAATTACCTTATCTAACTCCTCCCAAACATCCTTCTTTATACTATATTCTAATCCTACTTGGGGTGCATAAGCACAAACTATATTAACACCTCTACTCCTAACACTAATTTCACCATCATCATAATTCGATCACCACATCATTGTATGTCTACTATACTATCCTTTAAATCTTTATTTATAATAATTCCAACTCAATTTTGAGCTTTTTTTTCCTTCTGAGTATCATAATTTAAAACCAGTATTCTCAATCCGTCCATTATGAAAATATAGAGACTCTCGTTGTAACTTGTTCACTACATTCGTGCGACAATATAGCGGGACTAACTTCTTTAACCACACTCATCCATGATGTGAGAACACTCTCTGCAATTGATTCAATATATCTGGATAAAGATGTAGGAGCCCTTACTTACATTTCCCTACACTTGGGCTATGTAGTGCATCACTAAGATAGAATGCCCCAACACAATGCTCATAATTTGTAGAATCTATGGTAGATAGATAAGTCCAACAAAGTTTTACAGTGGCTGTCGAAAGCCTAACGCAACCCTCCTCCTTTATCCGGGCTTGGGACCGGCCATACAAGGGTGATCCCTTACATGGGCGGAGTTACACAAACAAATGCATATTCGGAAAATGTATCTTTGTATACTGTCATAGGGATACTTCCTAGAGCTGAAGTGTCCCACACAACACTGGTAAGAAGTGATATTGACACTGACAATGTGACACAACTAGAGGCTTGTGATATTGCTTTATGTTGGAAAACGTGGTTGTGCAGCGGATAATCAATAATAGAAAATATCAACACAAGATGAGGAGGAAAAACATGGAGATCGGAGGAGGGGGCAGACCTCCAATAGAGGACGCCCCCCTCTTTCTCTCTCTTTCTTAATCTCAGACTCTTAACCCTAATACAACCTATCAGCCCTTATATAAGGAGCTGTAAAATAAAAAATGACCAAAATACCCTTAGTATAGAAAATTACCAAAATGCCCTTATGACTTTGGACAATTAGAATAATACCTAAAAACATCAAATTTACTAAAACGTCTACACTCATATTCTTTAACACCCCCCCTCAAGTTGGGAGTGACATACTTCGAACTCCAAACTTGCCAAAAAACTTTGTCGGCAACATTCTTCATCTGTACTCATCACTGGTCTAATTTTCATCAGCTTCTTTGCTTTAACATCTTCAACTGAGCCTTCTTAACTGATCATATCAAGCATCATCTATGGCTGCAACATCAACTCATTATTCCTGGTTGATCATCTCAAGCAGCATCTCTAGCTACAACTTTACTTCAGCCTTCCTCTGATCATCAACATCACTTTCTTCACCACACATGCACTAGTGATCTCTTCGAGGCTTCTGTAAAACTTGAACAATCAAGAATATATGGGTAGCACACGACCCTTCTATGAGTGTCGGTTACTCCCTCTCTCTTTCTTCTTCTCCATAAAGTGATTCGGCTGCTACACTTCAAAAGTCATGTTTTTCTACTCTTGAGAAAGCTAATCTTTTGTGATAGGAGGTACTACTCGACCATACACACTTCACACGGCTTTCCCTGTGCCCCTTCACATGGTGGTTGTAGCCGGTGTGTTGGTTGGGTGCCCTCTCTCTACCACTCAAATAGCATAATACAGACATCTGCTTATACTAGTCAGTCTGTGCCCCTTCACGACTGCAACTGCTTTTCCAACCCTCCTAACTGTTTACTTCAGTAACTCAAGGTTTTAACTTTCTTGCTTCTTGGTGATACTGCCACATTTCATACCAATCAATTCCTCTAGCCTCTTCTATGATTTGATTTTTCATGCATATGTAGTGAAAAAAGACTGATTTTCTGCATTCCATCTTTCCTTCTATTTGCATTCAATTGCTTTTTCAATGAAGGCAATCAACACATACTACTTTATATCTTAATCTTTTTCTGAACTTTCAGCTCTCTTGAACATTTCATCAAACACTTGATGTGCAGTGTTCATGTTAATCATCTTTTAGCATTTCACCGAACACTTCACGTAAAACATCTCAACATTTCTCTTAGGCATTTCATCAAACAATTGGTCTACTGCATCATTCCCTTGCAACGTGACTTCAACCTTTCCCTTGGAAATTGTTCTTATGCTTTGAGGGTCCACTCTGACCTTATCACAAATTCACAATGAATATGACATTAGGCACTGGCCGATTCTTCTCACCCGATGCTGACATATCCAAATCAAATATGAAGGAATACAACCGCCGAAACACAAGGAATATGACATTGGATATGTCTGCGAGCACTTTTATCTCTGTCTTTCTCCAGTTTACCATTTTCCAGGTCCAATTCATCAATGAACATAGCTTTAGACTGAAATGGTAGAACTGGCGCATCCATGCTTCGCTCATACTTTAAACGGCACGGAGTCGTGCATCTGTAGAAACTTCTCCATGGCAGCAATCTTTGACAATGTCTTGGGAAGACTGAAATGGTTAGTTGAGAAGCATGCTGGGCGTGGTAAGACTGAAATGGATGCGTTATTATCGTCTGCTTCTTCTCCCAGATGGCCCGTGAGAAGCATGCCGAGCGTTGATCGGTAGAGCATCAGGCTAGTTGCAGTGCCGTGATCAGTGAAATCCATCTTGGGATGTGAAATTTTACTTGTGATTTTAAAAGATTCCATAAAATTTGACTCCGTTGTCTTCCTTTATTTTTCTGGGGAGATCTGGATCAGGGAATTTCTTAACTAACTCGCTTTCACTTCCTATTCTCCATGGCAGCGCTCTCTGATTTCGATCATCCCACTCAAGGAGACAAACCCTAATCTTTTGAACTTGATCAACAAAGAAGTCTTCAATATCTGAAATAGCAGAGATATCTTTTATCTCTTTCTATCACTAGGTTGCTTCCTATCATGATTCTTACTCCTGCTCATTGAGGATTTTCGTAGTTGCAGTAAGACAAAGCTTTCTAATGAGTGTTCACACGAGAGATATTTGACACTTGCTTCTTCTTAAGGATAGGGAAGCAACATTGGCAATGAGAAAAACACCAACAAAATCTCTTGCTACCCAGCTATCCGACACCTTCGTCCATGCTTATTGACATGCATCTCCGGCCAACCGCTCTTATCACCACTCCAATAGAAAACATCAACACAAGATGAGGAGGAAAAACATGGAGATCGGAGGAGGGGGTGGACCTCTAATTGAGGCCACCCCCCCTCTTTCTCTCTCTTTCTTAATCTAAGACTCTTAACCCTAATACAACCTATCAGCCCTTATATAAGGAGCTGTAAAATGTAAAATGACCAAAACACCCTTCATACAGAAAATTACCAAAATTATCTTAGTACTTCGGACAATTACAATAATACCTAAAAATATCAGAAATTATAAAACTAATGCAAAGAACACTAGATATACATATTCTTCAACACCTCTCCTCAAGTTGGGAGTGAGATACTTCGATGTTGGAAAACGTGGTTGTGCAGCGGATAATCAATAGTAGAAAACATCAACACAAGATGAGGAGGAAAAACATGGAGATCGGAAGAGGGGGTGGACCTCCAATGGAGGCCACCCCCCCTCTTTCTTTCTTTCTTAATCTCAGACTCTTAACCCTAATACAACCTACCAACCCTTATATAAGGAGCTGTAAAACAGAAAATGACCAAAATACCCTTAATACAGAAAATTACCAAAATGCCCTTACAACTTCGGACAATTATAATAATACCTAAAAACATCAAATTTACTAAAACTGACTCTAAACTCATATTATTCAACACTTTATGTATTATTACAAGCCAAATTTTGGCTCTCTATGCAGCCTAAAAACTCAAATTGGGCTAGAACAAAGTCTAAGAAACTAAGTGTCTATCATCCACGTTTCCCTCATGCTCCCATGCTTATGAAAGATAATAATAGGAAAATGAGAATTAAGAGGAGTTTAAAGTTGTTCCTTGAGGACAAAGTAAATGCTCTATCGTACGAACACTTGCTATCTGAACGAACTATCAATCTACTATAGGCAACTGACACCCAGCATCTGAATTAGAAGAAAGTTACATTCTTGAGGACTTTCTTGAAAGATTTAGCCAAAATGAGGAGGAAAAAGAGGAGTATTATATCCGCTCACCTGCATTATCTTTAATTTGACTATATATATATATATGTATGTATATATGCATATATAAGTATATATACATACATATACACATATATACATACACATATACATATATACATATATATATATATATACATATATATATATATACACATATACATATATATATACACATATACATATATATATATATATATATACATATACAACAACACAACAAAACTCCACCAACAAAACTCCACCCATGTATGGTCGATCCCAAGCCCAGATAAAAGGAGGGTTGTGTTAGGCTTCCGACAAGCAGGGTAAAACTTTATCAGACTTATTTATCATGGGTTCTACAAATTATGATAGGACTCCATGGAAACAAAAGAATCCATGTAGCCGACCCCATCTAGTCAACAACAACTAAGTCTTTTCCCATACTAGATGGGGTCATCTACTTTGTTTCCACATAGCCAGATATATATATATATATAGAGAGAGAGTTATTCGATCACCTGCATCACTTTTTTCAATCATTTAGACACCTAGCAATAGCATGCTAACACATACATGCAACATGTTGAGCATGTGTCAACTAAAGGTCAGCCGTGCATATGCTGCAGATATGCAGCACATCGTATCCTTGTTATTATCATTGCCATTACAAATGCCTCAAGTACTAATGTCATGCAATAATTATTTGACCACTCATTGATATTTACCTGTAGCCAGTACCAACTCATTGGCCAAACAAACAAGAACAAGAACAAAACGTTCTACACTTCAAAGTAAATCCCATTCAGTTTAGAGGACACACACAGGCGCACAAACGAATGCATTCAAACACACAGACGAAGAAGCATGAGACAAACTTGCCTTAGTCACCACATAATCAATGGATGGCTCAAAACTAGCAGGAGTTTTCTTGGTAATGTCATTGGGTATCTGGTCTAGAGTGTACCCAATTGACAACTTTGCTGCCATTTTTGCTATCGGAAATCCGGTTGCCTTAGAAGCCAAGGCCGAGGACCTCGACACTCGGGGGTTCATCTCAATCACCATGACTTCACCATCCTTGGGATTAACAGCAAATTGAACGTTTGATCCACCACACTCGACACCGATTTCACGAATTATAGCGATGGAGTAATCTCTAAGGCGCTGATACTCCTTGTCGGTAAGTGTCTGTGCCGGCGCAACTGTGATCGAATCCCCGGTGTGAACACCCATTGGATCAATATTCTCAATAGAGCATATAATTACCACATTATCAGCCAAGTCTCTCATTACCTCGAGCTCGTATTCCTTCCACCCCAACAACGATTTCTCCACAAGAACCTGAGACGTCAAGCTCGCGGCGAGCCCTGCCTTGCATATCGTTTCAAACTCGTCTTTGTTGTAAGCAATGCCTCCGCCGGTACCTCCTAAAGTAAATGCCGGCCGGATTATCACCGGATATTCTCCAATCCAGTTCGCAATTTCCAAACACTCTTCAAGAGTGATTCCAATCCCCGAAGGCGGTGTTTTGATTCCGATATTCTTCATGGCCTGTTTAAACAAATCTCTGTCTTCTGCCTTCTTGATTGCGTCGAGCTTCGCGCCAATCAATTCGACCCCGTATTTCTCCAAAGCGCCACTCTCTGCCAACGCGACGGCTAGGTTCAGAGCGGTCTGCCCGCCCATCGTCGGCAAGATTGCATCCGGACGCTCTTTCTCGAGGATTTGTTCGACCAAATCCGGCGACATGGGAGTGATATACGTTCTATCTGCCATGTCCGGATCGGTCATGATCGTCGCCGGGTTCGAATTGATCAGCACAACTTCATACCCTTCTTCCTTCAGAGCCTTACACGCCTGAGTCCCCGAATAATCAAACTCGCAGGCTTGTCCTATAACGATCGGGCCAGCACCCAGAATCAAAATCTTCTTCAGGTCGTTCCTCTTTCCCCTCCTGACTCTGGCACCGTCCCCGGAGAACTCAAAGCTCATGAAAGACGGACTGTCTCTAGCGGGCAGATTAAATCCCTCACCATTTTCGCTCCTGGAGCTCGCATTCTTCACCGAGCGGATCGAAGCCGAGAAACGAAGACGTTTCTTAGCACAGAGGAAGGTGGAATGCTTCTTGGAGTAGAAGAAGATGCGGGTGTTATCGGATTTGGGGAAATTGCTAGTGGGCAACGATAGAATTGATGAAGAAGGTGCATATTTGGTAGCCATAGCGACCTCTCCTCTCTTTCTTGAGACAAGATTTTTAAGGTTTTGGGATTAGGGTTTTAGAAGGAACCTCGAAAAGATGAATGAGAAGTGAAGTGGGAGTTTTCAGGAAGTTTTCTAGCAGCAAAATGGGAAAAAGGAGATAGAAAACTGCCGCTTTTTCTGGACACCAAGATGATTGGAGAGAATACTCTGAAGATTTGTAACAAGAAAAGTAGGATTTCCTTGGCGGAGTTTTCTTGTTAATGGCTGCCGACAAATATCTCATGAAATGACAGAAAACTCCATCTCTGTTAAGATTTTGATTAACGTTATCCAGAAACTTTTGATATGGCGTCCAGGATGCCCGTATTCGGTCACTTCAAGATTTCCATCTAACTGTCGCCGGATGAATGCGCCATTTGAAAACTAATATTGACAAATCTGCTCATCTATCGAGCATCCCCATTCGACCGTCAATTAACATTGAGTGTAAACTCGTCGAATGTCGACAATCAGCCTTCTCAGACCGAAGTTTTTGGTATTCATATTGAGGTGAGTTTTCAGTGACAAGTGATTTGCTCACAGTAAGAAAATTTTAAGAATCAGCTAGTGCCATACGACATTTTTTAAGATTTTGCTTAAACCATATCAAAAAATAATTGTTTTGCTGTACGAAGGCTTGTGACCGTAGATGAACCCAAACAATCAGTACTTTGTTTATCTAATAATACGTGTATATATAGTGATTAGATCATGACCCCCACTTATTATATTCAATTATTACTTGTGATCCTACAAATATAATAAAATCGTTCTTTATCATATTTTTAAATATTTTTATAGATTTCAAAAAGTAATACTTAGGCACGAGTAAATAACATAACTGATAATAAGATCAAATGTATATAACATCACTGATAATATTTAATGTGGCCCAAGGTGTCAAACTCTCCGCCAGCATAAGGGCATCAAAGCCCCCTACAATTTGAGCAAACGGTTTGGGTGCAAAACACTGAAATTTTGATATACCAAAATGCACAAAGCCCACATTAAACTGTATCAATATACTATATTATGATTTGAGCTTTTTTACCTCTAATATAGATAATTTGGTTGGTTTGGTTACTTTTGGGTTTGGGCCTTCAAAGTTGAACCGGGTTGTATTGACGGAAATATTGGGTGGCAAGAACTAGTAGATTTCGGATTTGGTACATTGTTGAAAATTGCAAGATCATTTTGGAAAAATTATTTTTATAGAAGGGTATGACGTGCCCTTTGTCTTGTATGATGTCTCTCTCACTTCTTTCCTTATTGGATTGATAAGTAGAAGATAATATAAGGGACCAATCAGGAAGGAAAATATTTATGAAAAGAAACAATCAATTATTAAATTGTAACAATATTATTATATTACCTAAACAAATCTGAAACGACACTCTCTCTTTCTGATAATGCTTCTGACATACCACTCTTTTTGTCCATGTTCTCTCTCTTCTAATAAAGGGATTAATCAACACCCAACGAGCCTGCTAACTACTCTCTCTCTTAGTCGGAACCAACAGCCAAAGCTCGCCACCCCTTTCACCCTCTTTCCTCTTGCAATCGGCATTCGCTTATCATCGTCCCTCCTTGCCTTCCTCTCATTTCTCCTCACTTTTTTCGTTCTTTCGTATTGTTGGAGCCCGTCACGGCCTCGCTCCCTTTTCGTTTTAATTAGATACATCACCAGCTCACCAACACTAGGTTGGTTCAAGTGCTTGTTCTCCTCAAGCAAGGCCTCGAGTTCGAATCTTGTGAATAACAAACCAGCTCTGGGAGATATTTACCTCCGTAGTATGCTGAGCCTGCTCGCACCCCATTAATCAGGGGCCTTTGGGCTTCCACATAACGGTGGTGTTCTTCACAGAAGAAAAAAGGAAGGCCAGCTCATGACGATTGTTCTCTCTCTCTCTCTCTCTCTCTCTCTCTCTCTCTCTCTCTCTCTCTCACACACACACACACACACACACACACAAAAGCAAAATAAGAATAAGCTCACATGAGCACGCGACTGCTTATTAATAAGGAAGCTAGAGGAAATAACCTCAATAACTTTACCTAGTTTGGTGGGAAAAAGAAGATCCAATTAACAATCGAGTTGGGTCCAGTATTAAATATGCATCCCAACCCAAACCGGAACACAAAATCTGTTGGACCGTCCAATTTAGTTTGGATTGTTTACATATAAGAATCAATAGGATTAAGATTTGGACTCAGTACCGAGAATTTGCACCTAAACCTGAAGCGGATTATGCACAATCCGATCAGGTTGGATTCAATTGTGCTAGGATACAACTCAAATCCAAGCCAGCGTTCCGAATCATATAAGGCATCCAGGAATACTCGACAGTACGAATGTGCGATTGCATGCTAGTTGGATACATCTGTGGGTGTTTCATGCTCGTGCACGTTGCCTTCTGTGGGTGTTTCATGCTCGTGCACGTTGCACATTCATAACGTATTCAAGTATTACGTCGACCGCTGATCTCCATTGATCTTAAACTGAAAGAAAGAAACAGCCAAGGTGGTGAAGATGCAGCATCATTGAAGCAGGCATAGATATGGGGAACAAGCCTTGCCGATAAGTCACCACAGCCGTCCACCATATACCAATCCGATGATTCTGGGTAAACCTACTACCTTTTACCTTCATTTGAATCCTTCAATATATACATTCCTGCTACATATATATGTTGGCGAATCTATGATCTTGCGACGGTTTTCTGTCACTAGAATGTGTCTGCCGAAGGTACCTGTTCGCCTATCTTTGTGTAGCGGAATTTTGAGGTTCTCACACAGGGGCTTTTCGAGAGAGGTTCACAGACCTTTTCTTCTATAATTTTTTCTCATGTATATATCTTTTGATCTGTATTAGCTGCTTTTATAGGCAGCTCACACCCCCTCATCCTGGATTTCTCTCCTATGGCTTCCCTCGTCTGGAGCATTATTTGGGACGTTATTGGGGATCTCGGTAATGTCCATCGTTACGATCTTTGCCTTATCTATGCCAGGTAACGGACTGGATGGCCAGTCCAGCCCTTACCTGAGTCAATAATGGCCAGACCTTATCATCTCCCACTTTGCCATTTGAGCCAAGTGTACAGACGTACTGGTTTCCTCCCACTCTTACAGGGTTTCACCTAGTACCGTCTTTTCACGACTACTATTGCAATCATTACCCGTTGTGTGGTTATTTTCCTACACAACAATTTATCCGTTGTATGATTGTTTACTGATACAATACTTTTATCCATTGTGTGGTTATTTCCTACACAATAATCAAACATACCTCAAACCCATGTTAGTAACATGTTTTGAGAAAAGTTCCTATGTTATGCCTTTTGTTAGGGGATCTGCCAACATATCTTCTGTTGGCATGTATGAGATAAATATTTTCTTTCTCATAACCATATCATGAACATAGTGGTATTTTATCATTATGTGCTTGCTTTTCGAGCAATCAGCTCCACTCTTGATAAGAGTAATTGCTGCATTGTTATCACAATAGATAACAATTGGCTCATCTGTTATTTTCAACTTCAAATCTTATATGAAGCGGCTTATCTAGACATCACTCGTTGCAGCCATACAACAAGCTACATACTCAACTTCCTGTGTATGCAATGCTACACAACCTTGTTTCTTACATGCCCAAGGAACAACACCACTTCCAAATAAGAATATTTATCCTGAGGTTGATTTGTTGTCATCTTTGCTCCCAGCAAAGTCAGCGTCTGAGTACTCTATCACTTTCAGTTTATCTGCTTGAAAACACAGTTTCAAGTCTTTTGTTCCTTTCAGATATCTTAGAATCCTTTTCACAGCTACCCAATGCTGTCAACCAGGATTACTTTGATATCTACTTACAAAACCAACAGCAAAGCTGATATCAGGTCTTGTACACAACATAACATACATCAAGCTACCAACAGCTTGTGCATAAGAAACATCAGGCTTATCGTCTTCTTCATCAGAACAATCAGCCTTACTCAATTTTACCTCTTTTGCAATAGGTGTATCTGTAGACTTACATTCACCCATTTTAAACTTCTTAAGGATATAGTCAATATATCTCTCCTAACTCAAGCATAAGAGTCTAGATTCTCTATCTCAAGAGATCTTTATTCCCAGAATATAGGATGCTTCTCCCATATCCTTCATTTCGAACTTCGAGTTTGTTAGGCTTGTCGTTTCCGGTCAATAATATGTCATCTACATATAATGACAAGATGACAAAGTGGCTCCCATTGTTCCAGACAAATACAAAGTGATCAAGTTTGTTAGCTACAAACCCAAGTTCCACAATGATATTTTGAAAAGTCAAATATCATTGGCGAGATGACTGTTTCAGGCCATATAGGGATTTTTTCAACCTATACACTTTATCTTCTTAGCCTTCAATCACAAATCCTTTGGGCTGCTGCATGTATATGATTTCTTCTAAATCCCCATTTAGAAAAGCTATCTTTACATCTAACTAATGTAAATCCAAATCATAGTATGTAGATATTGTTAGGATTATCCGTATTTCTTTTTCAGAACTCATTTGCAGCTTATAGCTTTTCTTCCTTTTAGCAAATTAGTCAATTCCCAAACTTGGTTTTTTTCAATAGATTCAATTTCCTTATCTATAGCTTTCTTCCAGTCTGTTGCTTCTGATGAATTCATTGCTTGTTGATAAGTCAAGTTATTAATCAACTCATCTAAATCTATCAAATTACACACTTCTTCTATAAGATAAGTGTGATAATCTTTTAAGTAGGACGAAGTGACTCTTGTCCTCTTATGTCCACTTAAGGTATCAGTAGTTTCAAGAAGATCTTCAATGGGCTGAAAAGATGATTGGTATAAGTCCACCAGATCATCAATACATTCCTCATCATTTTCCAAGATGTCATTCTTAGTATCTTCTAAGAATTCAACATCTCTGCTTTCAATGAGTCTGTGGTTCTTATGATAAAATTGATATCCTTTTGAACCTTTTGGATATCTAATGAATATACATCTCAAGGACCTACTGTCTAGCTTATCTCTAGACTGATTAAGGATCTTTACATGTGTAATAGATTCTCACCTCCTCAGATGACCTAGGTTGGGTTTTCTTCCAAACCATATCTTATATGGTGTAGTGAATACAGCCTTACATGATACTCTATTGAGTATGTAAACCGCTGTACTTACTGCTTCTCCCCAAAATACCCTTGGTAGAGAGGCATCAATTAACATTAACCTTGTCATATTCAACATGGTTCTCCATTTTGTTAAGGTGTCCTAGGCATTGTATTTTGTTTAACAATATCAAAGTCTTTGCAGAATTCCAAAACTTTTGTTGAGGTATACTCACCACCTCTTTCTGATGTTAAAACTTTAATCGAATGCCCTAATTGGTTTTTCACTTCTTGTTTATATTCTTTAAAAACATCAACTGCCTCATATTTATGTGCCAAAAGATATAAATACATGTATATAGAGTAATCATCGATAAATATTATAAAATAACCCTTTCCTCGATATATCTTTACTATAAAAGGTCCACATAAATCTGTGTGAATAACCTCCAATAGGGTTGTTGCCCTTGTTGTTTTCTTGAGAAAAATTTTCCTCGTCATTTTTCCTTGTATACAAGCTTAACACTTGTTGAAAGTATTTTCCATAAATCCAGGCAATAAGTTAAAGTTGGATAATTTTCGCAACTTTTCCAAACTTATATACCCTAGGCGTTTATGCCATATATTTACATCAACAATAAAGGCACTCTCAATATAAGCAGAAGATGTACTATTTTCATTGTCACAAAGGTTGAACAGTCCTTATTCTACATCAAATTCTCTAGAGAATAAAATTCTCTCATGTTTTCCCACAGTCACCTTGTTAGGAATGAACCTAACCTCAAAACCTTTCTTTACCAAGGTTGGGATCGAGACCTGATTGCGCCTTATAGATGACACAATTAATACATCAGTCAATACAATTGGTTTGCCTTGTACATGTATCTTAAAGGACCCAATACCCAGAACATCCGAGAAAGTACTATTTCCCATATAAACTTGATGTTGCCCAAGTTTATATTCCTTCAGATTCATTGCTTCTTCCTTCATCTTCGAGATGTGTCGTGTAGCTCCTTAATCTATCCACCAACCTGTCACTAGACGGTCAAAATATAAACATTCTGAAATCACGCAGATTATGTCATGCTTCTCTGATTGTCCGCGTTGTGGGTTATTTTCTCTACCTTTCTTGTTTCGGTAGTCCCTTTTGTATTGTCTCATCTTTTCATAGTTGAAACACTTAACGCAAGAAGTGGTTTCTTGTGATTTCTCAAAATTTTAACCTCCTTTCTTGTTATTTTTGCCAAACTTCATAGTTGGTTTTTTCTTTTGGTTGGTTTTGGAGTTAGACGCTATCTCATCCTATACTACTAACAATTTTTCTTTCTTGTTTTTGAGCATATGTTCTTGCTCTATTGTTAGTTTTATGGGCAACTCCGAAAGGTTAATCTCAGGTCCTAATCTTAGGGCAGTGGTGACCATGTTCTATGATGGGGGTAGATTGTTCAGTATTATTGATATTTGCATCGGTTCAAGGATTTCTGATTTTGCTATGGCTAAGTCTCTAGCTATTACCAGCATGTGGTTTACATGCTCTACTACATTATCTCCTTCATTCATTTTGAAGGAGTTATACTTTTATAGTAGCAATTGCACATATAATTTAGCAGTTGTATCATACTTAGCTGTTATTGAATAAAACAACTCTTTAGCGGTCTCATATTCTTCAAAGACCCTAATCAAGTCATCCTTCATGCAGGTCAACATGATTGTCCTTGCTATAGTATCATCTTTTGGAAATGTTTTATACATTTCTAATTGTTGCTCATTTGCGTCTAGGGGTGGCAGACGCATAGTTTCCTTTAAAATATACTCAACACCTTAAAGTGTTAAAGCTAGTGGGATTCTCCTCTTCCACGTTTGGAAGTTAAGACCGTTCAACTTCTCAGTTTTCGTCAACTCAAATACATATATCCTATAATTCATTTTTATGTGTTTAGCAATAATAATAATTAAATGGTCTAAAAAGGAAAGAAATATAAAAGAAAAAGCACACATAGCAAGAATCATGTTAGAATGGTGCATAATATCAATTATGTAGTCTAACAAAAATTTCATAAGCTCTTCAAAAATTTTCGTAAGAGTTTCTGTCTTTATACCCCTTCAATGATACCAAGGGTGAATATATAATTTTATCTATTTATCCACTTTTTGTAATTTTGTGAAAACCTTAGGACAAACTCATAAAATTACTCTTTCGTATTTCTGTAAAATTCGTAACTGATTAGGGTTAAAATTATAATTTTAACCTTCAAGCCGAATCTGTGATTTTTCAAAAGTATAGGGGTAAATATGTCTTTTAACTGAATGACAGAACTGGAATTATCTAAACCGGGAGGGGTATAAGAGTAAAGTTATTGTTCAGTATTTCGTAATTTTCACAAGCTGACAAAGGGTAAAACGAACCTTTTGCTCAATAAGGGCAAAATCATTTTTTACCAAAAAATATCTAGACAAATAAGTAATTTTACCGAATGACAAAAATGTAAATAAGAAAAACTAGTCGGGGTAAAACATGCTTTTTAGTCCGCTGCCCGCCTCACCGCTGGTTTTCGGCCTGCGATTTTTAAAAATCGCTGATTTTTTTCACTATTTATTAAGGAGAGAGAATACACGGGAGGGAAAGAGTGAGAGGGAGGGAGAGAGAGCGGGAGAGATAGGGAGAGTGTGTCGGCCACCGGGTTTTGAGATTTTTCTAGTGGGCGTTCATAATGGGAGGAAATTTGTGGCAGTGGCGGCCGTTCTCAGCTTCTTTCCTCCTGTCTGCTTGGCTTCGGGTGGCTTTGGGCCGACCTACCGCCTTCTGGCTGCCTGTCCACCTAGCCGCCTATCCGCGGGTAGCTTTGTGCCGGTCTTGCGGCTCTCTGCCGCCTGACTGTCTGTTCGCGGGTGACTTTGGGCCGATCTTGGCTACCTAGTCACCTGTCCGCGGGTGGCTTTTGGGCCGATCTTGCAACTCTCCTCCCTTTCTCTGCTCTGCTTTATTTTCTCTCTTCGTTTCTCTCTTTCTACTTTTTTGTTTTTCAAACCTCTAATTAACTTTTTGTTTGCAGGGTCAAGAATCGAGCCCTGATACCATATGTTGTTGAATCTCTGATTTAGCGACGGTTTTCTGTCGCTGGAATGTGTTTGTCGGAGGTACCTGTTCACCTGTCTTTGTGCAGCAGAATTTTGAGGTTCCCACACAAGAGTTTCCCGGGAGAGGTTCACACATATTTTCTTCTCTATATATCTTTTGATCTGTATTGGTTGCTTTTATAGGCAGCTCTCTCTCTCCTCATCCCGAATTTCTCTCTTCTGGCTTCTAGAGCGTTATCTGGGGCATTACCGGGGATCTCGGTAATGTCCACCGTTACTATCTTTCCTTATCTGTGCCACATAACGGATTGGATGGCCAGTCCAACCGTTACATGAGCCGAGAATGACCGTACCTTATCAATATACAGCAAGTTCACTCGCGCATAGACACACACGACACCCATTTGCACAGCCTCCGTGCCCATGTAATTGAAAAGAACCATGGACGCAGCCTACACTATCCTAAAGAAATCAGTAAATGGCAGCAATCTAGAAACAGAACTGCAATCTTACATGCTTTCAGCTCATAGAATTTCTGAGTGAAAATCCGCACATATGAAAGGGAAAATGATTGAATCAATTGATAAATCCCCAAAACCTAAAGAAAAACATTCAGAGCAAACTCTGGCATGCATAAGTTTCTGTCTCATCGCTATTCTTTCTTTCATGATCGACAGTCTAAAGAAGTGCGGTTCTAACCTTTGCAATTAAACCAGTAAAAATATAACCTCTCTCTGCAGTTTAGAGGTTTTATCATCTGTCAGCATTATATAAATCACTAGCACCTTCATCAGTGAGAAACTAAGATAGATGCCCTTTAATAAGACCATCCAAACTGCTGAGAAGAACCAAGCCAGGTCTGCAAAATAAAAAAGCAGAGCCACTTCCTTTCGTCTTTCCCAGCAACACATCTTTCGCCTCATTTATCTTTGAAGCCAGATAATGACTGCCCCCTGCATCTGGATGGTTTGCGACCATCACCTTTCTGTGAGCTTCCTTGATCTTGTCTGCCGTAACACTTTCCCTGTTTCAGAAAAGGTAGAATTTTCAGCAGAATTACTACAAAAGTTTACAACATCAAGAAGAAAACGCGATAGAAAGTGTGTAGTTCCATATGTACATAATCTAATTATGTAAAATGATCGTGTTAAAAAATAAATTTGTTTTGAAGAATTCTATACAGATCCCACACATTCCACACCCAAATTAATCAAGAACCCTAGTGGCAAAAGACACAACAATTGCTCATATGAACCGAGCCAAAGAGACACCCTTAATTCTTATTAATCCCTTCTGAAATAACTTGGGAAGGAAATACGGTAGCTCAGTTACAACTGACAATCGGGAACACTGTCAGTTGACGTAACTGTAGCTCCTAAATGGGAGAATAGTGTGATCTCATTGATTGCCTCTTTCATATCCGTAGGCTGAGATTTTCTGGTGTTGGTGAGAGGATCTAGAGGAGCGTCCATTCAGTTCTTTTTGCAGGTGTTGCTCGTATTCGTGACATTAGCTCACATGGTACACTTGGAAAGATTCGTCCATTCAGTTCTTTTTGCAGGTGTTGCTCTTATTCGTGACATTAGCTCACATGGTACACTCGGAAAGATTCGTTAAAACCTACTAATGTTGCACGTGGTCGTAAGTTACGTGGGGTCCTAATTCGTAAGTTAATGAAGTAGATTGGTTTTGAAAACTTTTAAAACTGTTTTTTGTTATGGTTTTATTGTTGTGTTTGGAACTTCACTGGAAGATGTCTCTAAAAGAAGAAAAAGAACACTTCAATTTATGCCTATTTAAAACAAAAAAATATTTTTTTTATAAAAATAAAATGTATCACTCATATTGTATTATATGAGCGATACGATATGTATCACACGATACAGGCAAATACATAAAATGTTGTGAAGACATATTCTTTGGAGAACGAATAATATTGATTTAGAAGCATTATATAATATGAGGCGATACGAATAATATTGATTTAGAAAAAGCTTATGATAGGGTGTGAAGACATATTCTTTGGAGAACGATAGACATCACATTTATGTAGATCAATTTTATTGGAGACATGTATAATAATATACATACATGTGTGAAGATTCATAAAAAAATAATAGATTTATTTGAAGTTAATATTGAATTATATCAAAGATCAATTTTAAAGTTTATTTTATTGATAGGTTAACAAAATATATTAACGATGAAGTACCTTAGTATATGACATTTGTGGATGACATTGTGTTAGCGGATAAGTATGAGAAAAAGTTAACAAGAAATTGAAACTATCAAGAGAAATATTACAAAATCAAGGCTTGCGGCTTAGTAGAACAAAAATATAATATATAAAATAAAAGTTTAATCATTTCGATAATTCAAGTGACATAGAAATCAAGATTGGCATACATAGCATCCCTTGTAAGGAAAGTTTTAAGTACCCAAGCTTGGAGATGTTATGCATAGAATTAATGCATGTTGGTTAAAACGAAGAGATGCATGAGTCATTCTATGTGACAAAATATCATTAATGTTATCATCATTTGGTTAACATGTTCAACTATATTATCACCTTCTTTCATTTTATAAGAGTTATATTTTTGAAGGAGTAGTTGAATGTACAACTTAACTGTAATATCATATTTTGTGGTTAAAGAATCAAATAATTATTTAGCAGTCTCAAACTCTTTAAAGACCCTATCAAGTCATCTTTTATGGAGGTTAACATTATAGTCTTTAGCATAGCATCATTCCTTAGAAATGACTTATACTTCTCTTTCTCTTCATTTATTGCAATTGGAGTAAGGGTAATATTGTTTTCATAAGTACATAATCAACTCCTTCTAAAGTTAAGGTCAATGGATGTTCTCTTCTACGTTTAGAAATTTAAGTCATTTAATTTTTTTGTTTTTATCAATTTAGAAACACATATCTTGGAAGTCATTTTTTTAAAAATGATTTGACAGAAACAACAAGAAGAGAGTCTTTATAAAGTCGTAGAGGCCTTAAAAAAAGCTCTAATACCAGTGTTGAAGTTGATGGGTATTTCACATCCGTAGAGAGTTCCAGTGAGCATAGCGGAAGCCGTATTCCTATAGACAAGAAGGAAGAAGAAAGAAAATGAATAAAAGAAAAGGAGAGGGACTCAGTTACCTAGTGAGGATTTTCTCAAAAAGATGGTAATGTAATGCGTATATATATTTTTTATTTTATCGCATATATACCTTACTTTTTTCTTTTTTAAAGTTTTTCTCTTTGGGCTTCCTGTTAAAAGTTATTTTATATTCAATTCAGGAAATAGACTTTTTCAAAAAAGCAAAAACAGTTTTGAAGAGGCCCATAGTGACCACCAATTACTTACATATCGGATTTCTTTAATGTTTGTTTTATGCTACATAGCTGAACTGAACAAGAACATCATTCTCAGTTCTTTGTCGGGTTCTTCATAGGTTCACTGGCTTAGCTTTGACCTGGTTATAAGATCAGTAATGGCTCAAGACTCCACCGAACCAACCTAATCCCACTGTCTGGATTAAGATTGCACGCAGACCCGCTTTGGGCTCGATCAAGCGCCATTTCTGTCTGATCCAGACAGAGCCAAACTTGAGCGCTTCAAGTCCCAAACTGATCAACCATGGGGTCAAGTCTTCAATCAGCAGGCTAAAGACTCGATCCGCTAGTCTGGCGTGATGTAATTTAACTCGTCTGTCCATAGCGATGCATGAAAGCCACATGTATACATGAAAACTCACACTCGCTACTCTGGCGTGTGTGACAGAGGCAGGGGAGCTGAGGGCAATGAGGGGTTTCCACAGCAAAGGGAGCAACAAGTTCTTGCAGATTGGTTTCATCTGCATGGAGCCAAAATCTCTCTTCATTCCTCAGTATATCAATGCCAACTTGATTCTCTTCGTTCGTCGAGGTATAATATACTATACCCTCTTTTCTTCAAAGGGAAAAGGTCCCTTTTTTGTTAACACCATACAGAATTGTTGGTTAATTAATTACCACAAATATTTTTGAACAACTTAGCAGGCGTATCCTTTGATTCTGAAAGTCTATGCTTTGCACATAGTTAGAGATGATGGAAAATCGTCTCTGCTTGTATTTTGAAATTTCTAACCGTGCAAGTTCTTTGAGCAAGCTTATTATGTTAAATATGCGGGTTGTTTATAGGGGAAACGAAAGTGGGCTGGATATATAAGGACCGTCAGGTGGAGAAGGAATTGAAGACAGGGGACGTTTACAGCATCTCGGCGGGTTCCACATTCTATTTGATCAATACCAGCAAGGGCCAGAGATTGCAGATCATCTGCACCTTTGACACAAAAGACAACCATAACACAGCCATGATTCAGGTTACTTCATATTCAAATTACGAGTTTCCAATCATTTCTTCTCCATGCATGATTGGCTTTCGGTGTTTTCCGTCTGATGTTTTGAAAACAATGCAATCTTTCTTCATTGGAGGCGGATCCAACCCACAGTCTATACTCGCAGGTTTCGATTCAAAGATCCTTTCTGCTTCATTCAATGTAGGTGAAGCTCCTCTCAGTTGTACGTACATATATATATATATATATATATATATATATATATATATATATATATATATATATATATATATATATATATATATATATATATATATGCGTGTGTATATATATGTATATGTGTATATATATATATGTATATATATGTATATATGTATATATATGTATATATATATATATGTATATATATATATATATGCGTGTGTATATATATGTATATATATATATATATATATATATATATATATATATATATATATATATATATATATATACATATATGCATGTTTATTAGCATATATATATATATATGTATATATATATATATGTATATATATATATATATGCGTGTGTATATATATGTATATGTGTATATATATATATATATATATATATATATATATATATATATATACATATATGCATGTTTATTAGCATGAATTTGGTTTTCTGCGAGGAAGGTTTCGGAGGAGGCCCTGAGCTTCTTGTACAGCGGGAGCCCATCGAGTGGGCCGTTCGTGTACATAAGAGGGCGGGACGAGAAGGCTCTGTGGGAATCCATTACGAAGTTCCGTAAAGAGCAGAGGACAAAGAAGGAGCCTAAATGGTTCGATCACGATGAAGACGACCAAGACGATGATGGCGACAATGAAGAGGACAAACATGTTTTCGCGTGGGTATGGAGGAAGCTACTAAGGACATTGGCCGGCCGGAGGGAGGCGGGAGACCGTCAGAAACCGGTAAGATCGCCCGAGTCTTACAATCTCTATGAGTCGAAGCCGGACTACCAGAACGACTATGGTTGGTGCATAGCGTTGGATGAGACCGCCTACCAACCGCTCAGGCTCTCCGACGTCGGTGTCTATCTTGTCAACCTCACTGCGGTGAGTCTATTTCTAATTCTCAATTCTATTGTCTTATCATCCAACTTTCATTTTCAATTGTCTTATCCTAACTCGCTTGTCCATTGTGATCTCCTCCTCCCGTTTAATTGTTTTATTATTAAACTTCTCCCTTCCAATTACCTTGTGTCTTATGTGCAATACTTAATTGTTTTATCCACTGTTGCTTCTTTTCGCATTTGTCGTATCCATCATTCTATCGTGTAATTCACATTCTACATTGTCTTCTCCACATTTTTGTCCTGCTTATCGCCATGCTTTGGGTCTTCTCAGATTCGAGGCACTATGTGCCGCAGAGGAGTCGAAATTGCAGTTTAACTAACTTTGGATTTGCCGATCTTTGGACAAAAAGTTAATTTATTGTGGGGGGGTGATTGCAGGGATCAATGATGGCGCCGCACGTCAATCCGAGCGCGACGGAGTACGGCGTGGTGTTAGAAGGGAGCGGCACGATCAACATTGTGTTTCCGAACGGGTCGGCGGCGGCGAGCGCGACGGTGGAGGAGGGAGACGTGTTCTGGGTGCCGCACTACTTCCCCTTCTCTCAGGTGGCGTCGCGCAGCGGCCCGTTCGAATTCTTTGGGTTCACGACCTCGGCTTCCCCCAACTGGCCGCGTTTCCTTGCCGGAGCCAACTCGTTGCTCGCCACCATGAACGGCCCCGAGCTTGCCGCCGCGCTCGGCATCTCCCCGGCCGACCTGGACCGTATCGTCAAGGCTCAGACCCAGTCCGTCATCCTTCCCTCCTGGCGCCAACCACGATCCGACTTCTAATGAATCAAAGCTTTTTCTCTTTGCTTTCATCCGTCAATTTTGGGTTATGTTCATGCTTATGCTTTCGGTTTTGTTCTCTCCCTCTTCCTCTTGAGTTCAATTACAAATGCCCCTCTTTCTCTCTCTAATATTATATATATATATATATATATATATATATATATATAGAGAGAGAGAGAGAGAGAGAGAGAGAGAGAGAGAGAGAGAGAGAGAGGAGAAACGTTCCAAGGGTTGTATATATATACGATATGACTTTACCTACAACTGGAGTATATGATATGATATGGTTTGGTCCGTCTGACGATCTTCAGGCTTTCGGTTATCGGGGCATGTGGCTTTTGGGGATCAAAGGATGCAAGCGGAGGCGCCACACCATGACCCTGGCACACCCTGTGGCTAGGCCCCGCATCTTGGCCTCGTCTTCAACCATCGCCTGCCGAATCAAGCTCACCTTCTCCTGCCACAAATGAAGCCCATTAATTCAACGTTAATAGTAACAAAGCATATTTGCATGGATGCATGCGCCCACGCGCATGTGTGTTACCAAACCCTGACCCGAACTGGAAGGATTGATGGTCAAACCTGACCCATCCACACCCAAATGTCAACCAATCTTGTATAGTTGTCTGGTACTTCCATCAACAGCAAACTACAACTAATCTCACCTGTTGCTCTTTTTTATGATACTCAGAACTCTTCTTTGTATTAGGGATGGCAATCCCAACTTTATCAGGTTTGGGTTTGGGTATGAGAATAAGATGACTCGACCCGACACTTGTTCCGCCTTGTTCCCCCCAACACATACACACATATATATATATTCCATACCCATTGCGAAAAGAGGACATGAACCCTATCCGTCCATTGAGGTTCAAGCCAGGGCAGGGTATAGGTATACCTGTTCCTGACCCGCCCGTTTCCATTTGGTATTTACTAAAAAATCCAATGAAAAAGGCAATAGCACCAACCTGAGTAGGGTTTGGAGTCGGCGCGGGACGACCCCATCTTTGTGGATCCCAAAGAATGGTGCTGTTGAATGCGAATCCGACTGTGTTTGTGGTGAAGTCATTAGGAGGACGATTGCTCTTATAAGCATGCCATCCTACGACTTGAGATCCCTGGCACACCGGCCCATACATGTCTATCATCTTCTTGTTTGTGTATATCAGTGCAACAGGCCAAGTCGCAAAAACCCTGCAAATTGAAGTTGAATTTAAGGAGAGGTAAACTCAATATGTGACATAATTATGTCATTTGATCATATCCACTTCGAGTATGTCATTTGGTGATATCACTATACTTTCTCATTGTTTATTTTTTTTGGCATGTATTACGGGGAGGCTCAAGCTAGATGCACGCCCAATGGTATCGATCTCATGACTTTCAACTTGTTGGTCGAGCTCTAGCAAAGGTGAGCTATTGCTCATTGTGCAATGAGCTTGACTGTAAGAAAGAAATGGCAGGTATCACTTGCTAATTGTAGAATTAAAGATTTCAAGTTGAAAGTATGTCGATTTTTTAGGGAGTTTTCCCCTTAAATTCATTTGGGTTCTCAACTTTTGAGAATCTAAATCGAATTCTAGCCATTGAGCAACTGAAGCAAACATGAGAAAGGATCCGCTTCTTCCACATCGGCTTTGGAAGCCTTTGTGAGAATCTCTCTCTGGCAATGAAAATTTAATCTGGGAACAGAATTCTTACCCGGTTTCTCTGATTTCTTCAAAGAATCGAAGGCTATATACGTTAAACACATCCGCGAAGTGTACTACTCCGTCAAGCCGGTGATGTCCGATATGCTCCAGGGCGACATTTCGTTGGCATCTAATCAACTTGATCAGACTAGAAGAGTTCTCCATGCACACAAGGTGCCGGTACATAACTCCAGTTCGTCTAAGTATATCGACTGTCTCGGCCGACGCCGCTTGCGTTGTAACAACAATCCATAGTAGAGGTTGAGGCACCAGTTTCAGAGTATATCCCAAGGTCCTCAAGTATTTTCTCTCCAATGGATGGTCTGAAAACATCGGCGTGATGATAATCAACCGCCTCCGTGCCTCGAAATCCTCCGAATCTGGCAACTCTGATTCATTAAGCTCGGGAGCATGCCATGACTCGGTGAATTCCGGATCATTCAACTTGAAAGCAAGGACTTGGTCAGTTATCTCCGATTGATTCCACTTAAGAGTCTCTGAATTTGCCTCTGCAGTCAAACTCCTGCTGGAGACGCCAATAACGGAATTCCGGCCCGGAACTATGAGTTTGGTACCGTGAAATTCATCTCTGCTGATGCCGGAAAGCACGCTGCTGGTGTTCAGGAGACTGATCCCCGTGAAGAATCCCGTGGTGAAACAAAGAGAGAAATGGATCATGGCCTTCTTCCATAGGTGAATTCTCTTCCTTGATCTCTCCAAAGTAAGCATATCTCCAACAAATAGACAAAAAGTTGAAAATCTATACGAACTCTGATATGGCCAGAAACCCAAAGTTGCCGGCCGGAATCAGAACGTCTCTTTCACCAAGATGTCCACACCAGGTTGTGAACGGACTCTGCTTTCTCCTCTGTCTTCTTTCCTCTAGTTTCCTTAGTGCTCCTATGACATGAAGGAGATTCATATTGGTTGTGTGAAGCGGTATTTAGGTAATTTAGTGGTATTTACTTGAATTAATGCAATGGCTTGGGTCGTGATTTGGATCCATAAGGAGGAGTTGAAACAGGGAAACGCCACCTTCTCCACCAGATTGTTGTTGGATTTGAACAACTCACCTGCCTGAACAATGTGGATTATTATTTAAGTTTCCTTGAATCATATTGGTACCACAAATAGTGGATCATGGGTCAGAGTTTGACCTTGCATTGCCGAGCCCCACTCGCAGTTACACCGAACATCTTTCGAGCGCAAATGGATCTTTGGTTCTGGAAAGAAAGTCCGGTTCACATTTTTGAGATGGTAGGCCCAAGCACATATCTAGCTTCTATTGGTTCTATCTTGTTCAAGTTCCAATTCCTGGCCCCGTTCGGAGCCGGTTGAAATTGCCAGGCCTGTTTGGCACCGAGGGCATGTCTACTTGAAACTGCTAAAAGTTCCATGATGAGTTCTGTAAAATTCCATGGTGCAAATGGGCCGTGAAGGAACTTATGTTTGCCTCTTCAACCATCGTATTTTATGTGTAACCAAAGTACTAATTATATCGTTTTCAAGGATTATGAGCGTGCTTCTTTCAATAGGATGACTCTCTTAGGTATATTCTAACAGCAATGACTGTTGGGTTTCGTAAGAGTAAAGCAAAGAATGGCAGACCTTGCATTAAATAAATATAAACTCAGTCAAGGTAAACAGCTTATGAGCTTTCGTTCAATTTAAATTCATTTGTTGAAAAAGACCAAGTATTATATTTATTATTAATTACGGAATTGCAACGGAATGTATTTTAAATTTCTGAAAAAAAACATATATATTTGTTAACTAAGTGGGAGGAGGAAATACTAATCACACATTTTTTATATAAAACACCATTTTCTCCCTGTAATTAAGAAAAATGATCAAATTGGGAGTGGGTAAGCTTCACAATCTCCACACAACCCACACGAGTAACCCAACCCACTTTGCCCCGATTGGAGCAGGTTCTTCAACCTGCTTAACTCTACATAACCTGACCCTAACCCCAAGGGGGTGTTTGATGGCAAGGCCAGGACGATGGAACTTGAACTCCAACGATGGGTCACTGATGGGCTTCAAAATAATTGTACATAAACTAACTTTATTATCTGAAAATAACTCATAAAATATAATTGAGACATTAATTAGAGTTTGGATCGTTTTGGTACAATGAGGCGGGCAAACCTTGTGCATGCCTCACGTATCAAACCCATGGCCTTCAACTCGAGCGGTTTGGAATCTAATTCTGGGTCGGAGAGTTTGCATATATATATGAACACCCCATGCATGATCAACTTGTTGGTGTGGTTGAATTTCTTGATTTATAGCATCAAGAGTGCTCATTCTCTAAATGCCTTGAGAATGTATGTATAAAGACATCCCAAATATCAAGCAAATATGAAAATCACAAGTAGATAAGGACAAACTAGAACCAGCAAGGAGAAGCTGGTTCCAGCAGGGTTCAACGATGATGCTCTTCAAGTTCTCGCCATGGGAGTGCCCTTCATCCTTGTTGATCTTAAATGAGCTCCTAGTAGAATTCTTGTTGGCCGGAGGAGATGGTCTATAACAAGAGAGATTGTTTTCTTCTTTTATCTGGTTATTTTCGACTCGCTATGTGGTCGACTCGAAAGAACCTTCAAGTGGAATGTCATGAGTTTGATGTCCAGAGTGGGCATCTACTTGAGCTATCTACCCAACTTGTCTTAGGAAAAAAGAAAGAAAGAAAGTTTGTGTGCCATGCCCTGCTTATATATCAAAATTGCACAAGTCTCAAACAATACATTTCATCAAATAAGAAGAAACAAGAAGCAGATGTAGTTTTCAAACAATACAGGGATAAGAACAGAGAAGCAATCCAAATAAAGTGGAGTATTTATGTAAAAATCGAAGCTTAAATGTACTAGCATGCAATTTTCAAAAGATGCAAACATCTTTTATAAATGCAAACCGTAGCTTTCTTTCTGCACTTTTAGGACGGTTTGACCACCGAAATGCAGAAAGTCACTGGTATGTTCCTGTAAATTCGGAATCATACCTTCAAGTGATTCAGAAAGCCACGAAGTATTTCGTAAATAATTAAGTATCTGCCAGTAAATCTCAGATATGTTTCATACCGGACAAGAAATTGCTTGTAAATATAAGTTCGTGAATAAATCCACACTAACGCGAGACGCGGATAAACCAGAACCGGGTTGCCTGAAACCTAGAACTGTCGGTTTCAAGGTGGTTTTGGTTTCAATTTTGAAACCGGTTCAATATTTTAAAACACACACAAGCAAATGCACCTTCTGAGAGTCCAAGTCCTTAAGGTAGAATGCTTTCTACTGTTGATCCACAATAACTTTTGATAATGAAGGTTGAAAATAATATATAAACCTTCACAAGTGGCAATTTCGAATAATTGGTTCGGGTATTGGTTTTGGGTCAATTTTCGAAAATCATAAACCATAACCGAACTGGAGGATCCACTGTTCCGGTTACCGGCAGTTCCACTACCAGTTTGACTCCAATTCAAACCGGCTGGTCGGTTTCGAACCGGCCATGTTCACAACCACATTTGGAATACGTATAAAAGCTTGGGTTTGTTCTTAAAAAGTACATCGTCCCTGTGTTTCTTTCTCATCACCTTAAGAGCTTTTTTGTGTTCTTTTGTTAAGGTTATCACCTTCAGGGTTGAAACTTTTCAGATTTCCGGCAGACAGTGCTGCAGTTCTGAAGGCGAGGCGACAATTCGGTTCCTACTAAATTCGTCGGTGCAGGTCCGAGCCGCCCTCTCTGCACTATTAATATTCTTCATCACCACTGAGTTTCATTAATGTATCTTATATTTGTTATTTTAGAATGTGCAACCGTGGAGCAAGGAGCTTGCTGGGTTCTAAACCACAGACTAAGTCTTTCACCTAAGTCACATGGGTGCAGGAGAGAAATGAGCGTGGATGCAAGAACCATACATAACTTGAAGAGTCATGATTGTGCAGGAACACAGTAATTTATCAGTATAAACTTTAACTTTTTAGTAATAGTGAATAACATCTTAAACAAGTGAAAGAAAAATCAGTGAATGTTTCAAGAATCCTCGTGATGTAGCAGTAAAGTAGCTCTGGATCAGAAGTTTCGGCTAAAAAGTATTCAACATAGTTGGTCTAGAGTCAAGCACGATAGAAGTGTATATGGGAGTTCGCTGGAATTTGTTAAACCATAATAGCAATCTAAAATGTATGATATGTATGTATATATGAAAAAGCAGATGTGAGAGTTACTTTTAAGAAAAGCAAAAAATACATAATACAATGTGTATTGTTCTAATTTTTGTTTTTATTTATTTAAACCATCTATATCTCTAATTCATTGGTTTGGATAGGCATGAATGGTTTAATATAAATGAATCTAATAACTCTCGTATTATATATATATATATATATAGAGAGAGAGAGAGAGAGAGAAACACTTAACTTCTTGTTTATTTTAAGTACACATTAGGCCACGTACGCAACGCTACTTAATCAAAGTGTTGTGATGCTCTTGTCAAATATTATGAATAAGCTTTTCATTTTCTTTGAAAACCGTATAGAATTTTACTTAATGAAATGATTTGAAGTGTAGATGCCCAAGACATGCACGATGTGGATTGATCATGACTATTATGCCCAAAACTTTCCAAATCCTTTAGAGACTATGCGATGTCTACATCCACCACACTTTGATGCTGAGGAATTTTTGTTAGATGTAGACAACCATTCATTAGCGCAGTTGGCACCAAAAGCAGATTCTCACTTGCAGGTGACTACATCGATTCTCCAAGGGTGCATATGTGTGTTTTTTCTTCCCACCGTAACACTACATCAAAAAAACACTATTTTGATTATGTTTCTTATTGCTGTAATTCCTTTTTTTGTAGGTATAATGAGAATCCAAAGCAAGTGCATACCCATGATCTTCAACTTGTGAGTTGACTCCTGTCATCACGATATAGAGGACACTTCTAGTACATTATGCAAGTTATTATAAACGAAAGTTAGAGGATGCAAATCACTCATATGAAAACTCTATCGAATCATTCGTAACATTCAATCAAGAGTTATATGTAGTTGAGATTGAAAATCAAAAGTAAAAGTACATGTATTTTTTTTAAGTACCTCATTGCCTACTCTTGCTTTTCAATTTTAAATATCTACATCTTTTAATTATATGGTTGAGTTTGATATAAATGGAGTTTGCATATAAGTAGATTGTACCATCTAACTTTTCTCTTGTCCATATATTATATAAGGTTGTCTTTTAGAAAGTTTTTGGAACACAAAGCATGATCGTACGAACCACAACTCGAGTGCTGACAAAGGGTTGGTTCCCGTTAATGGGAATGATCAGAAGGCACACTCTTCGTAGCATTTTCCTAGCAAGTATAAATGATCTAAAAGGGGTTTAGTGTGTCTGCTTCAGCATTAGGTGTTGTGGGGCAGCTTTGAACAGAGTTGGTGATGGGAAAGATTAGGCAAAGGAAAGCCATCTAGAGGCAGGTTCGGGTTTGTTCATATGGTGATGTATTTATTTGTCTCGATAGATCAAAATGGCAATGTCATATTACAAGCATACCCAATAATTGTGTGTGTGCGGGCGCGCATGTGTGAGGGTTGTTTTATTTCCCATCCACGGGTGACTGCTGACAATCTTTCGTATAATTATTTATCTCCAAGAGTGCAAGTTTATGGATTCCAATGCAAGCATTCGTGAGAATAATCTTGTGGGTGGGATTGAGAAATCTTCTTTGGAGTTTTGCAAACCTTCTTTGACACCATCATCAAACCCTCACTCTCTCTATATATAGAGAGAGATATTAGTTCATGCATACATTAATTCATTCTCTAATCTTCTTAAAAATTTCAACATTTCTTTATTGCAAGTACTAATTTACTTTTTTACCTTTTAAATTTGAATTTCAACTGCCAATCTTAATGATCGAACAATCGAGATTCTTAAAAATGTTTAAAAGCATAGATTAATGTGTGCATGGACTACTCTCTCTCTCTCTCTCTCTCTCTCTCTCTCTCTCTATATATATATATATATATATATATATATATATATATATATATATATATATATATATAACCTCATAAAACTCTCACCCTACATCAGTACATATAATCGTCCATAACAACCGCTTTTTTCTTTTACAAAGCCTAAGCATATTTCAACACCTTCAACCCTCTTCTCTTTTTCCTCTTCCGTATGAGCAAGTTTGAGATTACATGCAATCAGCATCAAATCTTACTATTTCTTTACCTATCATAACATAATTTGAGTATGGTGCTGCTTCATATTGATTCTATAATATAGCTGTCGTATATTAACATAATATTAACATATACAACCATGGTTTTAAACCAAACCAATCTGGAACCTACGATTTGGTATGGTTCGGTTGTGTATACTTTGATGGTTTCGTTTGATTCAAAAAAGTTGGTAAGCAATCATGTTAGTTTGGTTTGAGGTTGAGGCTAGAACTGTACCAAACTAAACCACGATCGTCAGAACCATCTCCGGTTTATGGTTAGGCTGATCCGATAATCTGCACGAAGAGCAAAAGTTCACCTGACTAGAGGGTCCACCCACAGGCTGAAGGTCATGAGTTCGATATCCGGTGTGGGCATCTCGCTTCAGTCTCCCATTGTGCCCAGAAAAGAACCTTATAGTAATCTGAAAAGGACTAACCTCTTATGGTCTAGATCATGTCATCTAGTTCACACCAGCCCAACTTTTTTATCCCTTCTTTATTCAAAATCTTACATGTTCACCTTTTAAATAGTGTCTTAAATAGGATACTGAATTAGGGTTCTTCACCTTCTTTTTGGATCCTTGCGTCTGCTTTTTATCTCTTCGTAGATACAGACTTTGAAGTTTGACATTTCATGAACGTCTTTGCAAGACAAACTGATGATGTACTTCTGTGCTTGCTTTCATCCAAAAGGCGCCTTCTTGCTGCTGATATCAAACAAGATAGAGCACGAAGGATATTATCAATCCATGTAGGCCTTTTTAGTTACCGTGGGATAAGGTTTGATTTTCTTTTTCAATAACTCGTACTGTTTGAACGTTTTTATATGAATATTTTTCAAGACAGCACAGACGGAATCCTTGGCATTGGATTTCTCTCTCTTCTATGCTTCTCAAATCCTTCCTTCCTTCCTTCATTAATTGGCGTACACCACTCTCTCTCTCTCTCTCTCTCTCTCTCTCTCTCTCTCTCTCTCTCTCTCACACACACACACACACACACACAGAGCACGTTATTTGCATGGTTGGGGTCTGTAAACAGAAGTAATGAACTGAAGACGGATGTTGGTGTCTTGTTTGTCAATTTGTGATCAACTTGTTTGCTTACTTGAGTTGCAAGCTGAGTTAGAAGAGTTCAACTTCAACAATCTCATTAGGGTTTAACACCTACATCTTGAGGAAAAGGAAATTCCTCTGCACAGAAGTCAAGTGGATCATCTTGTTTGCTCAGTTGAGTCTCAAGCCGAGTTAGACGAGCAGAACTTGAACCTACCCATTACACATTAAAGAAGATGAAATGCTTCCGCATATTGATAAAAAAAGCGAACTTAATTATTATGGATTTGAACAACTGCTAGGATAGGCCGACCCCAGATGCATGCTATGGGTATTGAATTCATGACCTTCAACTTGTGGCTTGACCCCTCAACCAGGTCAGCCATATTAGGGCATCCCTCTATCTGATCAACCCTCTTTGTAACACAAGGAAGTTCGTTACTTACTCCTGTGATCGAGAGGGATGCGGTGTGTGGGTCGGGTCATAAACGGATGGTGGCGAGATGTTCACCCCCTTTCCTGGTGGAACCCACCATCGAGATCAAGTGATTCCTATTGGGTCATGATGATAAAGCATGATGATGCAACAAAGAGTTCATGCATCTTGGCTGGCACCCAAAAGAATAAAACAATGTCATGCTTCGGATAATCATGACACGTGGTACAGAAGGCAATGTTTGGCACGGCTCTCGTACCAATGGAAAGATGCCACGTTTCAATGAATTACCCAAGTTAACTCGTCATTAGCTTAGTGTAACGATCAGAATGAAAAAAACGCGCAGCGAGTGCGGAGAGAGACAGACAGAAACGAAGGAAAAATCGTATTTACCCGTTTTCCAAAATCTGGATGAGCGGAGAAAGGTCGCCTCATTGATGTCATCACAATTGATATGACTAGAATTCCACCATATACGTTCAAAAGAAGCTACACAAATGAAGGATGTCAAATCATATTTTTGGGTCGTGTTCGAGTCGTTCCACACTTCGTGTTCAGTTCTAGACAGGTAAATCCGAACACGATCCGATTTCTTCTCCGTGTTGACCAACTCTCCACAAACACAACCTTTCCTTGTAAACGAACCTGAAACAACGAATTGAATACAATTATAAGCACCCCGGAGAAGATGCTAACTGAAAACCACCATATGGCATGCAGTGAACGCACACGCAAAGAAAGAGGGGTGATGGAGAGTCTGTGACAAAGGTAAAGGCCGCAAAAAGGTGCAGAGCGTTGCGCAGATCGACCTCTCAACCGCCTTCATGTGCTTTTGGAGAAGAAGAGCATGGTTTCCCAATTACGATGAAAACTTGAAAATGCACATAGGCCCACAACTCAAACGAGCAAATCCGAGTGTTTCTTGGCGCTTTCATGTCCATTTGGTTTCGCCAAACACAAACACGAACTGTACTCGTGTCTTATCATGCCACCACCACGAACACAAATTAATATAAAGCAGACATTAATACTAACAAGGATTTCGTGTTCGAGTCGGGTCCTGGTGTCGTGCATGAAACTGTGGTTCATGTTTACTGTAATTTGGGAATTGCAACAGAGCGTCCTCGTGTGGGATCACATTCATAACTAAAACTAGAGTTCATAAAAGTGATGCTAACAAAAAGACAAGATGGATATAATTTCACATCGATTTGAACAAAATCACTAAGCACATAATCATAAGAATGATAATCTTTCATTACTAAAATGGAGATAATTACTTATCGGCTGTAAAACAGCAGCAGAAAAGTAACTTCAAGGAATAAAAAATGATTAATCCTGAGAATAATTCTATGTTCAGTCATCATCCCATTAAAGTTGATCCGAGAAACAACGTATTTCCTTTATTTTTAAGATGTCCCTATCATCTTTGCCTACTCCTACACGTATTCTCTCTCTCTAGAGGGTGAAAGCACGCTTATATATTTCCATGCGTACTGGATTTCCGTTTTGCTTTGTAGTCTGAATTTCTCTCTCTCCAAATCCCAAAAATATTATTCCCCCTTCTCTCTCTAAAGTTACTGTAGCAAGCAGCAGACGACGTCAGTGATCTATCTTTGCAGGGTAGCAGAAGATCATCCTCGCTATCATTTCACCCTCTGCATCCTGATACATCTCGCATTCCCATCAGTGCACACACTGCCCAAATCTTATATCAAGTCAAACATCGAATCTCTCTCTCTCTCTCCCTTTCTCTCTCCAGGAAAGAGATTTTATAGAGAGAGTGAAACTACAGCTTCAAGGGAGGAGCCTGCCGTCTCTCTGTCTCTGGTTACTTTTGTCTTGCTTCGAGTTGTGTGGTGGTGGGCTGCCGATAATGATGATGTTGAGCGAGCAAGCACCGATTCTGCCGCCTGGTTTTAGGTTTCATCCTACCGACGAGGAGCTCGTTACGTATTATCTGGTGAAGAAGGTTTTAGACAGAAACTTCACTGGAAGAGTCATTACTGAGGTTGATCTCAACAAGTGTGAACCATGGAATCTTCCTGGTACAGTTTTCTCCTTTATCCACTTCTAAATATTTCGCCGCTTCACATGAACCCTCTTTTGTTCTTATATAGTGGGAAAATCGAAGTTTGATCTTGTTCTATGGGGAGAGGGGGGGGGGGCGTTGGTGGTGTTATGTCTTGAATTCCAAGAGTGTGTAGTGGGTTTATGATTTGATGTTTACCTGCTTTATATGTGTTTATAACTTCTTGTTACCATAAAATACAAAGACGGTGGGTCGTTGACATTTCTCTCTCTCTCTCTCTCATGTGCAGCTTAGTGGTTAATGAGTGCTGATCCTTTTCTGCTTATGGTCTGTATCCGCCTGTGGATGTGTAAATATTAGATCGTGTCGATCATACTTCATCTGTCGCTTCTATTTCTCAATATCTGATTGAATTTCGGCCAACTCATTACTTGAGTTTTGATTTAGTGTATTAAGCCACAAATGGACACATATTGAAGAGTTTTAGGCAAATTGGGATCAAATTGTTTCAAAAATAGTTCATTGTTTCACCTTGGTAACGAACAACAAAAGTGTACCTTGGTAACAAACAACAAAAGTGTTGGAAAGAAACAATAAAGAATGATCTATCTTATTGTGAGTTAACTGCTAACATGGCACACGATAGGGATCTGTGGAAACAAAGAATCCATGTAGCCGAATGGGAAAAGGCTTAGTTGTTGTTTGTTGTTGTTGAAATCGGTAGTTGTTTTAAGATTTGTTTTAAAGTTGGGTCATTCAGTGTTTTTTTCATCTTCCATAATTTTAATCAATTTTGGTGTTTGACACAGAAAAGGCAAAAGTTGGTGAGAAGGAATGGTACTTTTTCAGCTCGCGAGATAGAAAATACCCAACCGGGCTAAGGACTAACAGAGCCACAGAGTCAGGCTACTGGAAAGCCACGGGGAAAGACAGAGAGATCTTCAACTCCACAACGTCTCAACTCGTAGGCATGAAGAAAACTTTAGTTTTTTACAGAGGGAGAGCCCCCAAGGGAGAGAAGAGCAACTGGGTCATGCATGAGTACCGCCTTGATGGGAAGCTCTCTTATCACCACTTCTGCAAAACCACCAAAGTAAATCTCTCTCAATCTTTAGTTTGCTGTCCTTTTTTAGTTCCTTTCGTAAGGGCATAAACTGAGAGGTTTTCAATGGATTGACGCCATGAGCGTCGAACTTCTTGCTGTTTAAAATGGCACCTTAAGACACGAAAATGATCTCTCTCTCTCTCTCTCTCTCTGGCTTTTGCAGGATGAATGGGTGATGTGCAGAGTCTATCATAAATCACCGTCATCATCGTCGTCTTCTTCTTGCTGTGGAAAGAATATAACGGCTGTGTCCACAAAGGATCCTCTGTATCTTGGTCGTTTGCCTCCATTAGTACCCAAGGTTCAAGAAGAAGAAGATATAAGGGAGCACGTGCCCTGCTTCTCCACAGATGGCCCTCGTCTTATTGATATGAATCCTCAAATGGGTAGTCTGCAAATGCAAACACAGAGCGGGAAGGGGAGAAATAATGAACTGCCAATCAGTTTATATCAAACTACCGTTGGACTCAATGGTGGTTTTGGACTTGGGCTCCCATTTGGATATGCCGAGATTGTTGGTGGTGGTGGTTCTGGATCTAACCCGTGTCCTGCAGTTGGTTTCTACTTGGAAAATGCAAGCCGTGTTGCTTCTGTTATGCAGCCTTCTTCTGAAATGGTAATGAGGTCAGGAATGATGCAGATCAAAGAGTATAAAGCTTCGGATCTTCATTGTTTCCGGTTTCCTTGAACAGAGTTATTGATTGTTTTGCAATTTCTATCTTTGTGTCCCTCTCTCTCTCTCTCTGTACGTCTTGCTGTTCGTTGCTTGAAAATTGATGATATACTTCTTTTTTTCACTTGAATGACGCTTTGACCGTTTCACGAACTTGGAGAAGTCTTTTCTCTATTACGTTAACTCCTTATTTTTACTGGTTTCGGTTATATTTCTTCATTGAATTGGGAAGAGTACAGAGGGAGGACCTTGATATGTGTGTGTGTGTGTGCAAGCAAGCTTTTGCGCTCAAGAAACCTAATCTATAGATATTTCTTACTGTCAAATGTTTCAATTGTAAGATAAAAGCTGTATAATAACTTTGTCTTAGTTTTTAACTTTTGATCAATAAATCTTTAGCAAATATTTATATAAAAAAGTACAGCAATTATGTTCTTGGCCTGTTTCAGATGACCGAATAAGCTTAGCATAAACAGCCATTGCTCGGTTGCCTGACCTGATTTTGGATTCTATTTGTTTAAATGTGTATCCTGGGCTTGATCAAGAGCCATTTAGGCCTGGTTAATGTCAGAGCCTTCGGTTGCTTAATGTGTACGCTGTTCGTAGTCAGCCCAATGCGAAGGAAAAATGAAACCTTTGTGCTTTACAACAACGAGTGAGGAGATAATGATCAACTCGCGGTCTATGCCTTTCGGGTGAACCGTTGTCTCACTATCCGAGTTGGGTCGTGTTCGAATATATCGACAGCCAACCAACCAAAACTAAGCCTTTTCTCATCAAGTATGAGTTGGCTTAAATTATGTACATATACAAGGGAAACCAGTCGGGTCCTGCAGAAACCGTGTTTATGTCCATGCAAATAACACTAAAAAGTAATGTCTTGTTAGGGTTGACGTGCTTGTGGTACAAACACTGGAGATGACATGACATGAACACGATGTGAAACACAAAGTTGCCACCGGAACTGTTAAAGTATATATATACATAAAAAAATCATGATGTGAAAAGCTGACATGACAACTCGAACAAAGTTCGTGTTTGTATCGGTTTTAAGGTGATCGTCGTGTTCTTGTCACACCAAAATTACATGAAGATATGGGTCGGTTTGATTTGATTATGAAAATTACACAACACGAAAAGGATCCAGAACATTTGCTTTCCATGTTCGCAGGCCAAATTCCAGCCCTCCTTTTAAGAAGCCAAACTAGTGATTCAAAACTAAATATATAGCACTAAGTAGGAGAAGTCCAAGTAGGGCTATTTTCCGATCTCTAGTTAATAACAAGCATTTCAGGGTGATCGTCGCGGTGAAAATAAGTCAAGTCATTCATTGAAGATATTTTTGTACTCATTTAAGTGGTTGGCATATTATTCTTTTATATATAAACAAATCTCAACCATAATTCTTGTGAAGTGGATGATTGAGATTTAAGTTGAAAAAGCTAAATGTATACCATCTAAATGAAGCACACTTGCAAAAGTATAGATTTATTTTTTGCTTTTTAAATTTAGATCTTAAGGATTCATTTCCGGAGATGAATTTGCTTGAGATTTATTTAGATTTAATTCTCAGAGAAAAAAAATCTTTTAGAAAATTTTGGGGGCTAATGCAATTACTCCCCAAATGTTTGAAGTTACTCATTTTACTGAGAAAATACTTGATCGAGACAAGCAAATACACCCATGCTTTTTTCCGAAAAATAATAAAATAAAATTACACATCTTATTTCTGTCAAAAGCATCAATAATACTTATGGGGAAATCTTTAGGTAGACTTTTTCTGTCATTTTTGTTTTTAAAAGTGATGATACAATTTGAATAGCAACAACAAGAACAAGAACATGAACATGAACATGACGTCGGGCATGCCAAAGAACTCTAATCTAAAAGATTCGTGCATAAGGCTTCAAAGTCATGAGAGTAGATTCTCGAGAGGAAATGAACAGGTATACGTTGGAAAAATAAAGTTAAAGCTACTCCTAAGAAAAAGCAGGAAAAAAAAAGTAATGCAAGAAGGAAACAAGAATGGTAGTTTCTTATTATTTCCTTCAATAAACACTAGTTACTATTTATAGACCTTTTATCGAAACAACGGAAGATGAGTCCATCTTATATGGGCATGACTTCCAATAGTCTTTGAAATTTCATACGGTCAAAAGTAAAGTTCAAATGTGGGATATTGTAGACTCGTACGTAAACGAGGGTAATTAGGATACGGTGATTGTGATTACCTTTAATCTATTTTAGGATTATAATAAAGCCTTCAAAAGCTTGTGTGCCATTTGATCTTTGGCACAAAACTCGAGCTGCCCCAGGGCCGTGGATGACAGTTGAAGCGGCCGAAGGCAGCAAACACATATACTAATCAAGATTTGTGTCATCTCTCTCTCTCTCTCTCTCTCTCTCTCTCTCTCTATATATATATATATATATATATATATATATATATATATATATATATATAATTCATTCTTATGGAGTACAACAAAGAATTTATTTAGATTCATGTCGACCGATCTACTATTGAAGTGATTAATTTTTTGAGATGTTTTGTAAAATATTTTAGAGCAAAAAAAGAAAGATATTCACATGATATTTATTGATCTAGAAAAAGTTTACTATAGGGTACCAAGAGATATTCTTTGGAGAACCTTTTAAAAAAAAGGTATCCTATTGACATACATAAACCTTATAAGAGACGTACAATAGTACAAAAACATGCGTAAGGACTTATGAAGAAATAATAAACTTCTTTTTAATACTGGGTTACATCAAGAATCAACTTTAAGTCCATACTTATTTATAATGGTGATTGATGAGTTAACAAAATATATTAAAGATGAAGTACCTTGGTATATGTTATTTGCAGTTGACATTGTGTTAGTGGATGAGTCTAAGAAAAAGTTAATAGAAAATTAGAACTATGGAGAGAAACATTAGAAAGTAAAGGCTTTCGACTTGGTAGAAAAAGAAGGAATATAAAGAATGTAAGTTTGATCATTTGGTTACTTTAGAGGACATAGAAATTAAAATTGGCACATATTGCATCCTCCAAAAGAAAATTTTAAATACCTAGTGTCAATTTTTCAAAATGATGGAAGAACTAATGATGTTACGCATAGAATTAATGCAGTTCAGTTAAAATGGAGAGAAGCATCATGTATTCTTTGTAACGAGAAGATATCTTTAAAGTTAAAAAGTAAATATTATAGAGCAACAATTAGACCTATCATGTTTTATTGTTTTGAGTGTTGGGTAATTAATCATCAATATAAGTACAAAATATGTTTACAATAGAAATGATGATGATGAGATAGACGAGTAGTCATAAAAGAAAAGACCATATACATAATGAGGTTATTTGAAACAAATTGGGAGTAACACCAAAAGAGGATAAAATAAGAGAATATTGTTTAAGATGGTTTGAACATATAGAAAGAAAAAATCTAAAGAAGTGCCAGTAAAAACGTCTAGTACGAGAAAAAACTTAGTTGTTCTTGTTGTATCAAATTCATTCTTAAATTTCTTGAAAGCAATGCAGGTTGGTTTGTAACTTGTAAAGAGGGACATACTTTTAGGATACAAATGGCAATTAGGTCTGTGGAAGGGATTATTATATTTAGGAGAAGAGGTACCAACAAGATACTAGCACTTAAAGCCAGATCTAAGTCGGGAAAACTATCTGCTTTAGAATAATGCAGTGTTTGGCATATTCAAGAACTTTATCACTCTTATCATTGAGCAAAGTTAAAAACCGTCCTAGTTGCTTTTTTCGCAATTGTGTGAAAGTGAGTTATATCCCCAAAAGAGTATGTCAATTGATATACATTTCAAAAGCATTAGTGATTTTATACTTGTAAAATTAGATGTGGCGCACCCAAAAGTTATGGTAGAAAATTTGTTGGATATATACACAATTTTATTGGCAAGTTAGGTTTAGGGACAATTGTCTCTCTCTCTCTCTCTCTCTCTCTCTCTCTCTCTCTCTCTCTCTCTCTCTCTCTCTCTCTCTATATATATATATATATATATATATATATATATATATATATATATATATATATATAAAATTGGGAGAGATTGGATCCTACCTACCACCACTAATCCTTCATCTCATGTGCGACCAATCTTCTTTAAGACATGAGTATAATAACATTAGTTTTTATATTTTTAAAAATCTTTAAAATTTTAAATATATATTTATACCATTGAAAAACAATGAGTGAGCTTGTGAAACGTAGGATTGAGTTTATATAGAAAGAGAGATAGAAAATTGTTGGATGCATACCACTTTTATACAAACTTCTTAAAAACTAATCTCAATATAAAAGGCTTGTAAAAGTACATGTACATTAGGATATTTGATTGCTTTATATATATTTTTTTCAATTCCATGGTTAAAGTTGATTTGAATATATTCTATGTATGAGTAGTTTTTAATTTTTTACCTCCTCATATAGATAATATATAATAGTTTTTGTAGCCTTTCCACGACGCTAACAATACTTGATCTGCTTCATATGTAACACAATTTACAGGGGTGGCATTTAACATGAAAAGGCTCCAGATACTCATTCGGCAAGAAAGTGAGAATGTCAGGAGTAGTCATAAAAGGCCAAGCTTCCGCATTCGGCCATATTCGCCCCGAAATCTGAATATAAAATTGCCACCCCTACCATTTAGTTTGAACCATACATCTCAACTGCGTCGGTTGATGAGGTGCTGTTGGAGGTTGAATATACCACCAATCAACACATATGACTAGAAATTCCCATTATCTCGTTTGTAATAACGAGTAAATCATTGCAATGCACTCAAATCTATGTTTCGCAGCCAGGAAGGAATTGAATGTATAGAACCAATCTGTTTATTATATTCATCACTTCTTATATTCATGAACAAAAAATTGTAAGAGAGATCAACCGGAAGAAGCATGCTAACTTCTATCTATATGCTTGCATTTGCAAGACTTGCTACCAGCCTACCACTCTGTTTGATTGTAATATGAGAACATAAATCACGATGATGACTGACTAGCAATTTGTTGTCGCATTAGGGGTTTGAAAACCTTGGGCTTGGAGGCGCTTCCTTTTATAGTTGGCTTTGAAGCATGCTTGCCTGAGCCTCTTGGTCTTCTTTGGCAATTCCGTGGACGGCATCTTCTCCATCTGCCTTGCTTGTTCTTCTAAACTTCGATCGTGAACCTCGATCTATTCTCTCCTATTTCCCCATCGTCCTTCGCTAGCTCCTATATAATAAAAATTAAACAGTGAAAAGTGAAAATATTACTTTATAATGAGGAAGTACCTGAACATTGTGAATTAAACTTCGGAGACTCATCCTTCTGTGAGGCCATCTTGGAATTCCATACTCTCTGCACTTTTTCTTTAATACCGTCAGTCCTACGTTCATTTTCTTGGCTGCCTGCATTATTGGCATGTAAAAGTATTTGGACAACTCTGCACAAGTTATATCGCTGGCTCTCTCTGTCCCAAAATTCTTACCCTCTCCAATTGAGATCTTTGTTTCGCCCTGCTTAACAAACTCGTAGCACAATGCTACCAATATTTCCAATGCTTGGAGAAACGCTGTCTAACTTAGTGTTCTCGAAGTGGCAAAATCTCTCATGTTCGGGAAGCGAAGGATCTTCAATCACTTGCTCACGGCTTAGGAACTCACAATCACCAAAATCATCTGAATACCAGTAATATGCATAGTCGTTAGCTACATTAACATAGGATTCTCACTCAAGAATAATATAAACAGCCACTAGTATGAATCATAACAGCAACCACATAAATCAACCGGAAGCAAGAACCGCAAACTGCTCAATTAATGCGCCAATTATATTAATTGTAACAGTAATCACAATTTGATCAACTGAAAAGACGAACCACTATCTGTTCTCCTAATGTGTCATCATTAGCAGCTTCCTCACTTACTGATTATGGAAGTAGATTCTTATCTCTATCGTCAAAGTTTTTGAAGAAAAGAGTGTTTCATCTAAAGTACTGTTTTTTCATCAAAATGGTGCACATAAAATTTACTTGCATAACTTCTACTGGTGAAGAAGATTGAAGGGACACCTCGAAACTCGTAATCATAAGGTGCGGCCGGCGATAAAATGTTGCAGTATGAACTCTGCAACCACATATCGAAATCGTCTATCAACGGCGGTAAGTTTTGAATGTACTCGTCCGTTATTTGATGTTGCTGCTCACACTTGATTGATGATTGCCTTCAGTCATAAACATGAAAAGTTAGCAGTCACTTATTTTCTCTTTATTCTGCATGAAGAGAGAAGAAATCAGATGAAGGAACGTTGTACGAGTCAGAAATCTTATAGAATAACATGCACTTTTACCTGGTAAAAACCTTGATCATAACTTTACCAACTACGAATTCATGTGACTTTCATGGAGACGCCTATACGGTTGGTGCATAATACTGTAATGGTTACATATTAGAGGATCATGTGTGTTACACATAGGATCTGAGTCGACGAACTGCAAAGCCGGTTCAGCGATGCTCTTGGACCATTCAAAGAACCATAGAAAGCATACTACAGACGATACGACTCACATTGAACTGGGGATGCTCAAGGAGAAAGAGAAGCAGATTGGTTCAGGAGAAGAAGTTATCGTACCCATAATTCAGGGGCTGGCAACTATAAGTGTATGATTCATTGGCTTGAAATACTTCATTCCCTAACAATTCCTGTATCATTCTCTCTATGGCCTGGTTTTCCATATTCTCCATATGAGACACACACATACACAGAGAGAGAGAGCTCAGTGCAGCTTCTTCTTGGCTTTGCCGATGGTTAGAAGGGGTTTTAGAGGGAGGGAATTGTGGAGAAAAACGGATGGAGGGGCGCCGTCGGATGCACACTCATAAGCGCATGGATGCATGATATTGGCAGGGGGATTACTGTGTATTAAATACAGAGTCGATTCCCAAAATGTGCTTAAAATCAATCAACAGTAATGGCCCACACATTCTTTATCTCAAAGCCCATTTCCCAGTGCCAATCGCCCATTTTTGAACAAGCATTAAATGCCTCTCTGTGTGTGTGTGTGCGCGCGCTTTGAACTGATGTAGCGACCTACCAAGTCGAAATGTTACGGCGACATATATGATGTTCTTAACCAACATCTAATACAAGCATGATAATGCTTGTTCTCTTCCAATAATCCATCTTATTAGGCACAAAACTATGGTGTTAACTCCACATCTATGGTTATATAGGCTGAGTTTTATGCCGGCCGTCGTGCATCTACCCAACTTTCTTCCTTTCTTGTCTGGCTTGGGACGGGCATTAGCAGAGTTAGTGTACATACACGGAAATCCAATTATCATATAACATCAGCTTCAGTTTCGACTGGTTGAAGTTTCAGTCCTCTACCAATAAAAACTAAAATTGAATATTTTTTCACTTTTGCTTGTCCTGGAAATTTAAAATTTACCCCATGCAACCACGACTCCCACCTTTTAGGCGTTTCAGCATTCTATAACTCTCAACCTCGAAAGAACTTAATGATCCATGATACAATGTTTATCATCATATTAAATAACACACTCTCTCATGCCGCTACTCTACCACAATAACCGCGTTTCAGCATGAAAGATAGCTCGGCTGGTCAGGGAGTCTACTCAGCAGATGAAGGTGCTCAGTTCGATCCGAGGGCATGCGTTTGGGTTTGGCTACCAACCTATTATACCAAGACTTCTGATTGAAAATTATTGAGAGAGACTGTGCTGGGTTCTTCAAACACTTTTCTTGTTTCCATGAGAATATCAAAAGACATTTACATGCCAACACAGGAAGACAAGAAAATTATTGACCGACCGACGGTGCTGTAAGCATAACTTTGGATGGTGAAATTCCGAGGTGGCCCCGTGGATAGATGTTCATTAGGAATTTTATGGGTTGGAATTTCGTGTTCAGGTATACATGGTCCTTCATTCCTTGGAGTTAAACTGTTAATACCGACGACCTTCATCTTCCCACTAATCACTGGTCTTCAAAGACTTCATTATTGATTTTTCTTTTCTGAAGAAATATGCTAATTAATAGGTTTCAGAGTAACGAAGAAAATTGCCAACTCTTATTTAGGATACCAGTAGTACTCATAGACTCGTAAACCACCAGGAGTCGGGTCCGAAACCCCAACCTTTCACCATCTTGTTCAGAGAAGGATCAATAAACTTGATTGGGTCCGGCATTTGTGCGAAAGATGATTTAGGTCCTAATTAATGAAAACTACATCAGATCTGTTTAATAAATTGGATGTCATACAATTCTCAGAGCTCCCACCTGCATTATGGGAGCCAGGTTTGCTCAACTCTGTGTGGGTGTCGGGTACGTCGTCACTTCGCGGGGGTTGCAGGAAGATGCGGAATCGCCAAAGAACACCAAGAACATCAGTCTGCAAAAGGAAACGACCCTCGCATCCAGAGCGTTAGCTCAACGCTGCTGGTGGGGAATTCGACTCCCGGAGGGTTTATGTATAAGGCTTCGCCACCCTCTTGTAACTACAAAAGGAGACGACCGTCTACCCAAGCTTCCAATTTTCTAGCCCATTAAAAAATCAACAAAACCCTCGTCGGCTTTTATGATTGACGCCATCGAACTTGTACTGAGTGCCAGCTGGCACACCAAGTTACATCATACGTCAAACGTATCATCTATCTATCTCTTTCATGGGAGCATGCTTGGGCACGCACTCATGCAAACACGCAGAATTCATGCTTTCATGTTTTGTTCATTTTCATGGGCTGTTTCCAATTTAGGGCGTGGAAATCTATCTCAATGATTAATGTCCAACGGAAACCTCATTAGAGATGACATACCAATCATTCATTCGATGCACCGTTTCGCATTGCCCTTACCATACATACGTGGATTGCAGATTGCTCTCTCTCTCTCTCTCTCTAAAACACCGAATTCAGGCTGGTCATGCGGTACCATTCCAGGGGTATGCAGAAAAGAGGGCAGAAGTCCCACCTCTCTGAGGACTCTTCTATTAGAAAAGGTTAAAGCCCGTTCGCAGTCACTTGCCACAAATTTCACCCAAGAGGGCCTTACGGGCTACAGTTTAAGCTAAAAACAGTTCACAGTAAAATGCGAACAGGCTAAGAACCCGCGTGTATTCCTATAAAAACCAAATTTTGCACTATATGATAAAATCTCCCTCCACAAATATTTACAACCTGATGTCTTTAAAAAGCGCCAGAGAACATCGAATTCGTCAATTTGTTACATACTGTACATCTCTTTGACCTTTTTCTGCCGCGTCTCCACTTGCCTGGAATGAATGGGCCTCCAGATACACTACATAAAATAGTAGTCGCAGACTCGATATGCTTGCCGATTTTTTGCTCAATACCATAGTCGAAACTCTTCCCCTGCCGAGGGTCGTCACTTGTAACTTAAACTTGACAGCAAAGAGGGTTCTTGCTCTGCAAACTCAGTCAAGAATGATAGGAATTGATATTGATTCTCCCGTTGTATGTTGTACAGATATCATACATAGAACAGTTCCCGTCGGTTTACAACCAAGAATGGCATATATACACCTTGTCTTTTCCACCTACATTTTATTATACAAGTCACCGCGGCATAGCCAGGTCCGGGACGCCAACCGATAGAAACCATTCTACCTGGTTGAAAAGAAATGGGAATATATGGAATCTGAATGTTTTTTAACTTACCAAAGCAAGAAGATAATGCCACCAGTTCATCTCACCAATAGCAAAATTAGATCAGGGGGAATCTAAACGACTTCTGGTGAAGCGGGTATCCATAAGCATCAAGGAACCCAATCCAACAACCAAAGAATGATAAAGTACCTTGGCAGCTCGCAATGCCAGCAAGTCTCAAGCTCAAAAGCCTAGTGTGGAAACAAGAAGGCGAGGTCACCCACCCACAACACCGAAACAATCTGTGAGATTAGCACCCTTCAGTTAAAGCAGCGTGCTTCCCTGTACACGTAGCTCATAACCTACTCTGAATCTGTATCTATTGATAGGTACAATCTTCGCCGCACAGACCGTTGCTGACGATGAGGAGAGAAAGGACTTTCGGACCTCTGCGTGACAGGGTTTGATTTCTCCTCATTCATCCTCAGAAACACAGCTGCAAAGGAGCTCATCGTCAGTTAAAGCATACCACCCAAATCAAACCAACATCTTTACTGTAGACACCACAGTGAACTTTCAATTCCTTCCTAAAATCTGGACAAGGGTATGACACCACTGACAGTTCTCGTTTGTACTTTTGGAACAGGCTACATACATAAGGTACAATGGTATGCAGACCGGTACCAAGCTATCCTATTTCTGCTCATATCAGGTTCCCACATTAATAAGAAATAAGAAACCTGATCCCAAGCTTGAGCCTGATCATTAGCTCGAAGAAGAAAAGATATGTGCTTGTACAGTCAAACACAATCGTGTTTATTCCATGGCGGCTTTACTTGCCTAAGGGAATCAGATGGTCCTTTTTTATCAAATAGGCTTTGGTTTTAACGAACATGACTGCTCATGAACAATCAAATTGAGCTCAAGCATGCCACTACATACTAACCTGAGCTCAAAGAGAACAAGGTATGGATCGCTTCATCTGCAGCCCTAGATGATATTGGCATATCATAAGCCGAAATGCTGTTAATCAAAAGAATTGGAAGCACGCCTCTTGCAAACACATCTTGCTACCAGGTGGGCTGTTCCTAATAGATGTGCAGTAGATATACGCAAAGAAAACTCAGGAATCAAATCACCAAACTAGGAGTTTCCGATTGTCAAATCAAGCAATTTTCATGAAACACATGAAATTTCTCATAGTCAATAATGTTCATCTTTGTCCACGCTACAATACTCTCTACCAGCAGTTCTAACGGAGGATAAAAGTGAGAGAGTAAGCAAATCAAGTCATTATTAAGGAAGAAAATTAAATACTATGCCATAAACTTTCAAACGTGGAATAAAATGCATAGAGAAAAATAAGACACTCCCTATCATGTATAAGAGAATGCCACGATTTGGCATGAATTTAATGTCCCTAACAATAGGATTAGAATTCAAACAAGAATGAAAAGAACAACTGAGAGAAGTAATTGGGTTTGTGAATTGCAGGAGCAGAACGAATATGGAATTTGTGGTGAACCGTCATATAGATTTATCTTTAGATGGGTAGGCTAGTTCAATGGACCAAGCAACTGCACAAGTGTGAAAAGCTCTCCTAGTTGGCAAGGGTAACTCAGCAATTTACCCGTAATGCAACAGAACTAGTCCTTAAGTTTGTAAAACGATACCTGCATTTCCTAGGGCGTCCATTCCACTCTCCTGCATCTGAAGACGCTCTCTTGTATGTAAATCAACTAATGGTTCCTGTTCATGATTGATACCACCCCCAAGACTGAGGGAAATCCAATTTTCAGTGTGGACATCATTAGATATATCCGTACAGTTCCTGCATTCCACTTGAGCGGAAGTCTCAAGAGGTCCTGAAGGAAGAAAGAGTTGCAAGGAAGGATCGTCAGCACCAAAGGCCAAAGGGTTCTCATCCAGACCATCACTGATTCCGTTGTCCAATGGGCAAACTAAAGGATCTGTCTCAGATCCAATACCTTCAACTCGTGAACCAACTGCCATACCCACATCTGAAGCCAAGTCATAACCATTCATAGATGTAGTATGAACGACAGTCTGTTGTACATCAACCAAAGGATCTGCAACATCAGCATCTGCACCAAAAAGACGAAATCCACCATTCTGAGGACATGATGGCAAAGTCTCCCAAAGGGGCATACCAAAATCATCACCACCGTTGTGGAAGAGATCAAGAGAGCTAGCATTTACCCCAAGTTCCTGGACATCAAGGAATGTTTCAGTAATACCAGGCCCAGTAACAGTAAAGTGAATACCTTCACCTTGACCTGTTTCATAAACTGTTTCTGGGGAAATTACATTAACAGCAGATTGCATGGCATTTAAAGTGCCCCCATTATCTTCATCCGAATCACTAAGAACTATGACGTCTGCCCCAACTGGGGCGGAATTGGATACCCTATTACCAAAACCAAAAATTGGTTGGTCAAAATTGAGAGATAGAGAGTCCAGCTCATTGCAATTATTAGTGAAGTCAAAATGACCACCATCTTGATTGACACTTGCATCTTCACCATCCCTGTTACTGCCAGTAGCACTGCTGCTCATATGCAACATCTTTTGGTTGATATTTCCAATCTCATCGGATACATAATTTGGAGAGGCACAATAATCATCAGGCTTGCTTACTTCCCAGACCCCATTGTTGTTCTTCCTGATTCCAATCTTCAAGCCAGGTCTCCCTTCTGAGGCAGCCTCCTGTTTTATCTGCTTCAACGCATCCTCCGGATATTTCACATCCCCATTAGCAGTCACACAAAGGGAGCCATCAGGCCTGTGCCAGGAACCAAGATCCTTAGAGTCTGCTTCATTCTTTGCTCGCCATGACCCATCTGGCTTCACCTCAATCTCAGTTGCATCCTCTCCACAATTTACCATCTATTCAACCAATAAAACAGATGGCAAGTAAATACTTTAGCTCAGACACACAACAATACGCGCTCGCTCAGACACACACAAACAAAAGCACATGTGCATACCATAGTGGTTATGCGATTGAAATATGGATCAATGATAATGTTCTCCAACGGGTAGTTCTTTAGGCATATAGGGCATTGCCACTGCAAATTTAGAAACACAACAAAGGCATCTACAAATAAGTACTGGCTAGGAAACAGAAATTAGGTTCCCAATTACAGTAGGTAGTAGGTACCTTTCGCGACCGCTGATTTAGCTCTATAAAAGTTCCAAGATCAAAGCAACCCATATGAACACAAGGTTTGAACCTTCCAGCAACTTTTATCCTTGACCCACTCATCTGCAAGTGAGAACCACATAAACAAATAGGTTTAGTATCTGTGTCAAGGCCTCACCCCCAAAAACCAAGTTCATGCATCACAAGGCACAAGCTCCTAACATGCACATCTCCAGATACCGCTTGTGTATAGCTTAATCCTAACTGCTGGTACGCCTCAACTGACAGCAGAAAACTTGAATACAAGGAAAGAATCACTGAAAGGAAGCCTTGACGCTCCAATCATGAGTATAACTTGTCATCTACATGGGCCACTTAAAATAATCAAGAAAGATAACAGGCCAAATGAGACCAAAACTTTTAGTGTTTTAGACCCACAGAACCAAATCCACAAACCACGGGATCTCATATCAAGGTTTAGCATGGTTTATGCATTCCAAGCATGATGAGATGGGCCATTTAAACTAATGGTAAGGGAAAAACTTTATGGCTTCTAGTAACAAAGCTCAAACTCATGCCTCATGGCATTGTTGATCTCGTACACTCGGAATTAGTTTGCATCTTGATTAAACCATTGTAACACTTTCAAAATTCAAATAACAGCTCATTTGAACCATGACCTTTAATAGAATATTTTTACATAAAAGCAATTCATACTCCTCACGTTAGCATAAAAAACCAGCTAAGTAATGTATGATCATGTGATCCTCCTCTTCTATCAGATAGAAATGGTCTTTTTAAGTAATGCCTCCACGGATCCTACATATACCAACATGAAGAAGAAGTAAATAAGAATGTTATTAATTTCCATCGTTTAGATCGTTTAGATAGCTGATTCTTGACACTGTAAAAAGAGCTGCTTATACCTTGAAACAGACTTCAGACTAACTAGATGAGACTTTAGGCGTGATTTGCAAATATATATAATAGCAGTAACAATGGAAATTGAGTGGTCAAGCTTCAATTGATTCATAGCAGTGTAACCACAAAACCTCATAACAGTAATTTTTTCTAAAACATTGATAAAGCCATCACACCAAAAGTACCATTTTACCTTCTGAGAAGGTCAATTCTAACCCCACGCTCTAATTTAAAATTTTGCCAAAAGCGTGTAACCTTGTATCACCTAGAGACTTCTTGTGTCATCTAGTATCTAGTATCATCACCCACACAGATAACCATGTCATGGACGTGCTCTAAAGAGGACAGATCAAGTGTCTTAACTCAAGAAAGGAATATAAAACAAAAGGGTCGATAAATGGCAATGAGGAAGAAAAAGATCATATTGTAGATTGTGTTATATAGTTGTGTTTCCTTGTCAAGGCTTTAAATAATACTAACCACACATTTACAAAAGGAAATGGTGGAAACAGAGTTTTGAATTTCATGACCACTTACAGGGCAGCGGAGATTGACAGTGACTGTATCTGCTACTACTTCCAAATCACTGTCACTGTCACCTGCATCCTCTGCACCACCACCGACACATCGGATAACACGTGCAAGAGCATCTTCAAACTTCTCCCCTTCAGATTCTTTTGGAACAAGGCTAAGCACCTTGATATAAATTGACAGTCAGAAAGATTCAAAAAGTATAAGACAGGAAAACAATGGAAAAATGAACATTTTGGAGATAATCCATTTATCATCACATCATCTATTTATTACCATAATTTAGGAAAAGTTCTCCAAATTCCGCTACATAGGACATAAAACTTCTAAAAACAAAATTCAGAAGCAAGCTAGGCTATATACCACAAAATGAAGTTTGACTGAAGTCATTATTAGTAGTTTCCATTGAATTTTTTTAATAAAATATATTCAGACGGACAATTGTTGCTTATGCCCCATCTAGTATGGGAAAAGGCTTAGCTGTTGTTGTATTTTCAGATAGACAATTACCTGGGAAACAGTACGCCGCCTTACTAGCCTAACACCAAAACAGAATATACGAGAATCGCGTGCTGACAAAGATATTTTGTTCATCCCCTCATGGCTGCAAGAAGTTATCTGCAAAAATGCAAAAAGAGAAAAGCAATCAATGAGGGAGTGTTGCCAAAATATCAAACTATGTTTTTTCTCAAGTAGTATCAGTTCACAAGAATACATAGGTAAACAAACTCAAAAGTAAAGAAATAAGGTCAATAATGGGGAAGCTCACCACTGGACCATCGTCACGGCCATTGATGCCTAACAACTGAGATCCTGGCCTAGTAGTTGTACGGATTGGAACACCTATGATATTGCAAGGAATAAAAAGAAGCACCGGCTGATCAGATTAAAGAGAATGAAGAACTAACAGCTCAACCCCCAAAAGTGAACAAAAACACCACAAATATAACCAAATTACAGCACCTCCGGGTGACAATAACAGAAACATTACAAGTATTTTTGTGGCTGACGAGAGTAGAAAAAAAACTAACGGCTCACCCCAAGATAAAACAAAATTACACCCTCACATCCTCTTTTTCTGAAAGTAGCAGAAGATGGATTTATAGGTACAGAATCAGAAAGTAGCAAGAAAGGACCTTTAGGGAAAATTTTCATCCAAGAACCCAAGATGGAAAAAGTAAGTTCATACCATTGACTTGCAGTTCAACAAACTGCGGCCACTGCAACCGGAGTGAAACCTTATCATTTAGCAGAATGCACCATGCCTGCAAAGCGTCCAGCTTTTTAGACAATGCAAACAAATTCTAAAGCAACTGCTTTGAACAAAAGACATGAATTGCATGGTGAAGTCATGGACATGTAACCAAGAACTACTGGAATACCATATTCCAATGCCTTCCAAGCAAACAAAAAAGATGGATAGAAGGCAATTGAGAAACAGATAATGACCAAAAATGAGCCGCTTGAATGACTTGTACAACATAACACGTACAGAATAGCAGTCTAGGAACACTTGAGAAGGAAATCATATATACACCACCCAATAAGGACCGCAACCTTACTAATTCTTTCTATTCGTTTGACAAAAAGCTAAAAGCGATGGTGGGTAAACCATGTGACTAATGGTACCAAGGGAATTTATTCGTTCAGTATTTGGAACACGAAGAAAGTTCCCTCCTCTATGATAAGCAAAATAAAGTGAGAACCGGAGTGAAAGTTAACAAAGCCTGAGAGACAGACTATGTGGACAAAGAAAGCCATGAGAAAATTGCCTTCGTTTTGTTTCGTATGTATATAACAAGACTTTGTTTGCAGAGTTCCAAACAGGAAAACAGCCAAAATGGACATCTTTAACAGAAATTTCTGTTAATCAGAAGTAGTTGCTGGGGTTGGTCGCAAGGATGGAAATGATGCATGAGCAAATCTTCAACATCAACCACATGTGTGCCAAAACTACGATTTGGGTGTATGGCAGCTGGACACAGGTACAAGCATATGAAAGCTGTTACCCATAAACCGATGCAAAATTAGTGCTTCACAATTATCCCCTTCCACTGCCATCCACCAATCTCAGATAAGGGAAAATCTCGTAGCACAGCCCTGTATGGCTGAAATGTCATTTCCTGTTTTGGTGTCCCAAAACAGAGACCTGAGATAAGTCCCTAGAAGTTCTTGCATTTTAAAAGAGCATCAAAAGAATAAGTTCAATTATTGAAGTGTGACCACAAAATATGAAAAGGATAAATCAAATGCAAACAATTTGTCTTTTCATAAGAGATGTCATTTTTCAAAATAAAAACAATGGAAGTGTCAGTAGATGGCATATACCCTTCTCTCGGGAAAAAAAGGAAGAAAGAGAGAAGAGTCACACGAAATTAAGAGGAGAGGGTTAGAAAGGGCCAAACATAAAGAGTACCAATTTGCGGAAAAAGAAATGACAACACATTCCTTAAATTTTATGCATCTCTGATTGATCATCCACCATTTGGAAGTGCAGCTTGTTCTTTATACTTTTCAAACCCTTCTTAATTTATCACTACAATCAAGAAAATGGAGAACCAAGACCTTTCCAATTTCAACCACTTTTATGCTTAACCCCAGCCACAGAAAAGCATATTTCTTCAACTTGGCATCCCACTTATTGGAACAAATCCTCAAGTCATATGAAATAGTACAGTTTGAACGATCATTAGCTGGACGCAAGAAGGATATCAGAAGCAATAAGATGGAAGAGAAGCGCATCTTAGAACAGGGAAGCAAGGATTGCAACCCTATAACAATGTTTAGACAACATCTGCCCTAGTGCTAAGCGTGTCCCAAGAACTGATCCAAACCGATCCAGAACAGCAGTTTGGATTGGTTCTTTTGCTTTGTGGTTTGGTCTGGTTAGGTTTGGAAAGAGGAAAATTTGTTTGTTTCGGTTCATGGTTTGAGTATTGAACCAAACCATTAGAACTAAACCAATTCATACTTCTAAATCTATAATTATGTATAAGAAAGGGGAAAAAACAATTGAACCAACAACCTCAACTATGAACGATTGGCCAATATGTAACCAAACCAATCCATAGATTCCATACATCTAAATATATATCTAACAAAAGAAATGATACAATTGAATTGCAAACCTCAACTGCGATCAATCAACCTATCGGTAGGAACAGATTTTGATACTATTCATGATCTTACTATTAAGTTTGGCAGTTGGATTATTATTGTTCTTGATACATAATTAAGGACCAAAAGACATGTGAAAATACAACAACTAAGCCTTTTCCCATACTAAATGGGGTTGGCTACATGGATTCTTTGCTTCTACAAAGCCCTATCATAATTTCTAGAATTCATCGCAGATAAGTCCGACAAAGTTTTAGATGGTTGTCAGAAGCCTATGGCAACTCTCCTCCTGCAAAAATACAGTTAGTTAAATTATTATAGCATTTTTTTCTCTGTATGTCTTCACTACTTAACATAGTGTACCTCATAACATTGGTCGTTCTAATATCAAGGAATAGATTTTGACCTTTCCTAGATAGTGAACAATGGTTTAGAACCACACTAAAACAGATGTATGGCTTGGTTCAGTCTATCACTTGTACTGTTTTGGCTTGATACATCAACAACCAAGCCTTTTCCCATACTAGATAGGGTTGGCTACATGGATTGAGCCCTATCATGCACCATGCCAGCCGTTAACTCAATATAAACTAGATCATTCTTTATAGTTTCTTCCCGACACTTTTGTAATAGTCCTCTTCCTCTTTTAACATTTTCACAATTGAGTTTTTCATATCTTCTTATAAGAGCGTTCTTTAGTTGTCTTTCTACATGCCCAAACCATCTTAAACGATAAGATTTTTCCTCATTTTATCCTCTATTGGTGGTACTCCCAATTGTTTTCTAATAACCTCATTGTGTATATGGTCTTTCCTTGTGTGACAACTCATCTAATCTCAACATCTTCATTTCTGCTACGAACATCTTTTGCACATGTTGATGATTAACTGCCCAACAATCATAACCATAAAACATAGCATGTCTAATTGTTGCTTTATAATATTTACCTTATAACTTTAATGGTATCTTCTTATTACACACAATACTTGATGTCTCTCTCCATTTTAACCAATTGACATTAATTTTATGTATAACATCTCCATTAATTTTTTATCACTTTGAAAAATTAACCCTAAGTATTTAAAATTTTCCTTGTAAGAGATGCAATGTGTGTCAATCTTAATTTTTATGTCCTCTTAAATACCCACGTGATCAAACTTACATTTCATATGTTACGTCTTTATTCTACTAAATTGGAAGCTTTTACTTTCTAATGTTTATCTCCATAGTTAGAATTTCCTTTTAACTTTTTCCTTAAACTTATTCACTAACACAATGTCATCTTAAAATAACATAAACCAAAGTACTTCATCTTGAATATGCTTTGGGACGTCCCCGCCTAGCGACGTGCTGCAGAGCCCGAATGCAGTAAGAAGTAAGCAAGGGCCACTACATTTTCGCCCGAATGTAGTGAATCAATTGCAGAGAGGGTTCCCACATCATGGACGGGTGTGGGTAAAGAAGTTAGTCCCACTACATTGCCGCCCGAATGTAGTGAAAATTTTTCAGAGAGGGTCTCCGCATTTTGATTATGGACGGATGCGGGGGGTAAGGAAGCTAGTCCTAGATAATAAGATTCGTATTGGTTCTTGGAATATCGAAACATTATCGGGTAAGCTAATGGAGGTGGTAGATACTATGATTCGAAGAAAGATTCATATTCTATGTTTACAAGAGACAAAATGGGTTGGAGAAAAAGCAAAGGAGATAGAGGATACAGGTTTTAAATTATGGTACTCAGGTAAAGAAAAGGCCCGAAACGGAGTTGGTATTATCATAAATAAAGATTTAAAGGAGAGTGTAGTAGACATACAACGATATGGTGACCGAATCATGACATTGAAATTAGTGTTAGGAGCAAAGGTTTTGAATATAGTTTGTGCTTACGCACCCCAAGTAGGACTAGAAGATAGTATAAAGACAGTTTTTTTGGGAAGAGTTAGATAAGGTGTTTCAAAAGATTCCACAAAGGGAGATGATTTGTTTAGGAGGAGATTTAAATGGACATATCGGTAAAGAGGCATTAGGATATCAAGGGATTCATGGAAACTTTGGTTATGGGGATATAAACGAGGAAGGTAGGGAGATTTTAAATTTTGCTATGTCATTTGATCTCTTTATAGTCAATACAATCTTCAAAAAACGAGATGAACATTTAATTACTTATAAGAGTGGCTTATCACACACACAAATTGATTACTTTATTTGTAGAAAAAAAGATAGAGCGTGTTGTAAAGATTGTAAGGTAATTCCAGGAGAAAGCTTAACCACCCAACATCGACTTTTAGTTATGGATTTACAAATAAAAAAATGGACAAAGAAGAAAAGAGTGCATCGAGCTATTCGGACTAAATGGTGGAACCTCAAAAGCGAGAAAGAAGGTATATTTAAACAGAAAGTCCTTCAAGGAGATGTTTGGAATTATGTTGGCACACCCTCTGATATGTGGAACAATATGGCTATACATATTAGGAAAGTGGCGAAAGATGTGTTAGGGGTATCTAAGGGAGGTGTACCGGCACAAAAAGAAGCTTGGTGGTGGAGTGAAATAGTACAAAATAAAATCAAGGCAAAGAGGGCATGTTACAAATTACATTACGCTAAGAAAACTAGTGAAACTTTAGAAGCTTATAAGAAAGCAAAGAAGGAAGCAAAAAAGGCCGTTAGTGAAGCAAAAGCTAAGATTTGAGAGGACTTATATAAAAAACTCAACTCAAAAGAGGGTGAAAGAGATATTTTTAGGATAGCTAGGGCTAGAGATAAGAAAACTAAAGATCTAAATTTTGTTAGATGCATAAAAGACGAGGATGAAAAAATTCTAGTGGCAAATGATGATATAAGAAATAGATGGAAAAACTATTTTTATAATCTTTTTAATGAAAATAAAGATGTTAGTATTAGTTTAGGAGATTTAGCCAAGTCAGAAAAGTATATAAACCACAATTTCTACCGACGTATTCAAAAGAATGAAGTCAAAGAGGCTCTTAAACATATGAAGAGTGGTAAATCGGTAGGACCAGATAATATTCCTATAGAAGTTTGGAAAATACTAGGAGAAATAGGAATCACTTGGCTCACAAGACTATTTAATGAAATATGGAAAAACCAAAAGATGCCCGAGGAATGGAGAGCAAGTACACTTATACCCGTATATAAGAACAAGGGAGACATTCAAAATTGTGTGAATTATCGAGGTATCAAGTTAATGAGTCATACTATTAAATTATGGGAAAGAATTATCGAACGTAGGTTAAGACAAGTATCAAGTACAACAGAGAACCAATTTGGATTTATGCCAGGTAGATCTACTATTGAAGCGATTCACCTTCTGAGACGTCTTATGGAACATTTTAGAGCAAAAAAGAAAGACCTTCACATGATATTTATTGATCTAGAAAAAGCTTATGATAGGGTACCGAGGGAGGTTCTTTGGAAAACTTTGGAAAAAAGAGGTATCCCATTGACATATATTAACCTTATAAGAGACATGTATGATGGTGCAAAAACATGTGTGAGGACTTATGAAGGAACGACAGACTTCTTTGAAGTTAATATTGGGTTACATCAAGGATCAACTTTAAGTCCATACTTATTTATAATGGTGATGGATGAATTAACAAAACATATTCAAGATGAAGTACCTTGGTGTATGTTATTTGCAGATGACATTGTATTAGTGGAGGAGTCTAAGGAAAAAGTTAATAGAAAATTGGAACTATGGAGAGAAACATTAGAAAACAAAGGCCTCCGACTTAGTAGAACAAAGACAGAATATATGGAATGTAAGTTTGATCATTTGGCTACTTCAGAGGACATAGAAATTAAAATTGGCACACATTGCATTCCCCAAAAGGAAAGTTTTAAATACCTAGGGTCAATTTTTCAAAGTGATGAAGAATTGATGGAGATGTTACACATAGAATTAATGCTGGTTGGTTAAAATGGAGAGGAGCATCAGGTATTCTTTGTGATAAGAAGATACCATTAAAATTAAAAGGTAAATATTATAGAGCAGCAATTAGGCCTGCCATGTTTTATGGTTCTGAGTGTTGGGCAGTTAATCATCAACATGTACAAAAGATGTCTGTGACAGAAATGAAGATGTTGAGATGGATGAGTGGCCATACAAGAAAAGACCGTATACATAATGAGGTTATTAGAAACAAATTAGGAGTGGCACCAATAGAGGATAAAATGAGAGAACATCGTTTAAGATGGTTTGGACATATAGAAAGAAGATCAAAAGAAGAACCTGTAAGAAGGTTAGAAAAACTAAATTTGGAAAGTATTAAAAGAGGTAGAGGACGACCACAAAAGTGTTGGAAAGAAACAATAAAGAATGATCTAGTTTATTGGGAGTTAACTGCTAACATGGCACACGATAGGGATCTGTGGAAACAAAGAATCCATGTAGCCGACCCCGTCTAGTATGGGAAAAGGCTTAGTTGTTGTTGTTGTTGTATCAATGACCGATATAAATAAATATAGACTTAAAGTTGATGTCTAATGTAACCCAATATTAACTTCAAAGGAGTCTGTCATTCTTGCATGAGTCCTCACACATGTTTCTGCACTATTGTATATGTCTCTTATAAGATTTATATATGTCAATAGGATACCTCTTTTTTCTAAAATTTTTCAAAGAATATCTCTTAACACCCTATCGTAAGCTTTTTCTAAATCAATAAATATCATGCAAAGGTTTTTCCTTTTTGCTCTAAAATGTTCTATAAGACATCTCAATAGGTGAATCGCTTCAATAGTAGATCCATTGGGCATGAATCCAAAAGTTGTTCTCTGTTGTACTCGGTAATTGTCTTAACATATGTTCGATAATTTTTTTCATAATTTCATAGTATGGCTCATTAACTTGATATCTCGATAATTCACACAATTATGAATGTTTTCCTTGTCCTTACATATGAGTATAAGTATACTTACTTTCCTTTTCTTGGACATCTTTTAGGTTCTCCATATTTCATTAAATAGTCTTGTGAGACAAGATAGCCCTATCTCTCCAAAGATTTTCCACACTTCTATAGGAATATTATTTGGTATTATAAATTTACCAACCTTCATATATTTAAGAGCCTCTTTGACTTCATTCTTTTGAATATGCCAATAGAAATTGTACTTTATATATTTTTTTATTTGGCTAACTCTCCTAAGTTAATACTAACGTCTGTATTTTCATTAAAAAGCTTTATAGAAATAATTTTTCCATCTATTTTTGATATCATTATTTACTACTAGAATATTCTCATCCTCATCTTTGATGAATCTAACAAAAATAAAATTCTTAGTTTTCTTATGTCTAGCCTTAGATATCCTAAAAATATCTTTTTCACCTTCTTTTTAAGTTAAGCCTTTTATATAAATCCTTCCAAATTTTAATTTTTGCTTCACTAACGGCCTTTCTCAATTCTTTCTTTGCTTTCTTATAAGCCTCCCAAGTTTCACTAGCCTACTTGACATAATGCAATTTGTAATATGTCTTCTTTGCCTTGACTTTATCGTGCACCACTTCACTTCACCAACAAGCTTTTTTTTTTATCGATACGCCTCCCATAAATTCGCCTAACACATCTTTTGCCACTTTCCTAATACATAGAACATTAGGACAATATTGTTTCACATGTCAGAAGGTATACATAAATAATTCCACGCATCTCCTTGAACAATTTTTTGTTTAAATATATCTTTTTTCTCATGTTTGAGGTTCCACCATCTAGTCCAAATAGTTACATGCACTATGTTCTTCTTTGCCCAATTTTTATCAACAAATTCATCACTAAAAGTCGATTTTGAGTAGTTAAGCTTTCTCCTAGAATTACCTTACAATCTTTACAACACGATCTATCTGTTTTCCTACAAATAAAATAACCAATTTGTGTTTGTGACAAACCACTCTTATAAGTAATTAAATGTTCATCTCATTTTTTTTAAATTATATTGGTTATAGAAAGATCAAAAGTCATAACAAAATTTAGAGTCTCACTACCCTCCTCATTCATATTAGAAATTGTATTTTCATCAATACCTTGATATCCTAATGCATCTTTACTAACATGTTCATTCAAGTCCCATCCAAAACAAATCATCTCCCTTTGTGAAATCCTTTGAATTACCTTATCTAACTCCTCTTAAAAAATCTTCTTTATATTATCTTTTAATCTTACTTGAGGTGCATAAGCACAAACTATATTCAAAGCCTCTACTCCTAACACTAATTTCACTATTATAATTCGGTCACCGTATCGTTGAATGTCTACTATACTATCCTTTAAATTTTTATTTATAATAATACCAACTTCATTTCTAGCTTTTTCCTTTCTTGAGTACCATAATTTAAAAACTTTATTTTCAATCTCCTTTGCTTTTTCTCAACTCACTTTGTCTCTTGTAACCATACAATCTGAATCATTCTCTAAATCTAGTATCTACCACCTCCATTAACTTATCGATTAATGTTCCGATATTTTAATTACCAATACAAATTTTATTATCTAAGACTAGATTCCTTATCCCTGCATCCATCCTTGATGAAAATAAAAAGATCTTTTTGTAACTTGTTCACTGTATTTGAGGAAAAATATAACAAGATGCTCCCAAAAAATTAATAGTCATTTTTTTGTTTTATTCAAGGTTAATCCTAGAATCAAACAAAACTGGACAATGGAGACCCCTACAAAGGATATAGGATATGTAAAGAACTTGTCCTCAACTTAAAGAACGAGAACTCCAGGAGTATCACGAAGGCATACTAATGACTCAACAAAGGCATACACGACTTCCACAAGGATGAAACTATTCCTTTGTTGAGTTGTCCAAGAATTGAAAAGTCAAGGTCTTCAACAATAACAGTAACAGTCGAAAAGTCAAGGTCTTCAACAATAACAGTAACAGTCGATGATCCTCCTCCCAATGTTGGTCTCTTAGGTCTCTTATGACTGAACTACATGCCGAAACAACTTCAAGCCAATTCTTTGCTCATGCAATAATGCTTATCTGGCCTAAAGACTATCATCTGTGTAGCGTCGGTAAACTGAGTTAAAACAAAATACTCATGGATCGAAACCTGGAATTGTAACTGAACCAAGATCGAATCGGTTTTGGTTTCGGTTTGAAACCATTGGCTCCAGTTTAGGTTTTAAAACATTCAGAACCCAAAAAATATTAAAATTTTTGAATTATGATAAAAAAGTATAAAAATTTTATGAAACCAGTGGTTCCAAACCACTGGTTCTGGTTCCCGCACAGTTCCGGTTTCGCAGAAGGTGAAACCGAAACTGAACTGGGTCCTCCCCAGTTCTTGATCTGGTTCCAAGAACCGGTTCTTGACCTGGTTCGGGTTAAAATTGCAGCTAACAATCCCATTAGTGAACAACTACAGTCCAAGAAATATGCAGACACCAAAAGACCACTCCGATAATACAGCATCCAATATCCTCCAAGTCCCATAAAAAGTAGAGTTCCCATATAATAAAATTCAGAGTATTATAAACAATAATGGCATTTCCTAATTTTAAGAAAAGTTAAACCTGGAGATCATGCTCAGCTTTTTTGAGAAAGTCATGATCCGCTCTCGTCAATTGAAATGTTTTCTCCACATTGTATGCTGGATTTGTTCTGAAAACAAAAGCACCCAAATACATGACATTTATACACGATCAGACTTACAGGCAAACGTTTTTGCGCAAGCGCTCCACCCGTTATGCATACGGTGCAATATCAACCAACTTAAAGCTTCACCACAATGTTTTCAAGGCACTATTAGGCAATATTGGAAACTAGTTGAACATAAGTTAACATCTAAGAAATGCCAAAAATCTCTACCGATGGCATAAAGGACTTGAATTTTCACTAAGAACTCACCCATCTGTTGTCACATTTGGATTTGCCCACCTAACCGGACGTAAGGGATGCCCCATTGTCACCCAGAATCTGCAAATGAGGTTTCACTTGAGAATAGTTTAACTGTGACTGTAATGAACAACTTTTGCTGCATTTACAAAACATGTTGAGGCATAACATAGACCTCCCTCAGCTTTGATCATAAACGGAAAGTACATGAGTTGGACTTTCAAGAAAAAAAATACCAAGAAGAATAACCAAGAGTATCATGTGAGTTTCCTAATCCTACCAAAGAAACAAACCTACCGCTCAGCAACAACTCCAAAAAAATACAGAAGAAAATGCATCCTTCCACATTTACGTTTCACAAAACCAACAAGCAGACATGCATAACCTGAGTGGGAAACAGACGTTTTGCAGCATTGCCACGAAATACATACCTCAATTAATGTTCCAAATGGATAGTTAATTCAGAGTGATCAAAACAGAGACTTGGGAAAACATGATTTATCAAGGACAAGATTTTTTTTATAGGATACAAGACAATGAAGAACCAAACCGATTGCTTACATAATGATGAAACAGACAGGATTATCAGCAAGGCCAAAAAGTAGCAGGTATACCCATGAAACGAATTAAGCTGAATGACCTTCACAAAGCAAGTCTACAGAATGCGAGATCATGAGTTAATGAGGAAAACAACGAAGACATTCAAACTAAAACTTACAGTTGTTCTTTTGGATAGTTTAGAAACCAAAGAAAAACTAGATGATGGATCCACAATGGTAGATCATAAACAAAACAAAGGATACTACAAAACTCATACGCTTTCAGAATCCACATGGGAAACAACTGACTACCATCATCAGACAGTTGTCAAGTTGGTTTTGCAATTGGTTCAGAGTCAACAAACCGAAACAACACGGAAGGCCAACATGGAAAGATTTAGTTGAAAATATTAATAATAATAACACAATCAATTAGCATGGCTGGCTGCACAACAGAATGCATCTGTTGATAGTTTGTTCCACAGTAAGCATAAGACATGTTTATAGCCTATCCCAAATCACAAGGTGTTATCAGATGCAAAACATGGTTCCTTCGACAGAAGATTTAGAACTCAAACACCCAATAGAAAATATGCATGTGCAGACATCAGTTCACTGAGGACATTTCCTTGATCAGATACTTGTCAGAAACTGAGTTGGTTCCTACAGGCTTAACGTTATCATAAGTACAACGATGGAGATGAGACACAAAGCAAACTTGATTAGACAAGCACACTAGCTAGCATTTCAACTTGTTCACATCGCACCATCAATCCAAGATAAGACTGCACGGATGAATGTACTATTTCATGCAACCACATAACCACTGAGAAAGCCAGCACCAATCCCATGTTTATCAGCAACCACAACTGCAAAGCCTCATGTTGCTTTTCTTCTGTAACATTCACACTGCATTCTAGCACAAGAACCAATAGGGCACATTTACTGACAACTACTTCTATAGCATCCACCAACAAGGCTATATATGCATTTGAAACTACGCAAAGTAATTGTCATAACCAAATAACCCATGGATAGAAAAGATTTTCCTTGCCAAAAACTCCAACAGATAAATAATTATAGCATCTGTCTCAAGGGATAACTCCTGCTCGCATGAGGGCTAACTGAAAACTTGAAAATTGAAGTAGAAACAAGCTGATGTTTGATATCGAACACGTAGCCCATGAACCTTCTTAACCATTATTTAAAATAAAACATCTAACTCAAGATCCCCCCACAAAATTCAGTGATACAAGATGCCCTGTTTGATGGGATAAATATGTGTGTACCGTCAACAACAAGTTTGCCCTGGCCAAAAGGAGATTCTGAAGGAAATGGACACTAAATAGCAAGAAATGTTCCACTACTCAAAGAACCAGTACCGTGGCAGAGGATACATTTAGACAACACTTCTGAACTACAGACGAAAAATTTCAAAGTATCAAGACTCTTTAACCGGAAATTTCTGGCTCATGCAGGTCACCACCATTCACAATATCAAATACACGATGTAAATGAGCCATCACTTTGCTTTCCACAGCACAGACATCAAAAGAAAGATAAAAAATGGAAATAAGTACTTAGTGCTATAGGTCTGCAAAACCTGAAAGTTTTTCTTCATATAAATCATTAAATGTCTACATCCTGAGCAATAAGGCAGACAGGCAAGAGAAGGAGAGAGAAGAGTTAGTCCTGCAGACTGAAACTGCCTCATTTGTCCATTCAAAATTATGGTACTCCAAAGGCACGCATCCACACACAGTACAAGCAATAAACATCATTGTTTCACCACTGAAAATCAAAAGGCAAACCCCAAAAATAAAACCTCCAGCTAAACAACAGCTATCGATATCAACAAGGTGAATTTACTAATTTCAAACACCATTGGTGGAGTCAAATGATTCATCATAACATCAATACAAGCTACTTTAAAATGCACACTTCTTAGAGAAAACTCATGTGCACCTGATTCAAAGTATGCATGGCAAAATAGATAAGTTGAACCAAAAGGGAAACAAAATAACACTTACGGATCTGCACGATTTAGTCTGCAAATTTCACAATAAAATTGAGATGGATGTGGTGGCCGCACACCCTCAATCGGTTTTTCAGGAATGATGACACAACTCAAATGCTGCCAAACAGGGCATTTTTGATCCTCGCACTGTCCAAAAGTATATCAGGGAATCGGAGTAAGTTGCTAAAGGATATTTTTCCATATTGACTTTGGGAAATAATTCACTGAAATCTCAATTATGTGCGAGAATACATGCACACTGCTAGCATTTATTGATTCATATGCAGTCCGTCCACTAAACAACGAATAAGAGCCCGTTTACAGGCTCAAAATTGTAGCATAAGACCATTACAGGAAACAAAAGAATTGGAGAGGAACCACTTCTGAAACTGAAAAAAGTACTGGATAAGCATATAGGACACTCCCCATCATTTAAGTACCAAAGCCTCCAAACACAAAAACGTATTGCTGAAGCATCTCCAGATTCCATGCGTACATGAATTCCAATGCGAACAAATACAGTACCTTAATCATAGCATCCAGCATAATTGAGCTTCCGCATAGGCAAGAAATCTTCATATCAAACTGAGCAGTATCCTCTTCTACTTTTGGTTTTATGATATTTGAGGATGAGTTGTTGTATCCCTTAGATGCAAGGTCAGTGGCTCCATGGACTTGCATCTTCCTACGCAAAACAAAAGCAACCAACATTAAAAATTACTTATGTATACTCAGGCAAGCATTAAAGATTCAAAATGGAGAAGTGTCACATCTAAACAAAAGCTACATGCTAGCCTACTCAGATTTACTAAAGAACAGGTTACAGTTTCAAACATGCAACCTAAGGAAGTAGCCCTAATATCAAATTTACCTGTAAGTGTCATCAATTATTTTCAGAATCCCATCTTTCCCAAGAGACTGCTTCTTTCCACAGGAATTTTTTAAACCTACTCACAATACACAACACCACATAAGTATAGATGGAAGGAGATTACCAAAGTATGCTTGCTGAGCACATAAATGCATCCAAATAACAAAGCCAGCAATAGGCAAAACCGAAGGATAGCACCTGGCCACCAAGGCATTTACATGCAGTGTTCAAAGGAAACAATAAAACATAGTCTATATTTTTTAGAGTTAAAAGCTAATATGACACAATAGCAAGCTTAATGGTGACTAAGAGCCCATGTAGCGTGATGGAAAATGCTCATTTTTTTGGTTTTTGGTTGGGATGTAACAGTGCTTTCAAACTCTCTCCATCCCCACCACAGCCCAGTAAACCAAGAACCTGTTACCGAAGCCTTCAGCTCCTTGAACTGATTAAGTGTACTAGGCAAATTTTATTACCACTAAGATGAGCATTCTACAACTATATTCTAGTTAATCAATATCATCTCTAGTACAAAAGTTGCACCACGAGCTTTACTCATGTTTGACCTTCAACAACCATTCAAGGTGCCCATGACCTTTTAATGGCATTAGCATCAATATTAACCACTGAGTTCCATGTTTTCTATCTCGTACGTGGCATGCCTAGTGGTCAGCATAAGGACATGTACAAGTATGGCTCAAGTAAACAAATATGAAGGGTTTTTATCAAGAAGAGAGAAGTGAAAGATAAGTGCATGCATCACCCTGATCATTAGAAAGAAGAGCCAAAACTCTGTCCACAAGGTCCTGCACAATATGCAAACATAATGATTTGATTATCAATAGAATATATAAGCCAAAAGGGAAAAAAATAAAGCAAAACAGTGACTTGCAAAAACACTGCAAGCAGAATAACAAATTCAGTCCAGACAACACAGACGTCAAAATGACAGACAAGTACATGAAAGGGGTGTCTTATAAAGCAACCATCTGGACATAGAGCACTAAAATAAGCAGAACCAGAAAAGATGACCTGTCATTCAAGGGGGGGGGGGGGGAGAGAGAGAGCTTACAACTTCATGAAGATCATGCTACTAACCTTTCACAGTTCAACACACTAGAAAGAATTGGGGAAAAACCACAACAAGCATAATAATATAATACAGACCAAAATCTCCTACTCAAGGTTTCACTTGGATCCAGTGTGCAGTTTAAGGAGATAATATAACCTGATCAACCAAAAGCACTATCCTCATACTTCAATACGTTTTATGTTTGCCCTACTTCCATCATATGCAGCTGCATGGTTTGTCTTTTGAGTGAGTAAAATGTCAGCATATGGTTCCCTTCCACTATCATATGCACGTGCATGAAGCAAAGTGGACGTGAAAGTATGCATGCAACACATGCATATTCAGACACTTCTGGCTTCAACCATGAGAAAAAAAACCAGACAACAAGTTGATCATTTTCTGGTAGGAAGACAGTTCTCTTAATGGAAACGCTCAATTTCTTTGAGGAATGATGCATCCAAAGATGGGTGAGGAAATCAGTTTTAGCTTAGTTTGGTTGACCGACTATTAACTGACTTCTCATGAAAAACATGAAATAGCTTACATACAGGCATGCAGATCATCCATGTCTACTTGAATTCACAAAATGATTCCAAATAATTAACAATTCATGTTATGAAATTCCACACAGAAACAACTTTGGCATAGCAGTCTTTCCCTATAACTTAACTTTGCAACATAACAAACCTGTTTTTTCCCTTGCTTTGCAAGACCCAGCTGAGTCAAGACATCCTTTAACTCCTTTATTCGAAAATATTGCAGCTTATCCTGAGAACGGAAAAAATAATAGCCATTGGAACAGATGAATGCACGGGTCTGACACTTCAACAATCAATCTCAGGGGAGGCCAATGCAGAGAATTCAAAATTAAAGAAAAACAAAAAGGTGTGCATGCAAAGAAAGAGAAAATAAGTGAAAACATGAAAAACAATCCATATCTAAAATAACTCAAGGAAAAATAGAAGATCTCAATACTACCTTAAACAGGTAAAGTATAAACTATAAAGTATAAACAAAAGTGACATTAAATGCTGTTATACAGAATAATGCTTCTTGAAGAGTAACACCAGCCAAAGACACAACTATCCACCATTTATAGAAGAAATGAAAATGGTACCAAATCAAAAGAGCAATTCCACATACCAACCTATGCAGTTAATAGTGTGCTATAGCATTTTAGTAGCTTGGTGGCCGCTCTAACACTGGGTACTTAGTGACTGACCCTAAAATATGCTAATAGTGCCGACGTTGGCGATATCGCGTACAGCTATAGCGGTCCACTAAGTCTTGAATTGTGTACAAGGCGGGTCGATCCACATGGGCATGGGTTGATCCGATCCAATTCAAGAGTTTAATATAAACCGTGTAAAACATAACTGCAGCAACTGCCTTTCTCTCTCTCTCTTGCATACTGCTTCCACCAGCAACAGCAATGGTAAGTCTCTCTCTCTACTCTATGATTGCATGTTTGAAGGGGAAACAAAGGGTTTTAAATTTTAATGAAGAGTTCTATTTTAATTAGGTTTATGTTTCTTTGGTTTGCTTTCTTCATATTTTTGAGTTCTTCTGTTATGTGAATTTTTTATTTTTGTTTCTTTAATTTGCAGTTTGGAGTTTGTGCTTATGTTTTGTAGTTCACTAATTTCCTAATTTGTAAATCAAGTATTGTATTTGTGCTTCTGGTACGCCTTTCTATGAAATACCTAGTCATGGCATGTATTGGTTTAACGACCACATTCTTGTTTAATTTGAGAAACAATATGTTGATCCAAATGGTAGGTGAGCAGAACACTACTATATATATAACATCACTCGTTAAACGCAAACATTAACTTGGGAAGATATTCTCTCTTTGGTTCTTTTGGGTACGTGAAAATAGCGTTAAATGCATATAACATCATTCATTTTCCTTTTTTGTTCGCTATTTATTTTCGAAAAATTGCTTCAAGCAGAATTACAGGACCATTTTGTTTTACAAATTCATTTTCCTAATCCAAATTCACTTCAACAATCTGTATAGTCCACATGATATGTATTGTTTGTCTTATTAGAATTTGTTTATTTTTTTAGATTCATATTTATGAATGTTGTGGTTATGTGTTTCTTGATATTCCTCAGAAATTAGAGAATCTATTAATGTAACGTGTGTACATATATATTAGTTTTTAATCTTAAATGATAGTGTACCGCTAGGACAGCTATATCCCTGCTACTGCTATTGATAACATTGATACCAACCCTCAACAGCACCAAGAGAAAAGAAAGAACAATAAACTGTGAACCCTTATAAAATGTAGTACATGTACGGTTACACCTAAATGACCACCCTTTACTACATATTGAGAAGCAATCAATTGCAACAATCAGGCATGATCTCAAGATCCACATTGAATTGCTTTGATGCAACACACAGTTACTCGTAAAAGTGCAGTGAAAATGCATCTACATGCTCCATTGAGCATTAGAAAACTAAAAAAATGTCATATTACAAACATTGATGGCCTGTACATACTGTTAGGAGCTACTTGGCATTCATAAGAAAACTTTCAAACAAGATATAGCTAAAATGATAACAACTAGCTATGCACTAACGCCACTTTCTTATCATCCACTCTGTGTGACAATAGCCAGTTTAACCATGTCTTAGTTTGGGTTTGTTTATTTTTCACCACATTGCACAACCTTCCTAATTTGAGTTCAACGTGGCTTTTGAATTACCAAAATAGCTAAATAGCCTGTTTACAAAAAATAGGATTCAAATCAGTTCTGACATATTAAAAGTATTTTTCCTAACCAAGTTGTTTGTCTGGTCAGAAAGAAGTCAAAGGCCTAGAAGATATCAACTGAATGACCATTCCCTGAATACCTAACATAAAGAAGTTCAATATTATTCCAATATACGTGCATATATAAAAGTTTAGCCATAAGTATACCTATGTTGGAGCGCTCAGGTAATAACTGGCCCTGATCTACCAATTTCTAGAACCCCTTATAACCCACTATGTTTCGATAGTTACATCAGATACACTATGTTCCTTTCATTTAGTAAAACAACCTCAACTTTTAAAGAAAATGCTTACCTAACAGTGATCCAAATCCTAAACATGCATACTGCAATCACTAGGAGTTGTGGTTTGCATGTCATTCTATTGATTGAATGAGAAGATAGGACAGGTCACACATTGAAACCGTCTGAAACCTTTGGTAAAACATTATCACTTTGCAGTAGTAACAACTAGGATGTGATTGGAAAGACCCCTTCAGTTCTTTCAAGTTTCAACAGCTCAACTATCACATTTTCCTGAATAAATTGCTAACTAGAATATAACCTGTATCGAGGAAAAAGGGGAAATAAGATCAACCACTGTCACCATGTTCTAAATATTTCAAACCTGAATCTCACTATATTGTGCTTAGCATCAAAGGCCTTCAACAGAAATGGTTGAATAAACTTTTGACTAGACTAATTGGGTTGGTACTGGACTATCTATTTCTAAGTTCAGTTCCATTTTACTAAATTGACTGCGAGAAATATGCAGCACAAGCAAACTGCCAGAGGTTGTTATGTACATTATTATGTTTGATTTATATAGAGTTCAAGAATGTCTGAATCAGTTTGCATTTGGTCCCAAGCCTGGATGAAGTCTTATTGGCTTTATGATTTGGTTACTTACCCGACATTCCATCCTCTTCGGGGCCTCATTGCATCGCATGGTGAACCGGATCCAATTTCACTAATTTACAGTGGTTCTTTACGATTTCCCCAAATGGTAACATTGAAGACCTACTGCAACACACATTTTGTCTTCTGCCTACCTGTTCTCTTTAAACAGGATTCTTTAAGAGCAACCAGCATGCAAATATCGAAATCCTGGATGAATATCGAGACCCTGGAGTCACCCTATCCGAAGCCTGTTAATCTTCTATTGACCTCTTCCCAAACATACTTAAAAGAAGAGTAGTCCATTTAAGTAAATTGAACCACTTAAAAAATTAAAATCCCACCCATACTACACCTTTCTTGGTTCAATATTCGTAGGTACAACAAAATTTTCAAGACAATTAAGAGTATAACCTGGCTACCGGACATGCTGTGACATACCATAATTCCCAAAGAAAACCACCAGAGGAACCACTATACAATGTTCCAAACAGTCCACTGGGTCTGATAAAGTATGGAAGGCTCAGCCCTCTTCATCGAATTACAAACGATTATGTTTCAGGTTCTTTGCAAGAGTAGGCAGATCACATGCTCCAATTCGAAGCTTTGAGAATTTTGAAAATGATAAAACGACTTCAAAAGAAAACAAACCTTGCAACTAGACAGCGAATCCATGGAGACAACGAAGGATTCGGAATCCTCCCGAACCGACAGGAAATCGGCAACAAGAAACCGCTCAACTACCAAGCCTGCAGATTTCAATCCCCAAAACCAAGCCTTGAGGGAACAAACCCATATGTATAATAGCAATCAGAGATCTGCGCCAAATCCCGATCCCATAACAACTCCGAAACAAGCGAACAGGGGGGATAAAATTCAGGCCCAGATTAGGGCAAATTCCACCGATTTGAACGCCAAATGACACCTCCCATGGATCAGAAGAGATGCCAAAGGACGATAAACCACAAGGACAGATGGTGGAAAGAGAGAAAATCAAAGCCCTAGAAGTTGGAATGATGACAAAATCTACCGAATAGCGAAGCGGAGAGGTGCGAAAAGAGAGAAATTCTGTGACCAAGAGAGCTAGGGTTAGGGTCTCGGTTGATCGGGCGGCGGTGTTTTGCTTGGAGGAGGGTTGCGTGGCCTTGCGTCGAGAGAGAGAGACTCCAAAGAGGCGTCGTCGTAGGCAACCGGAGCCGGAGCCGGAGCCGCAGCCAGGATAAAAGAAGGGCATGGATTCGAGCCGTCCTCCTTAAATCCGCACCATTCCCTGTTTGAGTTCCGAAAGCGATACCGGCCTGAGGCTCTTGACCGATACGGCCCACTGTTTCGATTCGAAAATGATTGTCTCGCGTTCCTTTTAGCTGCGTTAGACAGGACATGACTCGGATCGTATAGTACAGCTCGTCCCGTCTCGTAATGTTCATACGTGACCACGAGATCACGACTAAGCTCATCCCAACTCGCCTCGGCTCGATTCGGCTCTTCGGCGCTCATCAAACCCTTGAATTAGTCCACCACAAACATAGGCGAGCTTGCGCAGCGGCTCAAATGATTTAACTGATCGGCTAAGCAGGACAAGTAAGGAGCTCGGCTCACGACTCGGTGATTTCAAACGAACTAAGAATCAGATGTAGGAATCTGGATTTATCGTAATTTAGCTTTAGCTTTTACAACAACCACAACAACTAAGTCTTTTCCCATATTAGATAGGGTCGGTTACATGGATTCTTTGTTTTCATAGAGAGTTCACCCTTGCATGAGCGAAGTTCAGTTTTAGAATTGATGATTGACTTGGCTTTTCCATTCACATTCAGGTCAATTATTGACATAACTAGAACCAGATTCACAATTGCTTTATCTTGGATTGCAATTGGATCCTAAGGTAAGATAAGATTTACATTTATTTGCATTTAGATTTGGGAAAGCTTTATCACTTTCCAATACTTGCCATGAGAGTAACTTTTCTTCTTCTTTTGAATTTGATCTGCAAGTAAATGATAGCATACGATTTTTTTCATTTTTGATAGACAAGCTAGGGTTATGCAGACCCCCTTCAGAGTTCGTCTCGAAATAAGAATAACACTCCCTAACTCGAACCTTCTTTGTCAAGTCAACCCCAATCCCCTGGCCAGGAATCTTTTCACATTGAATCAAAGAATGAAATTGAGTTTTTCTTTCCTATCACTTTCCTTCATTACTTCTTAATTTTTCCAGCTTTTCTTGGATTTGCCACAAATTAGTCGTACGGCCCATTAATCCAACAAGCATAAAATTCTCGTCTAGGTAAATTAACCAATACAAAGTTTAAGCTTTTCAATCTCACACAGATCATAAATTTCATGACTTCTAAGATTTTTATTATCACAAATGTGCTTTAGTATCGATATTCCTTGTACGTAGATATAGATGAGGATAATTTCTGGATTGTACAGTGTTTTCTCATTGTTTTTTTAGCTATTTAATCCGCTTTGAGGTGAAGTTATAATTGGTTCTCCAAATTTTTCATTCTGAATATAAATGCTTCTTTAACATTCAATAGTCAAGCTAGGGTTAGGTAGAACCCTACTAAATGTGCACCCCGGGCATCGAACTCATGAAGTTCACTCGAAGGTTCGTTTGAGTTGACCCCCTAGCCGGGACAGACGCAGCTCTTTGTGCATCCATGAACCCAAACTATCAAAAACAAGCTGGATACCATTGCAAAGGACCCATTTGTTCTAAGATGGGTACTTCTCTCTCTTTTCTTTTCTTTTTTGAGGCCAAAGCCTCACACATGCATCCTCTGAGAGTCAAACTCCCCATCCACAACAACTGTGCTAGAGTGCCCTGCAGTTGATCTAACGGTCAGCGCACACTTCTCTCTCTTTAATTTGATGGAGATTCTAACCAACTTGCTTTTGATTTAGAGTTCTATTGTGCAACGAGTCTTTTTCAACTTTTTTCATGGTGGAAAAACGCCTGTATGAAATCTTTGGACGTGCTATGAAAGTTCTTTTTCTTTTGATAAGGTCAACCCACCAAACTACAGTCTGCGCGCATCGAATGGTTATTTCCTTTTTTTTTTCTTTGTGGCTGGGTTTAACCTAATACATTTGAACTAAATGCAATTAAGATACGTGACAAACTGGAATGCAACAAGAGAATAGGAAGGGTAAACGAAACGAACACAGGCTGCTCCTGTTCAGCTCATTTCATGAGAAACCAAGTTCAAACATAACAAGCCATGTTTAAACTCATTCGTGCTAAGCCCTTCATTCGAGACATTGGCGAATACAGATGATGATGCCTAAGAATCCCTTTCCCCAACCCCACCTAGTGTGAACATGTTTAATTTTCAGTTTTTGGTTAAACTCTTGTTAGAGTATATTTTTGGCCAACCTGACCTACCAATGGTAGGACCCTATTTCATTGCTATTGATGCTTAGCCAGGCTCGAAATTCTACAACTACAAAAACCCACTTCTTGATCAATTGGGTTGTCTAATTTATTAATGAGGTTTTATTTCTTCTAAATATGTTGACACAAACTTGTTTCAGGTTGTATCCATGCCTGGTGTTATACTGTCAACAGTTCCATGTTTGTGTCGTGTCATTCCTTATTTATGTCAGAAACATATCAACATATGCATGAACCAAAAGTTTTCGTGTTACTTTGTGTGGACACAAACATGGACTTTGCATGTCGTGTCTCCTTCAGTGTCAACCCTCTGCTGTCATTGTTTCAAGTTGTACAATGATCAAACTCATGGTTGTACTCGCAACTCAGTGCCTGCTAATATCAAAAATAGATGTTAAATAGAAAATAGCAGATTCATTATGCAGAAACATGGATTGCTTGTTTTTAGCATAGTTGACAGGCTTATCACAATTGCATCTTCATTTGAGCACTGCAAACTTCATACAAATGGGACAAAATCTTGCATTCCCTTTTGATCAAGATGAATTGCCAATTTACGGTGGCTCATCTCGTGTAGATCAAACTGCAGATCAACTAAGAAACCAAAACAAATTTCTAACCCTGACCTAGGAAGCTTAATAGCTGATATCCACGCCAGCCCACTACAGAAAGGCTTCTGCTTTGTTCAAGTCATCCAGAATGTTGTTCTTTATCTCTTCAGGCAATGAAGCAGATGGTCCTGCCTTGGAGTAAAATCTTGCTAGAGATCTAAGCGCATTCTCAAGAGCAACATAAGATTCCTGCTAAACAGATGTCAGATTTCCAAAACCATGCATGTGTGCAGCAGGTATCTGTGCATAGGGTGTAACCGTGTAAGAAGGCTTGCAAATGCACTACAACCACATATATTTGTAACTGTGATACTGTTTGCGTTTGTGTGTTGCAACGCACTACAACACAGGCATACTTGTAATTAGCCTCAGAGGAAGGATCACCCCTCTCCCACTATCATGGCAGGAAGTATCGACTATAATTGATGCCAAGGCTACCCTACAATCATGGCTAACCAATGACCAATCCCCGGTGAAGGAAAGAAATGCTAGAACATTGAGGTCTTATTATTATTCTCAAATCATATTCATAACTAAGAAAACAAAATAACCGACTGAAAAGTTACATCTAGGAGTTGTTCTGCGATGAAAAAATATGCAAGTATACAACAACAACAACTAAGCCCTTTCCACACTAGATGGGGTCTGCTACATGGATTCTTTATTACCACATAGCCCTTCATTCTTTATAGTTTTTCCCAATAATTTTGTGGTCATCCTCTTTCTCTTTAATATTTTCATAATCTAATTTTTTATATCTTCTTACGGGAGTATCCTTTGGTCATCTTTCTACATATCCAAACCATCTTAAATAATTTTTCCTCATTTTATCTTTGATTAGTGCTACTCTTAATTGGTTTCTAATAATCTCATTGTGTATGCAGTCTTTCCTTGTGTGACCACTCATCCATCTCAACATCTTCATTTATGCTAGACATCTTTTGCACATATTGATGATTAACTGCCCAACACCGATAACCATAAAGTACAGTAGGTCTAATTGTTGTTGTATAATATTAACATTTTAACTTTAATAGTATCTTCTTATTGCATAGAATAGCTTATTGCAAAGTAACTCTAATTGTTGTTGTAAAGTTTGAACGTGAAGGTTATGATTCCCGCTGCAATAATGTTATTGTATAACTAGATGGATACTGTATACAATCATTGAAGAAGTGAAATTACATAAAGGAATCATGGGGGAAAAAACTCTTAAGCAATGAAGGAGATCAGAAATGCAAATACTGTTACATGATTCTTCAGAATTCCTCATTGAGTACAATTTTTCAGTCCATGAGAAAAGAATGGAAGAAAGCTCAATAACAAAATATAAATAATATAAGTTTACCATGTAGGTGTTGCCTAATGGAGCACGATCAAAAATCAAACTTATCCAAAGTCTCTGGGTATACATAACGGGATATTCTCAACTAGAGTCCAGGAATATTCATTAGCAATTAAACGGAGAATGAGAGGTTTCCAAACTCACATGACAACCTGCTGAAAGACCCCTTCATGATGTCCAACTAACAGGATGACTAGGATAATGTTTCATGAGTGTTTCTCATTCTTTAATTGCTTTAAACCTTCTTATTTCAGTTTATCATGTTGCAGTCAACTCATTATAGTTTCTTCTCACTAAGAAGGTTGGTGCCATGAACTTGATAGCAACAAATAACTTTCTAAAGCAAAAACAAAGAAATATTTCAATGTGAAAAATAGAAACTGGGTTTTTACCTCTTTAGAAACCGTTTCTTTTCCTTTCCATGCACCCAAATACTCTCGGATCGACTCCTTGGCAGCATCTGCAGATTTCCTGAACTGAACAATATCTTCTGTGCTGTTCTTCAATGACTCCCGAAGAGTTCTCACAACCTCCCTGGCACTCTTCAGGTAACTCTTTGGCAAAATCTTTCCAGATTTTGTTTTCTCATTTGGATCAAAGAACGATTGGATATCACCAAAAACGTCCTTGTCTTCTTCACCAATCTTTGGCTCCTCCTCCGCATGAACTCCAAATGCACTCCCATATGCAATAGCGAGAATTGCGATACTCAGAAGGAAAAACTGTCGGTGTCTTAACACTAGAGGTACTTGAGCAAGACGGCTCTGCCACTGCAGCACCTCTACTCTGTTAGAATGGAGCATGGTTAAAAAAAGGAGATGGGCTGCAATCTATTATTTGAAGAAAAGCAGTTCCTTTTGCGGACCATGTTTGGATAAATTCTTAACAACTTGGCAATGAGAATGCTTGATACAGAGGTGTCTTAAGAATTTACTCCTATCTTATACAAACCAACATATCATGTGTCCAATACTTGAAAGTTAGCGCATTTTAGTGTCCATGGAAAATTCAGACAACATATCAGTAAGCCAGAATCTAAAGAGAAAATTTGAACAATTAAGAAGTCAAACTATTAATCAAGTAACAATTGTTTGCAAAACTCAGATATTGATGCACAATTGCCTTAATCAATTTGTTTCTCAATAGCAGCGAAGCACAACTTATCTCCAAAATATTTCGCTACTCTCTTGGTGTTTTAAGAAATATATGAATCCGGACATTGGACTCCATGGAAAAATATAGACGTCTATAGACATAAGAAAATAGATAAAGAAAAACAACTGGTTAGTTTATCTAAGACCTATTGACACATGAATTAGACCAAAGGTTTCAATCACCATGAAGGCCTTTCAACAATCCATTTGAAGGATTTCTCAAAATACAACAAGACTCTGACTACATGAACGTCCAGATTACTATGAGAAGAGTTCATGGAAGAACTTACCAAATTAAAGAAGATAATAGACCATGTCTAATATACTATGCTAAGAACCGGGCAGAAGCAGTGGAATGCGTGATCCAAACATGCTTAAGAAAAGAAGAAAATGAAAGAAGAAAGTAGAAACCAAAGACTTTAAAATGGTTCAAAGCATGGATCTATGTCCATTTTTGAAAGGGAAATCATTCTTCGCTAAGCCCAAAATGGCGGAGAGTGCAAGCTCTTGATAGGGCAAACACTCAAGCACCAACTTGCCCCTTATAAATGCCATAAACTAATTGCTCAAACACGAGTGGGATTTGCCAAAGCTCAAACTAAATTTGCTAGATTTTCAAAAGCAAGTCAATAAAAAATATTGTGGTTTTACCAAACGTTCTGTTCTTATCCACATTCAAATTCTTCCCATCTTAAGATTGCTATACGGGTCAAGATGGGTCAGAGGGTACATATATAAGAATCTCCACCTTGTTTTGAATTCCGTTAACTTCATTTGAAAGCAAATAAGCTTCACTTTTAGTACAAAACCCCCAAGTAATAAGGTTCACTTCAACGAAAGAAAATCAAGTCCCATCAATAAAATAGCTTTAGTAAGCACATAAGCAACATTATCCTCTGTGTCAATCTTCTGTACGAAAATGCTACAGAAACAATTACATCCCAAACATAGTAATAATTCATACTGCTGGGACATATTTCTTGACAAACTTAGTTACCATCTTCGTATTGAGCTTCCCACTCGCACCAGCCGCTCTGTCACTCAAGTGTTCAGTGACTTGATTGCTATACACGTGATCTACTAGTTGAAAAAAGGACTTGATGATGTGATTCTGATATATACAGGATTAATAAGAGCTACAAAAAGGCCCACTGTCTACTTTGTCTCGAATTTAGTTCGTGATCAACCAAATGGCGAGGCCTTATTTTATGAACAAACTATGTTACATATAGGGGGCCACATTGAGCATAAGAAATCTGAAATCGTATTTTTTGCTAGAAACTATGATACTCATCAGAGTAGCACGATTTTCCAATGAAGAACTTCATACGTGAGGATGAATTCAAGACTAGAAATACCAAAGTCCTTGAAGAAAATTAGGTGAATTAATGATACCACTAATCAAATAAGCACGCAAACTAACCCAAATCTTCTTCTACCGAGACAATGTCTTCTCTGTGGTTCTGCGGGTTCGTGATCGTCCCCTGGTGCATCACCACTCTGTCCCTCTCCGGCGATTTCTGTCCGACCAACTCGCCAGAAAACGGGAGGGTGGCACGGACGGGTTTTGGGAAATTAACGCGCATGAGGGTCGAGCAAGGACGGACTTTTGGCGACAGTGGGAGTTGTACGACTTCTGCTGAATGAGAATGACAAAAGATGGAAGATGAGAGGACGCTAATGGACGCCATTGTTGCGCGCACACACACAGAGAGGCTTATCTGGTTCTGGCGAACCCAACAGCGTCCGTGATCGAGAGTGGCGATGATTTATCCTGAAAGCCGGGACCATTGCACGGTGGTGCATTGGGTCCTTCGTTATATTATTGGCTGAACATTTTAGATATTTTAAACTATGAATATGTACTTTTAATTGAGAATGTAACAATTTGTTATAATATATTAACTTTAAGAAAAATGTCAATACTTTTGTTCAATTATATTATTTCAATTTAGAATAGACATGAGTTTAGGTCTAAATGTTACACTTCATTCCTACCGACCTTCAATCATGGGTCCAATGGTACGCAATACGATAAAATTATTCACATATGGTTACATGAGGAAAGATTATACCGGTAATGAGATTATTAAAAATAAATTGAGAGTGTTATTAGAAAAAATAGTTTAAGATGGTTTGAATATGTGAAAATGCAATTAATAGAAACTCAAGTAAGAAGTATAAAAAATTATATGGTAAAATTGTTAAAAGAAGAAGAGAAAGATTACAAAAATGCTGGAAGTAAATAATAAAGAATAAATTTACTTTTGTTGAGTTAATAGGTGTCGGATCAATGAAAAAAATAATTCATGTGATCAACCTCATCCAGTATAAGAAAATGTTTAGTTGTTGTTTGTTTGTAGTAGTGCTAGATCCCATCCATGCATTGAATCAACATGGGCTACTCCGGCCAAAATTGATTAAAACTACTCACAGGAGGCATAGTTCACTGGCTACAGTGTTGATTCCCTGACAAAAGGTTGCGAGTTCGATAACCAAATGTGTATTTGGTATTGATCTACTAACCCCAACTTGCCTTTCAAAAAGGAAAAGAATGGTGAACTTGAATGGGCCTCGGGACATTGTGTCCCAGTTCGAGTATTAGCTTTTTTTAGCGGTTCGAAAGAAAAAGGGAAGAAAGTACAAGGAAAAAACTAGGAAAAGCAAATGATAAAGAAAAAATTGAAGTCGACAAAAGAAATTAAGCTGATGGTAGAGGTGACCTGCTTGATGGGTTCACCACTCAATTAAATACGTCCATTTATGCAGTGTTTGGCTTAATTGAGTGGGGCCTTTGATCATCACCTGTTGCCACTAAGGCACGGTGCCAACGGATACTAAGAATATAAATGTATCGGGCTCGGTTTGGACATAATTTCTTCGTTGATCTAAACAGAGGGCAAAATCGATTCCATACCAAATAGCCTATGAAGCACCGAAAGTTCTCTACGGGGAGGTTTCTCATTCTCATACGTATCAGAAACCGAAAACTTCAGCAAACGCCACCACGGAAACGTTTTCCTGGATTTTCTCATTTCTGGTAAACGTTAATTGGAGTTTCCCACAACAACAACAACAACAACTAAGCCTTTTCCTATACTAGACGGGGTCGGCTACATGGATTTTTTGTTTCCACATATCCCTATCGTGTGCCATGTTAGCAGTTAACTCACAATAAGCTAGATCATTCTTTATTGTTTCTTTCCAACACTTTTGTGGTCATCCTCTACCTCTTTTAATACTTTTCAAATTTAGTTTTTCTAACCTTCTTACAGGTTCTTCTTTTGATCTTCTTTCTATATGTCCAAATCATCTTAAACAATATTCTCTCATTTTATCGTCTATTGGTGCCACTCCTAATTTGTTTCTAATAACCTCATTATGTATATGGTCTTTTCTTGTATGACCACTCATCCATCGCAACATCTTCATTTCTGTCACAGACATCTTTTGTACATGTTAATTGGAGTTTCCCTTTTCTGGAAAATGTTTTCTCTTTAAAAGTTTTAAAATCTAACCATCAAATTTTCTCTCTTTTAATCTAAAACCCTACCGTCACTTCTCTCTCTCACTTTAAATCCAAAACCCCACTGCCACTACCATTCCACTGCTATCACTTTTACTACAGCTTTTGCTATGTTAGAGAATAATATTTCTATATATAAAGGTTTCAATTGATCGTATGGACGGTGGTGGTGATGATAACAAAATATTTAGTATTGGAGGTTGTCTAATAGCTCCCACTATTTTTCTCTTTACGTAAATATACATATTGGCATTTCTCATTTTATAAAAGATTTCCCTGTCTGGTTTTCGTTTATGTAGAACATAGCAGATAACAAAGGCCAAACCTTATAATCAGGAAAATTCGCTACCAAAATCTGCTAAATACTTCTGAAAAAGTAGAACATAAACCTAATTAGTCTTTGGATATGGATCTGATGTTGAATCCAATAAAAGAGATTCCAGAATGGATCGGACATCGGATATGATCTGATCAATTGACATTCTTAACGGTAAGAAGCATCGGATTCTTTTCTTCCTTATCTCTGATACATCTCGTGTTTTAGGTAGCACGAACTCTAGACACCTTTTGTTGACTTTCAGTTGGCTCCGTGTCCGTCTCCCTATCACTAATTGCTAAATGATTTGTCGTTGAAATGAGATACAGGTACTAACTGTGTCATTAAGAAAAAGCACAGTGTGCGCAAAGGAACGGCCGACTATGTAATTAAATTGCAATTGAATGATATGTAACAAAAAAAAGGGTCAAATGAATGGTCACATATGATTCTTCTTATGACACTGGGACACGTCGTATAGCTAGTGTTTCCTATGTGACACGGTGGGGGAGGTCTCTGACACCAAGCCAACAAAGACCATGGCAAGTGGAACTCAGGCTTTCCTCAAGCAAGATTGTACTTCAAGAAGCATTATTAACAAATCTGTGCGATTAAATTCTTAGCTAAATTAGTTGGCCAATTAATTAGTCAATGTAAGTATCACTATGGCAGTAGGTGGGGTGGGACTTCGAGGGTGCGCAGCTTCAGCTTCCCAATACAACCATCTAAAAAAAGCTAAAATTAGTTTTCTCTCTAAAAAATAAGTTAGAATTAGTTTTAATACAACAGTTTACCTAAAACTCTTCCCCTTCATCTTGTCGTAGAAGACATAAATTAATTAGGACTTATAACTGTTTCGAAGGGTGTATAGCGTAGAAGACATAAACCAAATATTCGACATTCTACATAAGGGTTTCACAATCGATTTGCTTAAAAATCAAAATATGTTTTAAGCCCGTTGCAAATTTTTTCATTTTCATTTCAAATGCCAGCAAAAAATGCAAAAATTTGAAATGACAAACTATTTAGTATTATTTGATTTGATATAATTTAATTAGAACAAAAAATATAACTAGATTTTTTCTATTTATTATTTAATATTTTAGTAATATTACACATTATTATTCTATTTTAATGGAATAATAATTTGTAATATATAACACACTAATAAAAAAATAAGAAACGAGGTCTGTTTTGAATCTTCACCATAGTATGTACTCGTAGATTCTTCAGAATAGACCAATAATCAAATTCAAGAGATGGGAAGGCACACTAACACAAAATCTAGCTTCTAGATAGAATAAACTTTGAAATATGTCTGACTAGATACATACTGCAAGACCCCACCTTAGTATTTCAAGATTTATTTTTTTGAAAAAGAGCTAAAGTTAGAGATTTATTAATAGGTAATGTTGCTCCAATACCTAGGAATGGATTTTGGAATTTATTAATATTTTTGAAAAAGGTACCGTCAATGATCTCACTCGTACCGAAAATTAATTCCATTAGGCACTGTACAGAGTATTTGAAATACCGAAAAGAAGTATCATTTGGATAATATTTCCAAAAGAGTTACAAATAGATCTGTCGATTCACCAATTATTAATGGTTCTAGAACCGCTAAACTTATGTTAGATGTCATAGAACCTAGATTAACTACGGGAAAAATATATAAAAATATATTAGGACATGCGGGTTCTCCGTAATAATTATGTCCCCATTCATTTTTCCCGCAATGGATTTTCCCGGCATCTGCAAGTCACTTAAAGAGCACCACTACCAAATAAAATAAAAGAGAAAGAGCAACAGCACAGAAAAGCAACGCCATCATCTCACATTTTGTCAGTTGTCCACATTTCCGCAGTTACCTTTACTCTGCTTTTTCACTCCATTGGATTGAACCGTTAAATAGAAATCCGGTCTCATTTCATTCATGCCAGGATGCAGCAGCAGGACAGTGGCTCCCTTTCCCTTATCCTTCTCGCGGCATTGATCTTGTTCTCCGCAGCCGGAATCCATGGCGAGAAGCAGAAGAACACGGAGTTCGATCTAGGCTCTCTGACGTTAGGCAGGCTCAAGCTCCTCGGAGACGCCCACGTCAAGAACGGGACCCTCGCGCTCACCCGGGAGCTCCCCGTGCCGTACTCCGCTGCAGGGCGCGCTCTCTACGCCGAGCCCGTGCGCCTCGTCGACCCCGTGACTCGAGTGCGCGCCTCCTTTGCAACCACATTCGCTTTCTCGATTTCGAACCTCAATCCTTCTTCAATCGGCGGTGGGCTGGCATTCGTACTCGCGGCCGATGACCAGACTCTCGGTGACCCCGGTGGGTACCTCGGTCTTCTTTCGTCTCTAGACTCTCCTGCACCTTCGATCGTCGCCGTTGAGTTCGACACGTGTATGGATGTTGGGTTCGGAGATATCAATGGCAACCACGTGGGTCTCGATTTGGGGTCGCTTGCCTCTACCACCGCCGCGGATCTCGACCCCGTTGGCGTTGAGCTGAAGTCCGGGGACGTCGTTAATGCCTGGATCGATTACAACGGCCGGACGTCGATCCTTGCCGTTGCTGTTTCATACTCCACCGTCCGGCCGATGGAAGTTATCCTCTCCGTCCATGTAAACATCTCCGCTCATCTCCGCCGGGACGTCGCCTTCGTTGGGTTCTCTGGCTCCACTCAGGGTAGCACAGAGACGCACACTATTCAGTGGTGGAGCTTCTCCTCTTCTCTCCCTTCTTCAATGCCGCCGCCGTCTTTACCTCCGCCGCCGCCGTCACCAACGGATATTTTTCAGGCCCCACCAACTACCGGTACCGGCACAAGCACGACGACCAACTACCCTCCTCCATCTTCAACAGCTAATTCTTCTTCTTCTTCTTCGCCGACTCCGCAGCGAGAACAAACCACCGGTTCTTCCAAGCCAAAACCGGGGACCGTCGCCGGAGTGGTAACTGCCGGGGCGTTCTTGCTCTTCGTCTGCGCGGCGGCGCTTGTTGTCTGGTTTAGAATCCGGACCGTCCGATTGGGAGGTGAGATGGCCGAGATTCCGGCGTCCGAGATGGTTAAAGCACCCCGAGAGTTTAGCTACCGGTGTCTGAAATTGGCGACGAGGAACTTCGATTCCGGACGGATAATTGGGCACGGTGCGTTTGGGACAGTGTACAGGGGGGTCATTGCCGAGACGGGCGCGGTGGTGGCGGTGAAACGGTGCAGTAATGCAAGTAGCGGTCAAGGGAAGACGGAGTTCTTGTCAGAGCTGTCAATCATCGGCGCTCTCCGGCATCGGAATTTGGTTCAGCTTCTTGGTTGGTGCCACCAAAAGGGAGAGATTCTCTTGGTCTATGAGTTCATGCCCAATGGTAGTCTCGACAAGGCTCTATTCCGGCCGGCTTCGGCACTCCCGTGGCGCCACCGTCGCCGCATCCTCACCGGCGTCGCCTCTGCCCTCGCCTACCTCCACGACGAGTGCGAAAAGCAAGTTATCCACCGCGACGTCAAGGCCAGCAATGTAATGCTCGACGAATTCTTCAACGCGAAGCTCGGCGACTTCGGCCTTGCCCGGCAGATCGAGCACGACAAGTCGCCGGACGCCTCCATCGCTGCCGGCACGATGGGGTACCTTGCGCCCGAGTACGTCCTCTCTGGCCGGGCCACCGACAAGACGGACGTGTTCAGCTTCGGTGCAGTGGTCCTCGAAGTTGCCTGCGGCCGGCGGCCCATAGAGAAGACGGTGGTGAACTTGGTAGAATGGGTGTGGGGTCTCCACCGCGACGGCTGGCTTCTCGATGCCGCCGACATGCAACTTTCCGGCGAATTCGACGAAGAAGAGATGAGAAGGGTTCTCCTCGTCGGTTTGATATGCTCACACCCTGATCCTCTCCACCGTCCATCCATGAGGAATGTGGTGCAGATGCTGAGTGACAACGCTCCTCTTCCGCCTGTGCCGAGGTCGAGGCCTAGCATGAGTTTTAGCTCGAATTTGCTCATGAATTTGCAGGAAGATAGCGAGACGGACTACCTTGGAATCGCCGTCTCGACTTCTTCCTCTGAAGCATCCGTCAATGGTGGCCGGCTTGAAGTGTGAGCAGTTTGGTTGATGTTTTGTGTTTAATTAGAGATAATTCTTTTATGTATATAACACCGTTGTTACATTTTTATTACATCGACAATAGCATTGATTGATAAACAGCCATGAAAGAGAAAGATCGTAGCTTGTTGATCGTCGTCGGCTTCTTCTTTGTAATATCTTCGTTCATCTTCATGCTTGAGTTTTTCTGCACAACGTTGGCAAATTCTTTCCATTGGGGCGCTTTCGGGAGGTGTGTATGATGTTGGTCTTCACATATGGGAGTGGGGCTGTGTGTGTGCATGCACGCTTATGTGTGTTCAGACACACGACTTATGTGTGTTGGATATGGGTACACTTTGGTCAGTCTGAAGTAAACTGGGTAAACCGGAACCAACGGTTCGAAGCCGTTACTTCCATGTGTTATGTGAACTATAATCAAATTAGCGGCTTGAATTGACAGTTTGAACCAAATACAAAATTTAAAAAAAGGAAAAGTAATAAAAAACTTATAACATGGGTTTGAAACTGAAAGTTTGAGCTATATAAGTTCCGGTTTCGGGTTCAGTTAGGAGAATTCTAGTTCTGGCTAGCTTTGAACCTGATTCGAATCCGTTTCAAACCTCTGGGCCGGAAACCGGCCATGCCTAAATGGAAAGGCGAAAGGGGGTAGGCCTGGTAAAATGAGCTGCAGGAGAGAGAGAGAGGGAGTTGTTCATTTCTCACTTTCCATTCAAGTTCCGTTTGTTTAAGTCGACTCGAGCATGAGCAGAGCTAGACGAGGTGAGCTCATGCTGCTTGAAGTTGAATTACATTTCCGCAAATAGTTCATTCAAATAATAAAAATTTGAATTTAGAAATAAGCCAAACTTTTCATAGCATTTTCTTGTAAATTGAAATATACCCATTCAATTACTTGGGACGATTATAGTTTCCTAATATATATTCGTACATAATATTCTATACAGTTAACTAAACAAGCTTTTGCCACTTTTCTTGAACCAGTCCCTTTTTGTTTGCGGGGCACTGAACATGACGAGGAGGGGAGGGGACGGTAGTGATGTGTTGGCTGCCTTGATTGGACTTTTGGCTTGCGTGTTGTCTCCATTGCTTTAGTTTGGAATGGTGTCTTTGTCAATTTTCATAGATTGGTGTCTTGGACGTATTATTAACGATGATTCACTTGAGGGAGAGAGATGGGTTTGATATATATAAAAGAAAACTGGATTTTATCCTTCACATACCTATTAATTGTTTTTCGGTAGTATAAGCATAATTTTAAATTTTTTAAAAGTTTAAAAAATAACAATCTTATTACGTTTATATCACTTAAAAGCAATAATCTAACATGAGTTAATATGATCAAATTACTCTCTCTCTCTCTCTCTCTCTCTATATATATATATATATATGAAAACAATATCCTATTCACCTTTGATATGCTCATTCATGTGCACCTATTATTTTTCGGTGGTGGTATAATTGTAATTTAAAAATTATTAATGAGTTTTAAAAAATACGAAGAACATTGTTATCACTGTGAAAATGTATTGATCAAGTTTTAAAAAATACGAAGAACGTTGTTATCACTGTGAAAAAGTATTGATAAAGTATGAGTGAACAACATCGAACATTATCTAATCACACACACTCTCTCTATAATATATATCACAAGTTGGTTTAAGAAAAGATTGCAACATGAAAGGATTTAATTGCATGGGCTGCTTGAAGATGGTATGGTGGTGGAACGTCAATTAGCTCCGCTTAATACTTTTACAGTGCGAGATTCTTTCCCATCTACCTTATGAACTTTGGAAGAAACCACCTTTTGACAAATACCAAATACAAGCCCCTCGTTTGGGTAAACTTGTCGTGAGAGATCACACCTACTTGTTATGTGTCAACTACAGCGAAAAGCTGCCTTGCCCTCGTTGGCCATTGCCACACACACATCTCTCTCTCTCTTTCTTTCTTTCCATATATACTCATTGGTCATTGCCACACACACATCTCTCTCTCTATATATATAGAGAGAGAGAACTTTGGCAAAAGTCCGAGCAATAAATGTATGTATTGATACAACGGTTATCTTCTATACATTAATTTTGTTAAAGTTGGGCCGATTGAAATAGCATTTCTAACTTACTGTTATTTCAATGTTTAAGATTCACCTTCGTTAAAAGGGCCTCAGAATCGCACTCCTGCCAGTGGGGCTTGACTCACAGGATGAAGGTCATGAGTTCAATAGCCGAGGTACCCATAACCAGCTTCAGCCTCTCCATTGTAGCAAAAAGGAGGTACCTTAAGATCTTAATTTCATCAGAGTCCGTAACATTTAAGTAAGGATGGTTAGAGGATGCAATGCAAGGACTTTCGAAGAGGTCGCCACCATGGTACTTAGTCACAACTACTCCTTTCACAGCCAAAGAAGAAAAGAATTTGCACCGAGAGCGTTTGCTCAACGGTGGGGCGCTCTAGCACTGTTGCTAGAGGGTGTATGTGTTGGGCTTTGGCCTCCTCTTTTAACAAAAAAGAAGAAAAGAATTCCAAGCCCTTCTCCACTATGGCCAACCAACCCCTGTATTATTGTCGAAAAAGTCTCACCTCCTATAAAGGAACCGACACTAAGAGAATATAGTCTACAAATTGCACATGAAGTTGTGATGACGAGGGAGCTCATTCTCAGTGTCAAAATTTTGTTGGATCTTTTAAAGAGAATTTGATTTTGCCATTATTAATGCAGCGATGTTTGTTGGAACTTAAGGGCTTTCAATACAATCGGATGGCTCAGCTCTGGTCCTATCATCTGACGTATGACAGGATACTCGCTCCAATACGTGAGATGATCACCTCTAAAGGGCCTGCCTAAACATAACCTGGCTGTGAACAAAGGAGAAAGAAAACCACCAACATCTAGCCCCAATTATCTCCAATCTCTTTTAAGAGATCAGCCAACAAGATTTATATGGACCAAAACCAAGCCTTGAACCACACTAAGTGGGTTCGGCTATATGGATCTTCATTGTGCTCCATAGTGTAACTCGAAAACAAAAAACAAAGTTTATCATTTCCTTCCAATCCTTTTGAAGCATTCTTCCGAGCTCTAAAATGTTCATCTAATTTCGATAAATGCCGTAAAATACAGGATCTATATTTTTCTGTCGACATCTTTTAAGGCCGATAAGATTTGTACAATAAAAAATAAATGCCACAAGCAAAGGAGGTTTTAGAAAAGAAGCAAGTTTCTTATTTATAAGAGGACTACGATTCATGGGCATGCCATCTTGTTAATATCAATCTATAAAACAATATCTCCTCCCCTTCCTCCTCCAGCATAAAAACTGAGCAACAAATCAAAGAGTTACTTTGATTAGCTGTTTGGTCGAGTCACAAATCCTGCTTTGGTTCACCTTCCATCTCAATCAGTTATCGCTCTTTGAAGAGTTCCCGGCCGATGATCATTCTTCTGATTTCGCTAGTTCCAGCACCAATTTCAAATAGTTTTGCATCCCGCAATAGACGACCAGTTGGATATTCATTGACATATCCATTTCCACCCAAACACTGAACCGCCTGCAAACACAAATGAAGATGGAAACATTTTCTCAAACATGTTTGTCCAAAATGTAAAGGAAATTGATAACATATGATATGTTTAGTTACCGTAATCGCGAATTGCATAATCAAACCAAAACCAAAACCTAAACCAGCCCTATCCCACATTAAATGGGATTTGCTACATGAATTTTAGTAACGATTGTACACTACCTTGTGTCATATTAGCATTTAAAACCATGATTTCTTTTCACCTTTCAACTCTTTCAATGCCTTCTCTGCCTACTCATTTTAAAGTGTTCATCATCAAATTTACTCCTAAAGAAGGTCCGAGATAGCATCAATATTCTATTAGGCATCTAATGGAGTTGTCCGAAGATAGAAATGCTTTCTAAATAGGCAGGTTATCATACAAAAGGCAGATTGAATATATTCTCTAGGAATAAACAGATCTAGTTCCATTCCACCAGTGTGTTCCCCTAAACGGTGTGATGGATAGCAGCATACGTCTTTCCTCACGTTGCCTCTCCATTGGGAATTGTGGAAGCAGGCCAATCATGGAACAATTCACGTCATCTTGAGTTTAACGTGTTGAATGAACATGGTCTTTGAAAATGTCAGTCCAGTGAAGCCTCGATCCATGTTTCATCTTCATTGGAGCACACTGCCTTAAATCAATACTAACCATGTACACTTGCCATCTTGAGGCAAGAAATGGTGTCTGGAATCTCTAGATGGATTAAAAATGCGGAGTAGAACAGGAAACTTTATATGCGTCATGGAGGTTTGCTGAGCAGGCAAGGAAAACCAGTTTGAGAATGCTGAAATGAATGCAACAGAAGAGATGTGTAAACGGTAAGACAAAATGTTAACACTATCTGTCGCAAACAAAATTCCAACAAGAAAACATGAGTATTCTCAGCTCTTGCAAGATTGAAAGCGAAAGGGTAGTTCAATTCTATCCAATTATGGCAATTATATATGAATCTGTAGTTGTTGACTTGAAGAGAAAGAGTGACTGTTAGGACTACTGCCACCATCGTTACCACTTGACCGCCACCACTGCCACCTGCTGCCACCGTCACCACCACCTGATGCAGCTCTGCAGAATAGCCAGCTGACCAGCCAACCTTGCCAACAGCTAGTTTTTCTAGCCGTTGGCCAGGCCAGCACCCAACGGCCAGCACACTAGCCGTTGGGTGCTGGCCATTCCTTTCTCTTTTTCTTTCATATTGTACTCTATCCTCTCTAGTCTATGAATACTCTCCTCCTCTCATGTAATCTTATGGCCTTGGACTTGACCTTGATAACAAAGTTCTCTTTTCATGTGTTGGTGCTTGATGCACTGTTGGTTTGATTCTTGGTGAAGTGTGTAAGACATTTCGTGTGGCTATCAACATCACGCAAGGCCAATCTTCATCTTATCATTTCGTGTGGCTATCAAGATCGGGTGAGGCCGATCTTCATTTCATGGTATCAAAGCCTCGTCAACAAAGAGTGATGGGACACTAAAATGATATAAAGAACACATAGTTGCTAAAGGATATACTCAGTAATATGGTATAGATTATGAAGAGACTTTTGTACCCGTAGTCAGAATTATAACTGTAAGAATCTTTATTACTATTAGTATGGTAAAAAAATGAAACGTTTTTCAAATAGATGTGAAAAATACTTTTTTAAATGGTGTGTTAAAAGAGGAAGTGTATATGGAACCTCCACCTGGTATTGTTATTCCCAACAATCAAACTCTTCGCTTAAAAAAGCTTTGTATGGTTTGAAATAGGCTCCTAAAACATGGTTTGATGAGTTTAATGAGTTTATGATTAACCATGGTTTTCTTAAATGGTACACTCATATGCCCAAAGAAATATTGAAGGTATTATGATCCTTTTGTTATATGTGGAAGATATTATTATCACTAGAAATGAAAATGTTGGTATTCAAAATGTTAAAGATGAGCTTTATAAAGATTTTGATATGAAGGATCTTGGTTTCTCACATTATTTTTTTGGTATTGAAGTAACTCGTAATGATGTATTTTTTTATCACACAAAATTTGCTCATGACAATGTTCACATATCAGGATTATCTGATTATAAGTTTATAGAAACTCTTGAAGTACTTGGACTGCAAATGAGGCTTAGTGATGGAGAACCGCTTCAGGACCCCACTCGATATCAACAAATGGTTGGTGCCTTAACATATGCGACTATTACCCGACCTGATATCATGCATATTGTACACACAGTAAGTCAATTTCAACATGCACCCACTACTATTCACATGAGTGATATGTTAAACACATTACACAAAAGGGAGTTCTCTTACCTTCCTCATCCTCTTTAAAATTATTGTTCATACATATGTTGATTGGGGAGGTGATATCAATCATAAACACTCCACCACATAATTTTGTGTATTTTTAGGTGACTCGCTTGTCTCATGAAAGTGTAAAAAGCAGCAAAATATCTCTCTCATCCAGAATACAGGACAATGGCAACAACAACAACATAACTATCATGGCTTTGACAACTTCTGAAAGACCTACATATATATTTGGAGTCACGGCCTCAAATGTACTGCGACAATAAGAGTATCACGTACATTACGCACAATAACACCTTTCATCAGTGTACGAAGCACATTGAAATGAATTGTCACTATATCTGAGAAGAATACCTATCAGGCAATCTGATCTTCAGTATGTTCAAGCATATATATTCACTAAAGCTCTTCCAGCACTCCGATTTCAAAAACTTCTCAGCAAACTGTGAGTTGTTCCTCTTTCAATTTGAGGGGGGTGTTAGAAGGACTACTACCACCATCGCCACCACCTGACTGCCACCACCACTGCCGCCTGCTGCCACCACCACTGCCGCCTGCTGCAGCTCTTCAGAACAGCTAGCTGACCAGCCAACCTGGCCAACAACTAGTTTTTCTAGACATTGGCCAGGCCACACACTAGCCGTTGGGTGCTGGCCATTCCTTCCTCTTCTTTCCTATTGTACTCTATCCTCTCTAGTCTATATTTACTCACCTTCTCTCATGTAATCTTATGGCCTTGGGGCTTGACCTTGATAATAAAGTTCTCTTTTCATGTGTTGGTGCTTGAGCACTGTTGGTTTGATTCTTGGTTAAGCATGTAAGACATTTCGTGTGGCTATCAAGATCGGGTGAGGCCGATCTTCATTTCAGTTACTATGTATGGTTTATATCTCTTCCGAAGAAGGTCACACAAGATAAAGGAACAAATGAATCACATAAAATGGTATCCCATAAAATTAGAAGACGATGTGCTGAACATTTCTCTGTAAACCACCCAATTGTGGAAAACTAAAAATTTGTAGCGGGACTGATGCATGCTTGTTTGCTAGAATACAGTCAAAAGTGCAGAATTCTTAGGAACTACTCTGGAAAACATTATAGGGGGAAGATCACTGTTGCAGAAACGCTGATGATTATCTTTCTTGAATTTTAAGTTATAAATCTTAATTCCAAGGAAAAGAAAAATTACCTGCAGAGCAACCTGGGTGGCTTGCTCAGCAGCAAAAAGTATGACTCCAGCACAGTCCTGAAATTATTGTATAGTTTACCAAATACACAGAAAAGCCAGAAACCAACATGATATTAGCAAATCAACATGGGTGATTCATGGAAACATCATTAGAAGCATAAAATGGATCCAAGAAAAGCATTAATAGTTCACCGAAACACAACAAAACCATGAAGTTAGAAAATTGTTAGGGCCAGATACGCAATACACAGCCATACAACTTCTGTAGGTAATGCAGCTACAAAATTTACTAGATAAAATACGAAAATCAAATTAATGTAACAAGACAACAATGACATTCTTTACACCTTTAAAATTCGCTCGTACTTTAGAAGATTATATGCTGTACAGCAAGAATTAGAAAAAACTCTACTAAGGTGGAACTTGTTCTAGACCAGGGTTGCATACACATCCATTATTAATGTCCCCACATATTGCACCTACCCTGCCTTCGTAGGTTCATAGAGACATTATGCGCACACTCCTGCATGCAACCAGCACTAAGAGATGAAACTTTACTAAAACAAACACGAAAACCAGAAGAGCAAAATGGCAATGGCCTTCCCTACAGCTTTTGAATTGTCTATGCATTTCATGTTTCCTTTCATTGCTTCTACAAAGCAGCATTTCTAGGCTTATATTCCCACAAGTATTTTCAAGGGCTTTGTTTTTCAAGTAACACTCTGTAATACAAATATGGAGAGTATATAAAACGCTTACAGTAACGGAAATGATCATAACAGTTTTGTCACCAATGCACTTGCCAATGTCTCCATTCTCGAATAAAAGTTATGAAATGCAAGATCAACAATACAACCTCTATATCTCATACTAAATCCAAAATGTACTTGATGCTAAAAATAACAAGGTAAGAACTAAACTAATGTTTACAATGCAAATTTTCTCAAAAGTCAAAACACAACCAAGAAGAAGAGCATCAATATCAATTCAGGCACATTGCATATATTTGTGTAAACTAATATGATGGAATAAACTGTGGTTCCCAATGACTGATGCAATATAACGATATGCAAGGAACAAGAACCTTTCTGTCAATGTGTCCATTATCACAGTCCCTAGCAACGGAGTACACGAAAGATCTGTTTACAAATATATGGTTAGATTGCTGAAGTAAAATGTATCAAATCAACACCAAAGGAAAAAGCATATTTTTTACCTTGACGATTGCAATGATGTGTACATATCAGCCAGCTTTCCCTGCATTCCAAGAAAGTACGCAACTTTCTGAGTTCAAATGCATTTTTCACCAGCAGCTGAATACATTTTTACCATAGATTTTCTTTTTGACTAAAAGAGACTGAAGGTCGTCAATATGTCAAGAAAAACCTGTATCAATTGAAATTCACCAATTGGTCGTCCAAACTGTTCTCTTTGATGAACATAAGGGACAACATTGTCAAGGCATGCCTGCATAAGACCAACTGGGCCTGCTGCTAGAACAAGCCGCTCCAGATCTAGCCCTGACATCAACACATAAACACCTACAACACAAACCATGTCCTTCAGAAGAAGTATCTTCAGAGAAAAGAGTAACACTGGAATAACAGTTTCTTTCTTCATGAGAAATTCTTAGAGTAGTCTTTGCAAAAGGTTTCTGAGCAAATTTCAAAATTACATATGTGCGCATGTGGAGGTATCATGATTTGGTTACCACTATGCAAATGTTGCCAGATTTTGCTTTTGCATTTATCTAGTTTTTCTTTAACCAGAGCGTACAACTTTAAAATACATTGTTTGTTAAGCAGGAAATCACTTTGTGATCCTTCCATAGCAGGTTCCTGAAGGGCTTTAATAGCTCACAGTTCTTCATGTTTTCATTACTATTTGCAAGCAAGGGGCATGGAGGTGTGCTTGAAAGTGGTTAAAGTTATGGCTTTGATAACCAGGGTGCGCATCTGGAAAGCGTCTGCCCAACCACAGCTTTCTATCCAGAAACAAACAAAAAGTATTTCACCTTGGGGAAATAATTCCCAGCAAATTGATCGTGGTAAAAGCACTTGTAAGTTCCGATCAATGAAACACAACTATGACTTTTAGATGTGACACATTAGTGCCAACACAGCCAGCAGATTAGATATGTGATCATTTGGTTTAGTTACACAGACAAACAGAGAAAGCAGATAGCTGGAGTTACCACAGCTGGTTCAGATTCATAATACAACAACAACAACAACTAAGCCTTTTCCCATACTAGACGGGGTCGGCTACATGGATTCTTTGTTTCCACAGATCTCTATCGTGTGCCATGTTAGCAGTTAACTCCCAATAAGCTAGATCATTCTTTATTGTTTCTTTCCAACACTTTTGTGGTCGTCCTCTACCTCTTTTAATACTTTCTAAATTTAGTTTTTCTAACCTTCTTACAGGTTCTTCTTTTGATCTTCTTTCTATATGTCCAAACCATCTTAAACGATGTTCTCTCATTTTATCCTCTATTGGTGCCACTCCTAATTTGTTTCTAATAACCTCATTATGTATACGGTCTTTTCTTGTATGACCACTCATCCATCTCAACATCTTCATTTCTGTCACAGACATCTTTTGTACATGTTGATGATTAACTGCCCAACACTCAGAACCATATGCTCCTCTCCATTTTAACCAACCAGCATTAATTCTATGTGTAACATCTCCATCAATTCTTCCATCACTTTGAAAAATTGACCCTAGGTATTTAAAACTTTCCTTTTGGGGAATGCAATGTGTGCCAATTTTAATTTCTATGTCCTCTGAAGTAGCCAAATGATCAAACTTACATTCCATATATTCTGTCTTTGTTCTACTAAGTCGGAGGCCTTTGTTTTCTAATGTTTCTCTCCATAGTTCCAATTTTCTATTAACTTTTTCCTTAGACTCCTCCACTAATACAATGTCATCTGCAAATAACATACACCAAGGTACTTCATCTTGAATATGTTTTGTTAACTCATCCATCACCATTATAAATAAGTATGGACTTAAAGTTGATCCTTGATGTAACCCAATATTAACTTCAAAGAAGTCTGTCGTTCCTTCATGAGTCCTCACACATGTTTTTGCACCATCATACATGTCTCTTATAAGGTTAATATATGTCAATGGGATACCTCTTTTTTCCAAAGTTCTCCAAAGAACCTCCCTCGGTACCCTATCATAAGCTTTTTCTAGATCAATAAATATCATGTGAAGGTCTTTCTTTTTTGCTCTAAAATGTTCCATAAGGCGTCTCAAAAGGTGAATCGCTTCAATAGTAGATCTACCTGGCATAAATCCAAATTGGTTCTCTGTTGTACTTGATATTTGTCTTAACCTACGTTCGATAATTCTTTCCCATAATTTCATAGTATGACGGTTCAGATTCATAATATGTCAGGAAAAAAAAGTTTTAAGGACATTATTTATTTGGTTAGAAAAAATCCAAAAAAACATAATTGAATAAAGAAAATCAATGGTACATGCTGCGAAAGGAGGTGGATTTTTTTCAAGTGTAACAGTTGTTTGAGCAAATTAGGAGTAAAAGGAAAAACAAAAAAATAGGATTTGAAAGTATGCACATCTACACTATATTTCGACTCAGTAAACACAAATAGTAAATGTATTAAGCACCTTTCCCTACTTGCCCAAGAACATTCTCCTCTGGGATGAAGCAATTGTCAAAAACGAGCTCACATCTGCATAGGATGTTTTTTGTGAGTGCATACTACAATAAGCTATTATGGATTAAAATAATAAAAGTTCATACGTGTCACTTCCTCGCATCCCTAGTTTATCCAACTTTTGAGCAGTACTGAAGCTGCAAGCACCATGATCTTCTAGTTAACAAATGACTATGAGAGTGCAGCTCAAACTGCAAGAACCAATATATATCAAGCAAGATTTTTATAAACTGGCTCCAAACACAAGCATGACATGAAAAATGAGCGAGAACAGTCAAACTAATGAGCGTTCATAGACATTCATGAACATGGAAAAGAAGAAATAGCATTGCAAAGCCAATATGAAGTTTTATTTGGGAAACATGCAAACCATAAAGAGGCAGAGATAGATACTCAAGATTCCAACTGACAGCACTGTAAGATGGTATACCCTTCCATCCCCTTTTCAACAATAAAAGCAGTAATTCCTTTTGACCCTGCAGTAACGTCTGTTTTTGCATAAACAACCTGCAGCAATATTATTGTGTCAGCATGATGCATTGCATAGATGTAGCAAAGCACAAAGACATAAGACTATTCAGATTCTTAATTCAGAAACTAAGTGAGCACCAATATTTACAGAAGAACAGAAGAACGTTATGTTCAAAGTGACAAGAATGTCAACCTAAACGAAATACAGAACAGAAAGAGAAACGACAATATACACGTGAGATACAAAGAATCATGTCCCCAAAGTCAAAGTCAAAGCTGAATATTGCTATGTACAGTTTAATGGAAGCTGATTACTGCTTGTTCAACGAAGTAGAAGTTTCGAAAAAGTCAGTCCAACTATCTGTCAGAAAGAACCATTGCATTTGATATAACAAAAAAGAATGATTGGATGCATGATTTTATCTTGGACCCCTCATTTTCTAATTCAATTCTGTGGATGATTTAGGGTTCAGAGAGATCCAATACAGCATGATTTTCTGCAATCATTGTTTCCTTCCTTCATAAATAAAGAGCGTTTAACCTGAACCATAAAGGCAAATGGTCATTTTGTGATTCTGCACACTGCCCTTTGTCTGGAAATATTACACCCAGTATCCTCTTTATTGTCCTTCACAAGAAGATGTTTCGTGTGGTAGCATTCTAAAGCTCAAGACCTTTCAGCGATTGAAGGGTGTAACAATTTGATAAGCATAGAATTGTTATTACCTTACAGCTTAACAACACTGAAAAGCTCTCAGTCACTCTCAAGCAGGGACCTTCACTTACATAAATTAGGAAATACATTTATCCCTTTTGGATTATTAAGATGTATGCAGAGACAGAGAAAAGAAATCATATATTAAATTTGGCAAGAAAAGATGCCCTGTTGTGCAGGAGCACTAACGAAGCATAAACTGTGTGACACCTTGAAGATACTGTTACACTTGATTCAGCGTATGAACAAGGTGAACCAATAATCTTCACAGTCACGTTCTGCATCTTTCAAGACTTGGTACCAAACCAATTTGATACAGTTTGAAAGAACTATAGAAAGCTAAGGCAGTCTCACGAATAATCTAGATCTTACCAGAGTTTGAGCAGTGGGGCCATTTGTACACCACATCTTGTTGCCATTTATGATATAACCACCATCAACATGATCAGCTTTGCATTTCATGCTGACAACATCAGAACCAGCTAGATAAAAAAGAATTGATTATTAGATTGAAGCTCGAAGACATACCCCTACAAAATGACGTAACATGCCAACAAACTTTACAAGAAAAGGAAAGTAAGGAGTTACCATTTGGCTCACTCATTGCAAGGGCTCCAACATGCTCCCCACTAATCAGCTTAACAACATACAAACAATATCATCAGTTTCACAAATTCTAAAAGAAGGGGGCCAGAAAGAAAATCTTCCAGACAGATAACAGGCATTAAATAGTTTCACCTACCACTACCTGATATTCGATATTATGAATTTCTTCAATTGTTTAGAATGACAGGTTTGATAATTATCACACAAATTCATCAATACTGATCACTTCTAAAGCCATTCTTCTAATCAGAAAACTGGTGGTAAAAAGAAATGTTGAATGGAATTAAATGATAAGACTCCTTGGCAGTTATAACATATTTTCCACAACGCTTGTAGTGAATGGCCATTAATTTTCTGATGATTTCAATTTTCCTTACATAGAACAAGGAGAGACACCTCATGTGGAGCATAAAATAACAAATCATACTGCTATTAGAGAGACACTTTCAAGAATGAAGATAACCCCCCACCTAAGTGTTAAATTGTGTCATGTAACTTTTCTCTTTTAGAACTTTTCCTTTTCCAGTATTTAGGATGACAATGTACCTCTAAGTGTACCGAGCATTTTCCATTTCTTACTTTCTTTTTCTTTTATTATATTTTGATGTTACTGTTCATGAACAGTACATTGTGCTGTTCATGAATGGTAGAATGAACAGCCGTTGGCCTCTGTCCTTCCCTCTCTTACTTTCTCCTGTATATACTTGCCTCTATAAATATGATGCCCTTCCATTGCACTTTTAATGCTTCTGTTCAGCATCTTCAGATTCTTGGGTTATTTCTCAGCCATATTCTTTGTTCTTAGTGAAGTTTTGGCGATTCCCGAATTCCCTTTGTGATTTTGTCTTGGAGATTTCCGGGATTTTACCTTAACAGGAAGCAGGCTTGAAACCAATAGCAGTAGATAGTTCCAAAGCATGAAATAGGTTCAAACAGGCTGTTGAAATATTCAAAGCAGAATATCTGTTTGCAAAGATTTCTATATATATATATATATAATGTGTTTGTGTACAGAAGGATATGCTTAAAAAAATAGTGAACATTCCCAATGCTGAAACTTCGAGAGATATTGCATCAGATTCCAAGCAAGTTATTCACAAACCTTTGGCAAATACTTCTTCTTTTGTGCGTCACTTGCATTCCGTACCTGAAAAACCACTTGAAATAAGTGCCAAGAAGTTGGATAATTTAAAAGGATTTGATTGAATGGACCATCTCAATATACCAGCTGATTAATGCACAGGTTTGAGTGTGCACCATATGAAAGGCCAACAGATCCAGAAGCTCGACTAATTTCTTCCATTGCTATGCAGTGGTATAAATAACCAAGACCAAGGCCCCCATACTCCTCTGCAAAGAAGAAACAAGGATGGACATTGAAAAGTGAGGTGAAACTGAATCATTCATAACATAACAATGATAAACTAGGAAGAAAATGGACTCGGGAAAAATAATTTGCAACGCTAGAACAAAGCCAGGAAACATAGTAAATATTAAGGCAAAGAATAATTGGAACATATATACAATGTGTGTGCGTGTGTGTGAGAGAGGGAGAGAGAGTAAAACATAAACTGGCAAATGCTACTTGGGTTACCTCAATGAATTTGCCTGGATACCTAAGTACAATATCTCAAATAAAGGACATTCAGATCAGAATCTTGAAGAAAAAAAGAACGAGTATAAACTAGGGGAAAATGCAGAACAAGATACTTGAGGTGTCAACTCCTCGTGTTCACAATGCATCATGAAACCGCTGAAGAATCCTTTTCATCTGAAATTTTTCTTGTTTGTGATTGTTTGGGATATTTGTCAAATAAATGAGCTCAATAAACCTCTTGGAAACTTGTTTCTTACATGTTATTTTATTGAAATGGTTAAACACCAAGTTGCCAAACAAGATTCCAATGAAAATGGTACTAAATTGGGAACATTCTAGACACCAATGCCAGTAAGTGGGGCACTCCACATATCGGTTCCACTATAAGGCCGTTTCCGGCCTGAGTTAGCAATGTTGGTTATGACAGCCAGGTTATGACTGGAACAAGTAGAATCCATAGTGGTTGCCCCATCTGAGAGTAACAAACAGGGTTTAAGCAACTCTAACTATGCTATAAAATGGACAGTGCAGACATTACGTGAAGCATCGGTCACATATACTAGCACTATTTCAGCAATAACGTTGGTGCTTGAAGACAGTTTTACACATATAGATGACATGCCACAACCTTAACAACATAACAAGGAAACATGCTGAAGAAATGACCATCATGATCATAATCTAGCATGTATTTTTAACAGAGAACTATTTGCTTCATGAACATCCTATGATTAGAAAATGGAATGAGGCCTCCAAACATTAATCCGCTGAACTGCAAAAACATAAACAAACTGATCTGTGACTTTTCATATGGAAATGAACCGGTGTCTGCATACAATTGATCATTGATACAAACACCGCATTCTGCAATTTTGACAAATATAGGAAATTGGTCCAAATGAATGATCTAGCTGATGTTGAGTTAACTGTGAGCATGGCACATGACAGGGCTATGTGGAAACAAAGAATCATGTAGCCGACCCCATCTAGTCTGGGAAAAGACTTAGTTGTTGTTGTTGTATAGGAAATTCGTCCAAAATAGAAACTAATAAGTAATTCAGGTTAGTACATCATGTCCTAAATCAGGGGTAGCAGAGGACCATTTGAAGGCAACAATGCTGAATACAAGCATACATACTCAAGACCGTGAAAGAAACTCTGTTGTGATAAATAGGAATATCTTTTTTGTCACAAACAAACGAACCAACAAATTCTCAAACTTTTCAAAGATAACAAATGGGAAACGAAACATTGGAACTACACAAAAGAGGAAATGGACTACCTGGAGCCGTGACGCCATGAAGATTAAAGTCCCCCATAAGCTTCCACAAATTAACATCCTAACAACACAAGGCGCATAAATGATTGGACTCCCTCAATACGCACAAGAAAACAAAAGGCAAAAAGGAAACCCTAGAGGAAAAGGAGAAAAACATGAACAGCAATGACTCACGACCTTCGGGAAACTGTTGGTGGCGTCGATTTTTGCTGCATGCGGGGCAATGTTCTCTCGGGCAAACTGGGAAACGCTTTCCTTGAACTGTAAACAACAAACCATGATTCATCTAAAGAACAATCACCAAAGATATGACTAGAACTGACTAAGGGAGGAAATATGGAGAGATGAGTGACCTGTTTCTGGGTGTCATCGAAGAGGAGAGTCGTCGTTGAGTAATTGCTGAGGAACCCCAGTTCCTGTTTCTTCCTCCCCGTCAACGAACGGATAACCCTCAAAGAAGCGATTCGCTGCATCTTTTCTTGTATGGGCAGTCTTCTTTTCTCCCCAAAACTTGGGATTTCCTGAGAGGAAACACTTGTACGCGGAGTTGGAGTGGGAATCAAAATCAAAATTGGCTTCTGATTTTTTTTCGGACAAGGAGGCAGCAGAGGAACGGTATTACACGCAAATCATCACACGACCATGCAACTCGTGGGACAGGGTTGGATATCCTGTCGAATCTGGTGGAAGGGTAGTTAACCGATTGGGAACACGACGCCTTGGTGACAATCTACGCGTTTGCACTTCGTTCGCATCTTAGTGACACGAAAATGATTACGCACTTCTTTCTCAAGTATTTTCATGCCACAGTAGTCCTATTCGCTTCATTCTGGTTTTATGTGGCCTTTCTATCTTGCCAAACATGTATTTTGTTTACATAATACAATGTCGAATTCGAGATTAGAGCTGCAACTGCAAGTGAATGCAAATCCAGCTAAACACGAATGTGCTTGTGCTTGGGCCTGGACCGTGGATATAGGTGAGAACTAAATTGGAAGTTTATATTCATTTGGGGATTACTATCTACACATCCCTTTTACATACATACCTTCATTTTTAGAAATACTCAAAATACCTTCAAAGAATTTCTCTCATCTTTTAAATAAATTCTTATAATTTTTCTCTTCCTATCGATTTTTATCCGATTTTATTCATTGATAAGTGATATATGCTTATTTACAACCAACTATCATCAATTAAGTTACTTACGAGCCTACTTAGAATCAAAGGAACTAATAAACAAGAAAAATAAAAAATAAAAGAGGCAATTTATCTACCCATTTTATAGTTTTTCCTTTAATTAAAATATTACTTTTTACTAAGATCATTGTAGTTTTATTGTTTTTCTTTAAATAATTTGATTTTTTAAAAAGTTTGAAGATCATTTATGATTTTAGGTGAAATCGGAACAAGTACTGAAACAACGGAGGGAAACACACTATAAGTATGTCTCTCTATAACATAACATGTGTCTCGAGTAAAGAGGAAGACGTAGCCTAAGCATGTCTCCAAGAGAGACACACATGTCCCATGTCTCCTTTAACCGAATAACATTTTTCCTTAAATTTAATATGTATGTTTATTGCATAATAGCAAATAACTCAAACGGAAATACTTATGATCGAAATGATTCAAAGAAAAATAAGATTGATCAACGTATTTATCATATAATGATTAAAGAGTTTGACAGTAATTTAAGTGCAAGCTAAGGCTTCAGAGAAGTTCTTAGAGGTTTACGTGAAGATATTAACTTCAAGGAAAAACATCTTATACCTACAAAAAATATGAAAAATATATAATTGTTAACAGAAGTAAATTTCACCCAACATCAACTTTTAGTTATAGATTTACAAATAAAAAAGTGGACAAAGAAGAAAATAATGCATCGAGCTATTCGGACTAAATGGTGGAACCTCAAAAGCGAGAAAGAAGATATATTTAAACAGAAAGTCCTTCAAGGAGGTGTTTGGAATTATGTTGGCACATTCTGTGATATGTGAAACAATATGGCTATACATATTAGGAAAATAGCGAAAGATGTGTTAGGAGTATCTAAGAGATGTGTACCGGCACAAAAAAAAGCTTGGTAGTGGAGTGAAGTAGTACAAAATAAAATCAAGGCAAAAAGGGCATATTACAAATTACATTATGCTAAGGAAACTAGTGAAACTTTAGAAGCTTATAAGAAAGCAAAGAAGAAAGCAAAAAAGGCCGTTAGTGAAACAAAAGCTAAGATTTGAGAGGACTTATATAAAAAACTCAACTCAAAAGAGGTGAAAGAGATATTTTTAGGATAACTAGGGCTAGAGATGAGAAAACTAAAGATCTTAATTATATTATATGCATAAAAGACGAGGATGAAAAAATTCTAGTGGCAAATGATGATATAAGAAATAGATGGAAAAACTATTTTTATAATCTTTTTAATGAAAATAAAGATGTTAGTATTAGCTTAGGAGATTTAGCCAAGTCAGAAAAGTATATAAACCATAATTTATACCGACGTAAATGAAGTCAAAGAGGCTCTTAAACATATGAAGGGTGGTAAATCGGTAGGACTAAATAACATTCCTATAGAAGTTTGAAAAATACTAGGAGAAATAGGAATCACTTGTCTCACAAGACTATTTAATGAAATATGAAAAAACCAAAAGATGCCCAAAGAATGGAGAGCAAGTATACTTATACACATATATAAGAACAAGGGAGACATTCAAAATTGTATGAATTATTGAGGTATCAAGTTAATGAGTCATACTATGAAATTATGAGAAAGAATTATCGAACGTAGGTTACGACAAGTATCAAGTACAATAGAGAACCAATTTGGATTCATGCCAGACAGATCTACTATTGAAGCGATTCACCTTTTGAGACGCCTTATGGAACATTTTAGAGCAAAAAAGAAAGACCTTCACATGATATTTATTGATCTAGAAAAAACTTATAATAGGGTACCGAGGGAGGTTCTTTGGAGAACTTTGGAAAAAAGAGATATCCCATTGACATATATTAACCTTATAAGAGACATGTATGATGGTGCAAAAACATGTGTGAGGACTCATGAAAGAACGACAGACTTCTTTGAAGTTAATATTGGGTTACATCAAGGATCAACTTTAAGTCTATACTTACTTATAATGGTGATGGATGAGTTAACAAAACATATTCAAGATGAAGTACCTGGTGTATGTTATTTGCAGATGACATTGTATTAGTGGAGGAGTCTAAGGAAAAAAGTTAATAGAAAGTTGGAACTATGGAGAGAAACATTAGAAAGTAAAGACCTCCGACTTAGTAGAACAAAGACAAAATATATGGAATGTAAGTTTGATCATTTGGTTACTTCACAGGACATAGAAATTAAAATTGGCACACAATGCATTCCCCAAAAGGAAAGTTTTAAATACCTATGGTCAATTTTTCATTGAAGAATTGATGGAGATGTTACACATAGAATTAATGTTGGTTGGTTAAAATGGAGAGGAGTATCATGTATTTTTTGTGATAAGAAGATACCATTAAAATTAAAAGGTAAATATTATAGAGCAACAATTAGGCCTGTCATGTTTTATGGTTTTGAGTGTTGGGCAGTTAATCATCAAAATGTATAAAAGATGTCCGTGACAGAAATGAAGATGTTGAGATGGATGAGTGATCATACAAGAAAAGACACAATACATAATAAGGTTATTAGAAACAAATTAGGAGTGGCACCAATAGAGGATAAAATGAGAGAACATCGTTTAAGATGATTTGGACATATAGAAAGAAGATCAAAAGAAGAACCTGTAAGAAGGTTAGAAAAACCAAATTTGGAAAGTATTAAAAGAGGTAGAGGACGACCACAAAAGTGTTGGAAAAAAACAATAAAGAATGATCTAGCTTATTGGGAGTTAACTGCTAACATGGCACACGATAGGGATCTGTGGAAACAAAGAATCCATGTAGCCGACCCCGTCTAGTATGAGAAAAGGCTTAGTTGTTGTTGTTGTTGTTGTTTTAACAGAAGTAATTTAGGGTAAACCTTACTATATAACAGTAAGACACTTACATGTTTGTCTTTTGTATGCTATTAAATTGCAATACCCATGAAAATTCACAAAGTAGGTGCTCAGAATGAGAATGCATAAATACAATATTACTCATAGTATCCGTATTAAGGATTTTATGATGTCATGTATGATAATGATTAGTATGCAGATCATGTAATAGTTGTTGTAAAATGCTTCGATAACTATAATATTTTTTTCATTTTCATCCTTATATTATAAATATGCCTTGCTATACTCACATTTTGATGTCTACCCACTTCAAATGCGTCAAAATATTACGCGGTTTGCAATGATTTTATGTGATATTTTTTGTTACATTGTACTAAGAGTTACTTAATCTCTCGATAAAAATATGTCCTTCCAGATGAATACTAAAGAGTGGTTATATGTCTCATTTACTATATACAACTTCCAATATCCATCATCTTCTCTTAATAAAAAGAAACAACTGACCTTCGTCAACCTAGTACTTTCAATATCAATATTTTGATTTTCCCTATATTTGTCATTTTTACACCCAAATTATACATTTTTTATTACACCGTTGCTATTCGAAAAAATAATAACCGTAACAATGTTATGCTTTCTCCCAACTAATCTTATATAGTCAATAAGCTCATTATGAGTCATAAACATATCATCCATGACAAACACAAAAAAATAGTCCAACCCATCATCCTTACAATCAACAAATTCATCATGTCAACCGTCAACAAATACATCATCTCTCTAAAATTGAGAAGTGATTATAATTGGTCGAGTTCAAAGTTGACCCTAGAAGCAAACCAACCCAACCGGTAGTAGACGCACCCACGGGTTTCGATGGCCATGTTTTAATGAGTTTGGGCTAACAATGGTGGGTTTGAGTGGTTCAACACTTCTCATGAGGATTTTTTTTAGTGAGGCCGTTACAAGTTACAAAACTGAACCAAACAACACTAGAAGTTCTAGTTTAGTCGATTTTAACTTATATAGTTCAAGTTTTAACATAGCAATTTATGATCCAATAGTCTATATGCAGTAAATCACATCATGTATAAAATAAGTAAATCATAGGATTTATTTCAGTAGGCAACATGTGGGTGCGCTCAATTGCAACGAATACAGTCGGTGCACTCACTTACAATGTGCGGGCACATAAGCCATTTCAACTTTATAATGATCAAAACCCCTATATATGGTTGATATTTAAAAGTACATAAGCCAATTCAAAAGTACATCTGATTACATAAACAAATTGGTTGATATTTAAATTCATATACTTGTATGTTTTATTTTTTAAATTTAAATCTCAGTATAAGTTTAGTGCATAACATTGATTATACATAGTGCACTAAATACCAATTTTCTCTCTCCATATATTAAAACATTAAAATGTTAATTTTATATTTAAACTACCGAAAATGGCTTCAAAAACGGAAAAAGGAATTTGTTAAATCCGGGATCTTTGTGACACAACGGAACCCAGCCCATGGGCTTGGACGGTTGGGTCTACTGAATCAGACCGAACCGTTGGTCAAATCAAGCACAGAAGGAAGGTGAAGCCTTGACCAATCAGCTAAACTTTTGCATGCTAGAAGATCAACGAAAGCATCACACAGGGAAAAACCATACAGAAACAAAAGAAAGGGGAACTCGGAATGTGCTGCGACGAGAAGCGCACGAGGGTCTCCTTCTGATTGCGGGTCTTCCTCTTCTTTTCCCAATTCAGATCTTGACGTTCGATCTCTTGGAAAGGAGAAAGCGGAGGATCAAGTAAAGGAGGTACAAACAATTGAACGGATCTCTCTCTCTCTCCTTGGTTTTCTTACTATGGTCTCCTTTCCTTTTTGGATTTTGATTTTTCCCTTTTGGATTTTGATTTTTCCCTTTTTGCGTTCTTTGATTCTTGATCTGTTTGTCCCGTTATATGTGAACATTTGCGATTTTCTTCGTTGAATCGTGGGCTGTTGGGTTTTTCTCCCCAGTTTGTAAATTTTCTGAATTCGTCAATCGTCGAACTGCTATTTCGATCCGTATTTGGTGATCTGCGTTGTCGTGAAGTTGGAAGATTGTTGTTGTAGTCATATGTGATGCTTGGATCAATGTGGGGAGTCCCTTTCTTTTGAATATAGTTTTGTTTGATTGGCGAATGGTGTAGACCCTAGCTATATATACGGTAGTGCCATAATTTATCCACCTGAAATAGAACAAGCTTCTGCATCTGAGCTGATCTAATGGTTGATGGTGGTCGTCGGAAGTTTCGTCATATTCCATGCGGTTTAACGAAAGGCCTTACTCTTTATGCGATCAAAATGTGGGAAATGGGCGCTGGACCGATTCAACTGCGTTGGCTTCAGAACAATGGGTCACGTTAGGTTTTCAATTTGTATTTACTATTCGGTTTGTTATTTGCAGTACATCGCTTAGTGTTTGAACTTACCGCGCGTTCCTGCTAGACCTGAGTTCCTAGTGTCATGTCCAGGTTGAGATGTCTTCAAGAGGTTAAGATGCCAGTGATTTTCGCTTTGACCTAGAGCATTTTAACCAAAACCAAAACCAGTTCTTTTCCCACACCAGGTGGGTCGGGATAGATTGAGAGTATTTTATAGGTGGAAGTAGCTGAATCGTGTGATTTCATGAGTTGAAATGCAGAAATTTTAGGGGCAAGCTTTAAACCATCCTACCTGAGGCTTTGTATGTACTTGCCGATTGCATATATGACATGGTTAAGCCATTATATTTAATGGAATCTTACCAATATACTGCAACCTTTTCATTTTGTTTGACAATACTATTTATGTAATTATGAGTCTCTGTCTGGTTTGCTTCTTGCTCATGGATATAATTAATTTTTTGCATGTCTATTCCTGAAACATGGTTTGATTCATTAATGGGATTCCCACAATGAGTTCGATTTAGATTGTATCAATTCAATTCTAGTCTGTTTGATTTAGCACAAGCTTTGACACTAAGGATATAAGTTCAATTTTAGCTTGTATATGTAGCATATAGGGCTTTTGTCGTTTATATATAAGAAGTAAATTAAGTAGGTGACACAAATTCTGAACTGTGCTTTGATGATTATAAGACAGAACAGGTCCAAATTGTTTTTCGTTTTAATAATGGTTCAGTAAATGCTCTCAGTTGAAAACTTATTATGCAGTGAGTGTTCACTTGATGCCATATAAAGAGCTGTTAAATCTTCATACTAGCACGGTGGCTCCCCTGGATAAACATCTTTCTGTCTCTCCTTAGGAAATAGTGTTAATATTGGTCTAGTATATAATCTCATAATGTGTTCACAGCAATGCCAAAAAGAAGTCAGGGCTTAATCTCATATCGTTGTGTACAGCCATTATAGGTAAGTGCATGTTGAATCTATCAACGCTTTCATATGTTTTCTTTGATTTTGCACATTCAAACTACATTAGGGGCATGCCAACTACATTATAGAAGTGCATCTTTATTGATGGCTTAATTTATTTATAATCTGTCGATTCATGGCTAGACTGCTTGCATGCCGATTGCTGCCCTATATGCCATGATTGCTCCTGTAAATTCATGTTCTTCTTCACTTTTTGTTCTTGCTGCACCAATTTCACAATTATCCATGTGTAAAATTATGTTCTGTTGCTGTCTTGAAGTAGGCATATCTTCATGCATTTGAGGGAAGGTTATGTTCATGAACAGTAAGGTTACTACATGCCTCCTCCAAAATGTAAATTGATTCTCATGTACTTAACTCCTTTTCTGACAGACTCAATAATCATCTTGAATGAGATCAACATATTTGAGTGCTTTGCAGGTTCACTTTACAAGACTTTATGGACATTATGTAATGATATTCCCTAGGTTATTTTGTCATAATGAGGTTGCCTACCACAAGGAAGATGCTGCATTTAAAATTTTTCATCAACGTTATGTTTGTAGCGTATAAATTATAATGTAGAATACTCCAATCTGCTGTTTCGGTGGCACATCCTACACATGCTCACCGTACTACACACTATAAATGATGTGATGTCATGCTGTCTTTTGGTTCTTACTTTGGGGTTAACATTTTTATTCTTAATTTCGGGTTGATAGAGGTGCTCTTTGCATTCTGCATGACAACATCAAAATTAATTGCTAATGACAGTTATTTAAATAGAGAGTGAAAGTAACCTTTTTGTCTGCTAAACCAATTATAACATTAAGTTTGGCTTTTCTCTGTTATTGGGGGTTATAAGATGTAAATGGTATGTCTCAAGGGACACAGATAAGTGAATTGCCTGAACTTATTCAAACTTGCAATGCTGTTCAATGACAGCAGTAATCATACTATCACCAATAGCACGTGCATTTCCTCTTCAAGGATGGTTGTGATCTCAGTTTTAGAGTCTATGTTTCAATGTAACTTTCTTATGGAGAGTCTGTTAAAAATGGAGGTATAATTCTTTGTGATCACTTGGTATTTCATGTGGGAGATTTAAGCAACTACTTTTCATCTTGAAAAATGTTTGACTTTAGCTATGATTCTGCACATTTGGATTAATATGGAAAGAAATATTGTGGACAATGCACACAGTTAGATGGTAAATTCCTGGGCCTTAAATTTGAATTGTCTGTCATGTGGAAGGTGTGGCCTTTGACCAATTTTAGAACACTCAAGTTTCATACGCTGCCATTCCCGACCATTGTTGTTTAAAGCATTAATTTTCCTGTCATCCCTCCCATAGAAACTATGTTATCATAAGATGCCAATGGATACTACATAATGTATTTATGAATATGATTTGCATGATGTATTCTTGTGCTTTTGGGATCTATATTGTGGCTTTACTGTAATATGATTATTCATAGAATTTCTTAACTCAGTTAAACCTTTCACTGGTTGCTTTTTATAACAGAGTTCACATAATGGTATTTATAGAATTTTTGATATGATACACCCTTTTTACTGAATGGCCTCTGTGATTCAGAAATACTGGGCTGTTTCATTCCATATTGTAAGATACGAGATGTAGAGAACCTGTATCATTATTACGTATCTTAGAAAAATTTTGGATTTATTTTACTTTTTTAGAAAAGTTATGATACATGTTCCATTGTTGAGCCTTTATGATGCAAGTTGCATTTATATACTTACTGTAGTGATTGTTGCTATTTGTTGTCTGTGAACTCTGCAGGATGTAATAAATTCCTTGTGCTTGTTGGATCTCTTATTTGTGGCTTCATTTGAATATGATTTATTTCATGTACTGCTTATGTAGCTCTCTCTCGTTCATGAGGATCTTGTGAATAAGTGGCCACTCTGTCAGTACAGTTCTGCTTCTTACCTCTATTGGTTGCACTTGTGAATGACTGCTGCTACTACTGTGTTGATATTTAGGATCTTTAATTCTAGATTACTTCAATTCTTCTTGTTTCTCGTTGCCTGAACATCTTTAACTGTGTTATAGTAGGAACATATGGCTGCAGAGACCAGTCCTCCTCCGAAGGGGTTCAATTCGGGGCTTATCGTTTTGCTTGTTGTGGTTGGTGTCCTGCTGACTTTCATTATTGCGAATGTTGCACTTTATTTATATGCTCAGAAGAATGCACCACCAAAGAAGAAGAAGCCTGTTTCCAAGAAAAAAATGAAGAGAGAAAGGCTCAAGCAGGGTGTCTCAGCACCTGGAGAATAAATGCCTCACCTAATTTTTAGTTTTTAGAGTCACCACTGGGTAGCTAGGAAGCTCTGATGATCTGTTACGTCTTGAATCTTGATGAGAATTTTCTCTATTTCTCATTGTTGAGACCTTTGCTGAATCTCAGCCATTAATTTAACGATCTTTGTTTACTCTATCCAGTAAATTTCTCCATAGTAATTTAGCATTACTAGTATGATTCCTGAATGCTAGACCCCGTGGCATGTGTTGCTTAGGAGCACAACTCTCCATATGAAGGTTCCGAGGAAATTGAGAAGCTTGTTTGGAATCTCATTTATTGACATTTCATCGCATTTGCAGCGAAGACTGTACTGCAGGTCTTCGCTGCTACATTGTTGGTTAGGAATATTTATAGACTTTTACTTCACCCGTGCATTAGAATCACAAGGAAGACTGTGATCCGGTGCCAGAGAAAAATGTGAATTGGATTTCATGCAGGAACGACAGAGAAACTATTTGATTTCATTCGAGGGATTTGGATTTTGGGCCACCATAAAGCTTTACTGAATCTTTTACCATGGAGGTCATCTTTCTATTAATATTTTGATCAATTGTATAAGAGGTCAAGTTAAGCATGCTTTTGACAGTAGGATGCATGGCGTTCTAGGAAGTTCTTATGGTGCACCCTCTAGCGGACCTCACCTAGCGAGAAAGAAGGCTGTGCTGAAGTTCATATGGGTGATTTGGGTCCTCGCTTCTTCCAAGTGCCCGAATGACTTGTTAATGAAGTGTTCTTTTTGTTACAATAGGAGTTTGAAGCCTAACACACACTCACACGCATGCACCCATTTATGAATCAAACTCACCACCTGCGAGTGGGCGTCATAGAGCCCTATTGACGAGTTATTGCACTTAATCTTATTTTATAAGAAAACTAACTAACTTCAATTTGTTCGGACACTCCTATTAGATTATCAAAATCACATGATGGAAGGGGAAAAGGGTGTTCAGTTGAGAGGGTTTGTGAGTGAAACATGGTGATCATGATCGATGTAATCCACACAGTAGGCTTTTCTGTGAGAAAAGAATCGAACCTTGTGGGCGCCACCCACCATGTTCAGTAAGGACATTCACGGAGTGATGATCGGTAGGAAGCTTCAATGGGCTTGATAATGAACCGCGAGGTGGATCACATAATCAGGGGACATATTCGGGTCCAATTAAAGGATGGGCCATCGATTCGGGTATTCCTCATATGTGGTTTGATCCGTCTGCAATGCGGCCATTGATTGTGCTTCGGTTTAGTCGACCGATGCTTTTGCAGTTGATGTCTTTGATTAGTCCTTGTGCTCACTTGATGACCCACCAAAGCTTCACATCTCCCTCCAAGTGTACTGCTTGAATAAGTCGGTCTTCCACTGGCATCTTCACGGTTTCAAAGTCGGTATCAATGTCCTAAATCCAGTTTTCCAACATCTTGCTGTCCCAGGCTCCGGCGTATTTCTGGAGTTCGGGTGCCTTCGGTCGATGGGGTGAGCTTGCAGCTTGATGCCCGGTTGAAACCTCCACGGAAGGTCGAAGAAGATTCTGTAAGGTTTCAGCCATCAAGACGACTTGTGGTGGTGCTTCATTGTTGGTGGAAGTGCTGGCTCTTGAAGCATCCAACTCCCATTAAAGTCGTCGGATTTCGGCTTCAAGGATAATCATTGGTGCATATCTTGCACCTTCAACAATGAAATAATGAATTTTCCTACATATTCTCTTAATGTACCCGCGTGTTTCGCTTGAAGTAGAGTTTTTCCTGTTGAACATTCCCCATAAGATGGCTTAGATTGTCATTGGAGAAGTCAATCTTCAGATCCGACCAACGGTGCACCTGATCCACAAGCAGCAAAATACAACATTGAAGACCACCAAGCCCACCAAAGAATAATCAAGTAAATAGCCAACATTAAAACAGAATGCTAAAAAACTTTTCTGCACTTGTCTTGCATAGCCATTAAAACAGAGATGTGCTCAAGTGGTCTGATGTTTGGAGAGACAACCAAATGGAGCTCCAGTGGGAATGTGTGGAGATTAGAATTTCAAACCTTCGAAGAAGGCATATAAATGCCTCAAGATGTTAAAGAAAAACTACAAAACATGATTTTGCAGCTTAAAATTAAATGTGAATTTGCACTACATTAAGAATATAGTGACGAAGGATCCACATAGCTGACCACACCTGGTGGGGCACAAGTTTAGGTTTTCGTTTCAGCTGGGTCATGTATTCTTGACTCTCTCAAAAGAGAGCACCTTCAATATTCGTCTTCCCCATACATTTATGAATTTTGCAATTAACATGTCAACTGTTCTCCTCTACCACATAACTCGGACTTGGTCATCTAATCGGCTCATGCAACAAAGATATGGTGAGAGAAAGGGAAGGAGATCAGAGACGAATAGAAAAACACTAGGGATGAGAAATATCTGTAGACTCAATTGATTAAAAATCTGATATAATTTCAATAGTAATCATATTGTAGGGCATTAACCATATTTATGTAGCTACACGAGAATCCCACATTGCCTGAGACTCTTAAGGACAGAATAGATATGGACTCTTAAACATTATTTCTAAAAATACAATTTCTCTAAACTAATCTAATCTGCATATAAATGTCACTAACAGTAACTCTTAAACATTATTCCATGTGATGTTGACAAGTGTTGAACTATTGGCTGGTAGATATGGTTTAGAGATTATTCAGAATTTTCAATGACCAGAAAACCGGTCCTCAAAGATTCAAGCAGAAGCTTAGGATATGTTCAGGGTGAATACAGTATAACTTGCGGGGAAAACAAAGTGTTTAAAAAGAAAAGGGAATGGTGCATGTGCTGAGCTTTTTGATTCTTATTTTTATGAAATAGGCTTTGGTTAGACAACTACTGTTGGTTATGCAAGTTTTTTAGATTGAAGCTATGTAGATAATTGCGTGTGGAAACCTTGCTTGCTGGCTTTGGCAAATTTTTGTTTATTCCTTCTAATAGGTGCTTTCCGTCTGCTATGCCATGGTCTAATAAGCTTGTTGATTTATATCTTTATCAGATTTTGTTATTAGATGTTGATTCCTCTATTGCCAAGGGAGCAGAGCTTGAAGGATTATTGGAACCAACAGTTAGTTGGTTGAGTATGGAATCCATGGTTGCTGATTTGTGCTTGTTGTTTCATTAACTTTATTAGCTTTCTTATTAAATTTTGATTCTCTAGTGTGGCTTCACATCAACTAGAGGTGTCAAAATGGGTCGGGCTGGACACTCCTGGCCCATTTACGGAGCAAGGCCGAATTGGCTGGCCTGTGTGGCCCTAGGGCCCAACATGGGCTGGGCCACAGGGCCAGATGATATACATATATATAAAATCGAAAAGACCATACATAGTTACGTACATATATATTTTACATTTATTAGCTGAATTCTTAAGAAAATGCCACATTTAAATGGCATGTAATCCGAGCAAAGTGTAAAAAAATCAAAAGCTCTTAATCATAGATTTGACTGAAGTAGTTTATATAACTTTTATATCATAACCATATGAGCAAACACAATCACAAATGATTTCAGTTTGTGACATTTTATTTTTGATTGAGGTTTTATGAATATAAGGACGATCATACAATGTCAAGCAATATTGGCTTGGGATGTACGATGGTAGAATCTGTTACAGTAAAGTGGCCATTCTTGGCTCAGGCAAGTTACCTGAGGATAGAGCCACATCAGGTAACAGACGACCGTTACAACTCCCATACGAGAGAAGCCACAGGCGGATAAGCACGACGAAGGGGAGCACCTACCTATAAAAGGCAGGCACATACACAGCAAAACAGTATACAAAATATACAAACAACAAGTGTATCTTCGTTTGTGCGAGACCCTGTGTGGGAACCTCGTATCCATCACCCACATTCTATTATCCCCTGCATCTGCATCTCTGCAGGTCTTTACATTGGCAACTGAGGCTTCACCGAATCCGGCAACTGAAAGAAGGCTATCATTGGAATCCTGCTAATAGGAAGAAGGTACGCATTCGCCGTCATTGGTATTAGGGTTAGGTTTCCTGCAAAAGAGAGTGAGAGGATCATAAAAAAAAAAGAGGAGAAAGAAATAGAGAAGAAAAAAAAGGGAACGAAAAAAAAAAATCGTAGAAAGAAGGCGACAGTCAGCAGAGGCGCAGAAGTCACAAGGCCAAGGCCAAATGGTTGAAGCCGAACAGCCACAACCTAGAGCCGAAGGCAAAACTCAAAGGTAGGCCGGCAAGAGCCGAAGGCCAAACACAGAGGCAGGCCGGCAAGAGCCGAAGGAAAAGGTAGGCCGACAAGAGTTGAAGGCCAAAACCAGAAGCATGTCGGAAAAAAGCCATAAACAAGGCCGCAAAAACAGAAGTGGCATGCTGGCAAGCTAGAGCCAAAAGGCGACAGGTTGAGTGGCCGACAAGAGAAGATGCCAGGGACGCCGACAACCGACGAACGACCGGAGGAACCTGTTGGGCAGGACCTCCTCCGGCCCGCACTCTCTCTTTTTTTCCTCTCTCTGAACTTTTCAGAGACCCTCTCTCTCCGTATAATAAAATGCTGTTAAAGCGTTTTCGTATAAATTTTTTTTGAAATCAACGGTTTCGAAAACCACTTGCGGTTTTTGAAAACCGCCTCGGGGTTTGTGGCCAAAAGACAAAAGTGCCCCTATCCAGTTTCGAATATTATGCAGTTGCCACTGGGCAAAATTACTCTTTTGTTCAGATTTTTCCAGGTAAAAAGACTGATTTGCCCTTATTGAGCAAAAAGTTAGTTTTACCCTTTGGCTGTTTATGAAATTTACTAAAAAATTGGGGCTTCCATTTTACTGTTTTATCCATCATGGTTTGAATAATTTCAGTTCTTTAGTGAAAAGACAAGTTTACCCCTATTCTTTTGAAAAATTACAAATTCACCCTAAGGGTTAAAATTACAATTTTAACCTCGATCAGTTGCAAATTTTAAAGGAATACCAAATAGTAATTTTACAAGTTTGTCCTCATGGTTTTACAAAATTACAAAAGAATATAAATAGATAAAATTACAGTTTTATCCCTTGGTATCCTTTTAGGGGCTCAGAGGCAGAAAACTCCTTAAAAAATTTTTCAAAAGATTTTCTGCTACATATCATGAATCACTTTAATATATCTCTTGCTATGTGTGCCTTTGTTTTTGTGATAGTTTTCTTTTTAGACCGCTTGATTGTTATTTTTGTCAAACACTTAAAAATGAGTTTGTAAAAATAGAAAAGTTGAACGGTATGAACTTTCAGACATGAAAGAGAAGAATTCCGTTCGCTCTAACACTAGAAGGTGTAGAGTATGTCTTAAAGGAAACAGTGCATCCTCCACCGCCAGACGCAAGTCAACAACAATTAGAAATGTATAAAACATTTCTAAAGGACGATACCATAGCAAGAAAAATCATGTTAACTTACATAGAGGATGATCTGATTAAGGTCTTTGAAGAATTTGAGACCGCAAAAGAGCTGTTTGACTCACTAACAGCTAAGTATTATACAACTGCAAAATTACATGTGCAGTTGCTATTACAGAAATACAACTCCTTCATAATGAAAGAAGGAGAAAATATAGTAGAGCATGTAAATCACATGCTAGTGATGGCTAGAGACTTAGCCGTAGAAAAATTAGTCATCCTCGAACCGATGCAGATATCAACCATACTGAACAGTCTACCTCCATCATGGAATATGGTCACTACTGCCCTAAGATTAGGGCTAGAAATCAATCTTTCTGAGTTACCCCTAAAACTAGCAATAGAGCAAGAACATATGCTCAAAAACAAAAATAAGAAATTGCTAATGGTCCAGGATGAGTTAGCGTCTAGCTCCAAGTCCAACCAGAAAAAGAAACCAAATAATAGGTTTGACAATAATAACAAGAAAGACAATCAAAGTTTTAAGAAATCGCAGAAAGTCGCTTCTCGGGTTAAGTGTTTCAACTGTAGAAAGATGAGACACTACAAAAGGGACTTTCGCAACAAGAAAGGTAGAGAAAACAACCCACAACGTGGATAGTCAGAGAAGCAGGATATAATCTGCGTGATTTCAGAATGCCTATACTTGGACCGCCTAGTGACAAGTTGGTGGATAGACTCAGGAGTTACAAGACACATCTCGAAGACAAAGGAAGGGGCAATGAACCTGAAGGAATATCAACTCGGAGAATATCGTATGTATATGAGAAATAATACCTTCTTAGATGTTCTGGGTATTGGATCCTTTAGGATATTTGTACAAGACAAACCAATTGTATTGACCGATGTGTTAATTGTGCCATCTATAAGGCGCAATCTGGTCTCGGTCCCTGCCTTAGTTAAGAAGGGTTTTGAAGTTAGGTTTATACCTAACAAGGTGACTGTGAGCAAACATGGGAGAATCTTGTTCTCAAGAGAATTTGATGTAGATTAAGGACTGTTCAAATTATTAGACAATGAAAGTCATCCATTTTCTGCTTATATTAAGAGTGCCTTTACTGTTGATGTGAATATGTGGCATAAACGCCTAGGGCATATAAGTCTGGAAAAGTTGAAGAAATTATCCAACTTTGACTTATTGCTTGGATTTGAGGAAAAAACTTTCAACAAGTGTGAAGCTTGTATACAAGAAAAAATGATAAGTAAAGTCTTTCCCAAGGAAACAACAAGGGTAACAACCCTATTAAGAATTATTCACATAGATTTATGTAGACCTTTTAGAGTAAGATTACTTTATAACCTTTATCGATGATTACTCTAGATATATGTATATATATCTTTTGGCACATAAATCGGAGGCACTTGATGCTTTCAAAGAATATAAGCAAGAAGTGGAAAATCAATTAGAGCATTCGATCAAAGTCTTGAGATCAGACAGAGGAGGTGAATATACCTCGGCAGAATTCTTGGAATTTTGTAAAGACTTTAGTATTGCTAAATAAAATACAATACCCAATACACCTCAACAAAATGGTATAGCTGAAAGATACAATAGAACATTGTTAAATATAAAAAGGAATATTGATTGATGCCTCTCTTCTAGGGGTATTTTGAGGAGACTCCCATTGCCAACCTTTGTAAATGTTAGACCTCTTCTCTAAGATGGACCCGAATTTTGACACCTACTCTTAAGATAGACAAAGGTGAATATGGGTCTCATAACACGGACCCGGCCCGCAGACCGAACAACCAAGGGGGTGAAGGGATGACGTCATCTGGAGTCATCTTTGATTACTGCCGACGTGTCAGGTCGGGGACCGCGTGTCCCGTCAAAGTGGTGCTGAGCCGGTGAAACGTGTCTGCAGTCGCACACTCCGTCTTTTGAATGAAGGCCGGGGGGAACGAGTCCACCTTGGTGCACCGTCAGCATAAGCTTGTGGTCCCCGCTGACCGAACCTCTGGGCCCACCAGGGTTGTCTTCTTACAAGCAAAGACACAACGGACGCTACCGCCCCCACAAGACTACTACCCACATACTCTCTCTCTCTCTCTCCCCCTCTCATACGGCGGAAGAGCAAGAGAATTCCGTAATGGGTTTTCCATTTTCCGATGGTTTCGATGATTTCTTTGCGATGGAATCGACGGAGATCCATGATCTAGCGGCCAGTTTCGAAACTCCACCACCCTTCATGAGCTTCACCGAGTGCCTGCAGATTGATCTACCTACCAACGAGAGCTCCATCCCGATTTCCGACGTTCTTGACTTACCTTACTCTTGGCCAGAGCCTTTCTCAAACAATTCCAGTGGCAACGTCGAGACGCCGATGAGATCCACTGAGGCAGGAGCACCCTCTACACCAAATTCCATCGACTCATCATCGTCGATGGAACCGGCCGGAGAAGAGGTGGTGAAAGGAAAGGGTGCAACAAAGAAGGAAGGAGGGACCAAGAGGATCATGTAAATTTCTAAACCGCTCATCAGAAAATATTTGGACTACTTTCCTGGTGTCATTAGCTCTTTGCTAAAACTGAGAGTTCGCACGCTTGGGTTATTGAATCTGGTGGTTAGATATATATGCAGCAAGAGTCAGATTTTCTTTCTCACAGAGTTGGTCTTCAGGTGTCTAACAGGAAAAACCACGATAACGCCTTCCACCACTATTTCCATCCTGGATATATTTCGGGATAATCTGGGAAAAGGATACCTTCCTTACAAGTATCTGTAACCTACAAGATAGAAATCTGTAAAGCTGTTGTTCTACCTAATTATCGTCACATGACTCGGATAAAATTACTGTAAGTGTAGAAATATATGATTACGTACTGTAGATCTTTACCTTGTGATCTGTTTGTCTACAGGAAGAAGACCAAGAAAAAAGTTGAGAAAAAGGAAAGAGCGCCACGCTTTGCTTTCATTACCAAAACCGAAATAGATAACTTGGAGGATGGTTACAGATGGAGAAAGTATGGCCAAAAAGCCGTGAAGCATAGCCCATATGCAAGGTTTGTTCCTTAATATATCGTCTCCTTCACTAGATCATGTTTTAGTTATTATTTTCTTATTGTGTGAGCTTGATTTATAGGTTTCCCATGTAAAGAAGCAAATTTATAGGAAAGAATTGCATATTAGTGATGCTAATAATCAAAACCATGAAGTATTAGTTTTTTGCTCTCAGGAGATACAACAGCAATTCTTAGGAAAAGATTTCCTTTCGATCACGCTAATAATGAAGACCATGATTGAGTTGTGTGTCAGGATCTATTATAGGAATTTTTGTAAAACCATGATTCGATTCTACTAGTAGTATTATAGAAATTCCTGGGAAATGATTTCCTATTGGTGATGCTAATAATGACCATGGATGATTTGTGCTGTCAGGTGCTATGGTATCCCAATTCCTTGAAAAGTATTTCATATTGGTGATAACCATGATTAGTTTGTATTCTCAGGAGCTATTATAGGTGCACGAGCCAAAAGTGCCCCGTGAAGAAAAGAGTAGAGAGATCGTTCAAGGATCCGACTACTGTTATTACCACTTATGAGGGGCAGCATACTCATCAGATTCCTACGATACTGAGAAGAAATGGAGCGGGGTCAGCAGGAAGTCAGCCTCTTCTTGCGCCAGCCAGTTATGATTTCTCCTTTGGGGGAAGGATGCATCTTATGGATAGAAGCAGCCCCTATGATTTTAGTTCTTTGTTTATGCGAAACCCTAGCCCTAATGCGCTTAGCCATAATACCCAGCTTCATGACCATGGTCTTCTTCATGATATGGTCCCCTCTTCCTTCCATCCCAGCCATTAAACACTCTTCATTTGTTGTGTGTATATACACAATGATGATCACAATATGTACTCTCTCATATATATTAATTTAATCTGACCTATTCAAATCACCACTCTCCTTTTGCAAGCAAAAATCTGATTGATAACAATTAGTGTCCGGCAATCTTTATGCTGCGGAGGATTCAATTAACCCTTGAATACTCTCTAATTCCCATAGTTATTAGAGTTTCGTAATTCATATTGTTATTTTCTTCAAAAGGTGAATGGAGATGTAGCTGAAGTTTACCATGAAAGTAAAGTAAAACTAATGAGTTGAATTTTCTTAATCTGGTAAGTTGCATGGTATTGATGTTCACTAAAGCAAGTGGTCTCATGGTGGTCACATTAGTAGGATTCTTCGTGCTATACGTCATGCTTACAAGTGTCAGTACCAACATTACGAAAAGATTATGCCTGTTAAATTGTACTTGAGATGAGAGAAAGACAAAGAGAAGAACGAGAGGGAGAGAGAGAGAGAGAGAGAGAGAGAGAGAGAGAGAGAGAGAGAGAGAGAGAGAGAGAGAGAGAGAGAGAGAGAGAGAGAGAGAGAGAGAGAGAGAGAGAGAGAGAGAGAGAAAGAGAGAGAGAGAAACTCATGCAGTTCAGTTTCTGCTTTATCTTTAAGAAGCGAAGACTTTGAAGATTCACACTGAGTTCTCAGACAGATTACGCGAGTCAGATGACTAAGATTCTTGATACACTTCACTAGAGAAGAAAATGGGCCCAGTGAAAACCTATGGATTTCAGAGAGCAATGGCGGCTGCCTGCGTGCTTTCAGCACCAGTGCAAGTAGGGTTTTTCAAGCCTGCAATTAAACTTGTCGGTGATGAAAAAGATAGACATTGAATACTAATTGAGACAGTTTCCAAAAGTAACCATTAACCATTCTTTGTTTGATTTAAGCGAATGCAACAAAAAGAACAATCAGGATAATGATATATCAATATTACTCTGTCAATGCAGTAAGGATGCATCGATGCTTTTATAGGAGCTTAAGCCGGATTTAAGTCACATTGCCTTCAGTTAACTGCACGCAAATTACGTGAAGCATAACTTACTGCAAATATATGATCTGAAATCAATTGGTCGTACCAAGTGAAGTACAGTATGTAATGTAGCCTCGTTAGTGTAACAGATTATACTGTGCATACTTTCATAATCTAAAGTTACTGCCTTTTCTGCTTGATACTGCATAATGTTATTTAATCAGCTTGATTTCTCCTTTCAAAAGGATAGTATGGAATCTGCATAGCTTGAATTTCCAGGAGTTGTAGCTATAAACCCATTTGTGTTCTCTTTGTACATGCATACTTTCATAATCTAAAGTTACTGCCTTTTCTGCTTGATACTGCATAATGTTATTTAATCAGCTTGATTTCTCCTTTCAAAAGGATAGTATGGAATCTGCATAGCTTGAATTTCCAGGAGTTGTAGCTATAAACCCATTTGTGTTCTCTTTGTACATGTTATGAACCAGTAGCATAACTCCGTTGCTACTTTGCGTCTCATCCATCTCCTTCAATATCTGCATTTTCGTGCTGCACGAAGTCTCTAAGTGTCACCTTTTACGTGATGTTGCATACTACATTTCAGCATGAATGATAGAAGGAATACGTGATTTTTCGATTAAGATATGAAAGAGCACTAAAATCAGAGGCAGATAAGAACAAATTTTGACCTCTTAATCCTCATATGATCGGGGTTTGAACAAAGCCAAGGGTCAGTATATGCCCAGGGTTTCGAGAGTATGTTTTTGGCTAGGGTTTTGCGCTGCCCGGATCGCTTGCATGCCCTGCGAGAAGGGGTTTTTTAGTTATAAGAAGAAAAAGACCAACTTCTGTTATGAGGTCCGGACCCTAAAGGCTTCTCACATATATAGTGGCATTGCATGATAAGTATTTCTGTTATATATATATATATATATATATATATATATATATATATATATATATATATTGGTTTGTTAGAGCTCTATGGATATGTAAGTGTGGAGATGTGTGTCTTTTAGTAAGTGGAATGTACACCTCTCTCTCTCACACACACATACACAAGGACACACAAGCACAGAGGAAACTATTAAGAGTGTACGCACAATTAAGAGTGTGCGTGTGCGTGTATGTTTTCTTGATTACTCAGCATGAGGTTTAGTTTCAGCTAATGGAGTTCGCCATACATATGGTGTCAGACACCAGCAACAGTAATTCCATCTAGTTGATCCATCCAACATTATAACAAAGTAGAAACATGCAATCGTCATAACTCTTTATGTCTACATGCATGAATAAACACGTCAATTGGCCCACATGTCTGTGCTAAGTGAAAATATGTGAACCCGAATAGATTGATCAAAATCAAGCCTTTGACAATCTTTGCTTTTTCACATGAACAATTTTTAGTTGTGGAGGATACCACATGGTGGGGCCATGCATGTGGATGCATGATCATGGTTTACGATTTAGTATGCGTGCATGCGGGCGTTTGTTAGACGCTTTCGAGCATAGAAACTGAGATTTACTGTCACTATAGCTCTCTCTCTCGTTTTGGTTTTCCGATCCTTAATCACTCCCCCAATAAAATCCATCGATCACAAACAGTAAGGTGGCGGCTAGCTACAAACCGCCCAAAGTCACTAACAGAGAAAGCTTATGTGCATGCGTGCACACATGTGTGCATAATGAATCTACATGGTTTCACTCTCCTTAAAGTTTTTCCAATATTAAACAATTTACTGACCGAGTCATAAGTTGAAATGTGGTGAAACTGTGCCCATGATTTCATAACTAGAGATTGAATTGGAACCAATAACTTCCATTATGGCGCTTCAATGCTAGCATTTCAATTGTAGCTTTTATTTACTTTTGTTTGAAATGAAAATGTACCTAAAACAATGCAGCCAACTTCCGAATTAATAATCTCATCAAGATCAGAATAATTATCTTGACTGTTCAAAGTCTGACCGGATGGATGTTCTATTGACAGCTTCAGCAGATGTAGAAGTGCCAAAAGAAAAGGACTATCCTGCACCCACAAACTTGATGAGCCTACCCTTCATGACTTGAGTCATAAAACACCGAGGTGAGCTCTAGCAGATGAATTGAAAGAGCAGGTTTTGTTTAAGCTCAACTAATGACTAAAAAACTACCCCCACTTCGTTGCTTTAGTAAACCATGATGATCGATGGTTGCCGATTGATTATGAACCAAACAAGCTGAACTGAGCTTTAGTAAAAAACTACCCCCACAAAATGCGGCTCTCATTATATTGTTGTTTATTTGTGAGTTGGCTCATTTGGTTATTTAAGAAGTGAGCTGAGCTGAACATGAGTTTGCAATATTAAACTCAAGAAGCTTAACTTTCTTGATAATTCACTGATCCCTTTAGATTGTCGAGCTGAACCAAACAAATCATTCGGGCGTACCATTAAAAACTCACCTAAGCCGGGGATATTCGATTTATTTAAAGAAGTTGAGGCCCATTACCTTGACTAAGATAAACCTAGCATTTTTCATTAAAGCTTATACAATGTGTGTCCAAAAGAGAGAATACTGCACATGCAACAGAGTGCAACTCGAGCCTGAATTGACTACACACCTCCATATTACACCTTTCAGTCGAAATTGACATAAGACAAGTTTTATATATAATTTGAAGTCACTGAAGTGATTAATGCACCCCTTACATCGGTCAGAATGAAAAGAACTCATTCAATTGCTTTGACAAAGAAGAGTCTAGCGGCAATTGATATATGTGATGGTTCAATCTACTATTATTCATTAGTAATGTTCCAATAAGTTCAGCATACAAAGCTAGGGTTATAAATTGTACACATATATAGATGGGAGTGCGCCTCTCTCTCTCTCTCTCTATATATATATATATATTTCATGAACACATCCATTTATGCTTAAATCCGAGTTTTTGAATTTAAAAAATATTTAATCTCTATGGTGCATTAAATAAAAAGCATGAAAAGTGCAACAATACCTTTTACTTTTTAGATTCAAATATTTGATTATGTGGATCTAATGATAAAAATGTTTGAGTTGATTTGAGCGTGAATGGGTACATGTATTTATTATATTTACATATATTATTTTTTAAATTTAAATTTAAAATATTAATTGTGAGAAGATGAATGATTGAGATTTATATGAATAGAAGTGTGTGGTAGCATGTTCTCTCTCTTTCTCTCTTCCCGTATAATTTAGTACGGGCGTGCCCACGATGAGCGTGCTGTTAATTAAAGCCACCTTGTATCTATCCTCAGCGGATGTCTTGCGTGCGAGGACCCACCCATCTGCATCATGAAATTAAGTTGATAGGGAGCAGAGGCACGGGACCCTTGATTTCCATGCAGTCAAGCAACTGCTTTGAGTTCCCAAACTAATTATTTTATGTATACTTGAAGGACACGAAGCGAATTGAATCTGTTTGAAAACAGCGCACAGCTCTTTTCCCATAATTTACACATACGGTTCTGGGGAATTTGGTGATTGCCATCTCCTTATATTGCTGCTATCGAACTTATTCTTTCATTAGCTCCTGGACTATGGGGTTGAGAGCATAGTCTCAAGCTAAAGCATGAGGTCTTCACAAAGCTTGAGCTAAGCTGGAGGTTTGGCTCTCCAAATTTTATTGTTGAGGTGGAAATCTATGTGCCTGTTCAAGGTTTGGAGAGGAGACACCAACAGCATGGCTGGAGAATCCTCAGTACTTAATGCATCCGAAACACTTTAAAGTCTTAAAGAGCCTGTCGAGCAAGATTGAACATATACTTCGGGAGTGAAATAATCTTCGTGCGGATCACTTTGGCTACGCAAAGTATCCAAACCTACTGTTGGGTCTTCATTTGTTTTGGTATGAAGCCCTGATCCCTTGCAGCTACTTCTCTTGGCTGATGAGATGAAAGACAGTTTGATCGCAACAAGCTGCTAATCAGCGTACTTCATCTGGGCTTCGTCCCCATTGTTACCGAAAAGAAGATGCAAGTATTCATTGAATGATCAGAAGAATGATTCCACAATGCAGGTGATGGAAATCACCTTGGTCACGAAAGACAAAAACAATTAAGTGCCAAGAGAAAGTAAGAAGCAGATCAATGAAGACAAGTACAGCTACACTATACTGACCTCGGTGCCAAAAATTCAACGGTTTGCATTGGCATACGCTCGGTGACACAAAATTATATTAACAGTGCATGACGCGAAATTCTACTAGCTAACAGTGCATGATTGCTTCTTAGCTTTCTACGTTGTTATCATAATCATGATAGACAAAATACGAGAAACGTGAAGGAAGCAGTTTGGACGTTTGGAGGGGAAAGAAGATGGAGCTCGGGTGAAGTGTGACAACTTATGAAACGACAAGAACAAGAGAGTTGAAAGCAAACAATAAAATATGACAATATTGAGTTCAGTGGTAACTAAGAACAGCCAATCCTACTTACTGTTAAGGGAAAGATTTTGATTTGCTTTCGGTATACATCATTTTCAGATATATTATAGTTATTATATGTTCAATAATATATAAGGAGAAAGGTTTTATGTGACTTAAGAATCTCAATCATTAGATTATCCTTATATCAAAAAGTCAAAAATACTAAGTGTAATAAATGTAATTGAAAAAAATACTACTTTACCTTTTTACTTTTAAATTTTAAATTTCAATGAACGATCTTCAATATAATTGAGATCTTGGAGTTTTTTTTAAGTATTTCATTATATGAGCATGTACTAATTTCTCTCTTTATATATATATAGAAAGAGACTCATGTGTGCTTTAATTTTTTGAAAGATCTCGACTGTTCTATCAATAAAATCAGTAATTAAGATTTTTAAGTCAGAAGATAAAAAACGTATTATATTTATTATACTATTTATTTTGAAAATTGAATTTCATCTCATCGATCAACGTTCAACCATTGACATCCTTTACTATCACGTTTAATTAAGCATAATAGGTGTGAGCATTTTACACGTTCTTTCTCTCTCCCTCTCCCTCAATATATTACACAAGGTGCCTTTTACAATATAAATCATATGATGTCTCGAATCTGTAAGGCACGTGTCCATATCCATAACTATGACGCAGAGATCGGGTCGTACTTCTACAGTTCTCTGCCCAGCACAGATTGAAAGTTAATTGGGGTCCTATAGAAATCCATCTATCTTTGTGGTAATAGATCAGGAGAAAAGTGACTGCACGATCTGTACATAGTACCCAAAACTAAACTTTTCAGCCGTCCATCTTGCCCGCTTTGAATACCCACCATGGTTCATCAACAACTCTGCAAAATAACTTATTTTTCTCCGAGAAGAATATTCTAGCCATGGTGTTTGATCATCAAAAGGCAACCCATGACATGATCCTCTCTGCAATGGTAGGTGAGAGTATATCACACGCCTGCTTTGGGACACCATCCATCGTCGTAACAGTTGAGAAGAGCTACAGCCAATTGATATTTAAGAAGATACGCATGCTGTCAAGCTCAAGCTAAGCAAGACGTGGACTGAAGCGAGACCAAGCAGTAAATGATCAGATAACTACTCCAACGTCAACCGTCCACAACTGCTCACCTCTCTCTCTCTCTCTCTCTCTCTCTCTCTATATATATATATATATATATATATATAGAGAGAGAGAGAGAGAGAGAGAGAGAGAGAGAGAGGGGTGGGGGGGGGGGGGAGAGAGAGTAAATGGGAGTAATGCAGAAGGAGACGAATCAAATTGAATTGAATAGAGCGATTAAGTGACGTCTGAGTTACGTAGACAAGAGGGGACGGTAGCTTCCTGCTGCTTTCGTCTCAAAGAACGCCTCAAAACCACAGTGCGAATGAGAAGTCGATGGGAAATGAGCAATTTGCTCTGGATTTCGGTAACTATTCTTTGCCTGGAAGTGGGTATTAATTCCATCTATCGGCGAAACCCTTGAGTAGAAGTTTTTTATCACAAGGCGAAACCAATAAATAAAGAATTTGGTGGAACTTGAATAAAAGCTCCGAATTTCTCCAGAGTTCATAATCTGATATTTGTATGGACAGAGATATTATTGCCAAACTTCCTTCTATCATTATAAAAGAGGGTCTGCTACACGAAGCTTCTTTATTAGAAATTATTGAACGTTCTAGAAAAACTTATGAATTTCGAATAGAAATGCATGATTTTCTTCCGTCATTAATCACTTCAGGGATGAACTCGTTTACTATTTCATGCATCAGTATCACCTTTTGCGCCGGCCACTTTTTACTGACTCATCTTCTTCTCACAGGAGTGTTTCGCCACAAAAGGCAAGACTATACGTGAAGACTCAACAAATATCCTTGAGATGGAACTTCTTGAAAGAAAAGTGAGCCTCAAACCAGCTAAATTGTGACTAGAGAGGCTGTTTGGAGTTTGTTCTCATCTCAGTTACTTGTCCACAACAAGCCGAACACGAGCTCGTCGGGTCCTAAGCTAAGTGAGCTGAATAGAGCTTTCTAGACATGTGTAAAATATTGATATGTTTTGTATGAGTTCCATTCACAAACATAAAATAAGCTTACTTGTTAACTTAACGGATCCTTTATCAGTATATAGACTCGAAAGATCATCATTCTATGTTGCTTGATGGATGATCGAAGAACAAATCTAACAAGGCACCACCTTTTTCATATAGTGGAGCATGGAGCATGGCGTATAAGGATGATATTTTGTTGACATCATCTTCGATCATCTAGTAAAAATAATCACATACCTAAGATCCAAAAGTATATACTCCTAAAAAATATTATTATTCTTAGTTAATCTAAAATGTTAAACTTATGAAAATGAAATTTTATGTCTTATGTAGTAAAGGTGCATACATCTAGATAACTGGGTCATGACATTCTTTTCTTTACATGTATACTATCAACCACAGGGTTTGCAAAATGAGATGAACTGCTCCTTCTTCGGTTGATCTCAACTTGTAGTAAGATCACTCTTGGCTCGCCTATAGAGCTTGTGCGCATCTCGGACCCAGCTCAGCTTGGCATGTGTGAGCTTGTGTGGTTGGGTATGTGCGATATTTAAATGTGTATTTGTTACATAAACATGCGTACCCAATTAGATGGACGGGTGCACATCCTCATGCTTGTCTCGCATCTCCGTAGTGTAAGCCCAGCCAAGCCCATGCGAGCAAACAAGTCGACGACGCCTTAGCTCAGAAAGGTTTACTACTCCATAAATGCCAAGTCGAACACGACTAATTCATACTTGAGTCATGTGGTAAGTACTAGGAACACACTTGACACTAGCTGAACCTAGCTCAGCTCTATATTTAGATCGAGTCCGATTAAGCCAAGGCCCTTGGACGTCCTTGACCAAGAAGTGTGGTCCGTCTCCTGAGCTCGACGTGCACATCGCTGTTGCAGAGAAGAGCAACGCAGGGGGTGGGTTCGAAGTCAGCCTCAAAACGTACGAGCCCCTGTTTGCTAGTAGAACATTCTGACACGAAGTTAAATATGGGTGGCAGCTCGGCTGCACCGTCCTACGCTAGGTTCGATGGCAGAGATAAATTAATTAGATGCACGCTTTGCTGGGATGACGTTTTGCTGAACGCAGCGTTTTGGATCCGGGTCTGATCCAGGTCCCACATCACCTGGACAGATCACTTCTGTAGCGTGTCCTGCATGACACGCACCACGAGTTGATTCTTATAAACCTTAATTTTTAGGTACATAAAAAAGTCTTCTTTTTTATTAAATATATTTGAAAAGTATGTGCCTTCGTGCCTTCGAGAAATTTCATGAGCTGATGTCTCAAACAGTCAAGGCACTTTTGATTGACTAGATTAGACATGACCTGTTTCAAACCGGACCAATGGTTCTAACCAAAATCAAACCGGATGTGGAACCGATAGGTTGGAATAACTGGTTTTTATAATTTTTAATACTTTTTTATTAAAATTCAAAATTTTTAAGAACTTTCAGTTCCAAATGATTTAGGACTTAGGGTGCTTTGGTACTAAGTTTCAGGATTAGACATTGATTTTTAGTGTTTAAAGTTCCAAATTTGATTATGTATCAATGGCGGAAAGTGTCGCAAAACCAATTTGAGTCAAAAACTTTGGTACCATGAGGAGATGAGACTTGAAGTCCATAACCAAAATTAATTTCTTATATAGGCTCTCCGGCCACATGCTCTGCGAAGACCAGATAAAAAAGCTAGGACTTCAAATCCTGGACTTTTGCATTCTGAAACAGTGTTGAGGCACTGGACTGTAGCATTCCTGTAAAAGAAGATCTACTGATGTCCGGTCATTCAAACACGTTACTTGGATCACCCCGTGCATAGTGGGATTCTGGAGAAGCTCCAAACAAACAGTGACTAGTGGGGTGGAACTAAATCTTATTTTCGTTATCCAAAAGATTAATTTCTGAAACATATTTTTCCCTCTTAAATTGCTTTATTTAAATCTTTTAAGCTTTTGACAAGCACATTTTTCTGTTGCAAGTCACATATCCTACCACAGATTATCCATTGCTTGATTTATAAGCTTTGATTATGGTTATTATGAATGAACCAAGGTGAGGAGGAACGGAATTTCATAGACAAGGTTCGTTCTATGCATAAGTGCTGCACTTGTGCAGATTGCTCTGCATAACAAGTAGATTTCATTTGATTTGTTATGGGTCAGATGATTTGCTCTTCGAAAAGGCTCAAAGATTTGATCGAAGAAGGTGATAGCCTTTTCTCATACTAAACGGGGTTGGCTGCAACAAGAGTAGGATATGTTGCAAAAATGGTGTGTCTGGGAACATGAATGCGAGGCTTTTAATGGTTCTAGCAGGACATTAACATGATCCTAACCAGCACCACACCTTGCGTGTTGGTGGGGAGAACACCAGGCTTCGGCCTCCTATTGTTTGTTTTCATAACTACCAAGAACAGTACCCATGGAGTTGGCTGCTTTTATGAGAAAAGCTTTGAAAAACTCTCTCTTTCATGTTTTGGCAAATGGGAGACCAAGCCGGACATGCATGCCCGGGAGTCGTCGATCTACAATACGCAAGCCGAGAGCCTGCCTGGTGGCCTAACACCCTGAGTGAAGTGAAGCTTTGAAAGCTTTCTAATGGAAAGCACTTTCGAGGTACATTTATTTATTTTTATCACAGTTTCAAGGTACTTTCATATAAAGCCTATAATCAAATTATATTTATTAGCATTTAATTTGCATTATAATGACCATATACTATAACGACGACCTCTTTTCCCGCTAGGAAAGCTGGACAACAGGGATGACAATATTGGCTCAACCTGAATAGGGAGGAGGAGAACCCGGTTTCAATTACTTAGACTATATATACAAATCATATGATTTATTTCAAATTTCTTTTCATTTGAAGAATTTTATTGGGATTGGAGTTGGGGCACATGGAGCCCGGTACCCATCTCCAGTCGGGTAATGGGGCACAAAATTGAGGTTCAGGTACCAGGAAGGTATTGGTAAGCCCATTGCTGACCCGCTTCATTTTCCATCCCTAGTAGACTGTCTGCTATTGTTTGTGCAAGTTAACATGGAATCATCTAAGTGGGATTCAGGGAACGATTTGCATGCGAAATCACACTCTCATGACAGAAGAACTTGGAAACTCTTTCCCACGTTAATCAAACATAAGAAATAAACTTCGGATGGAAAAGTACCAATGAACTTAACCAGCGAGACGAACACTCAATTGAAAACTGCTTGGAAATAGCGTTGGATATGGAGTTACTGAATCTGACAAGATAAATATACTGGGCTAATTGATTCTGAGATAGGTCTGAATACAGATCCAAAAGTACAAACTTTATCTGGCAAAATTAATTAGTGTATATTGGATTTATCTAAAACCGACCCAAATTAACTAGAATTCTGCTTGAAAGATTTTCTATAATTGATAACTCGGAGAAACTTCCTTTCAAGGAGTTGAACATCCCTGCTCCAAACTCCTATACTAGGACCCTGTCCAGAAAACAACACACACACATATATATATATATATATATATATATATATATATATATATATAGAGAGAGAGAGAGAGAGAGAGAGAGAGAGAGAGAGAGAGAGAGAGAGAGAGAGAGAGAGAGAGAGAAAGAGAGAGAGAGAGAGAGAGTACTTATGTTTGACTATTAGTTTTTGAAGTCTGTAATAATATTATCCTTTCGATATTTTGAAAAATCTTTTAAAAAGTTTAAATTACACTTATACTACTAATAAATAAAAAGTGAACATCCGGTTTCCCACATATATATATATATATATATATATATATATATATATATATATATATATATATATATATATATATATATATATATATATATATATATATATATATGGACACGTGTGTGCACACGTGTGTCTGAGCGAGCGTGAAATTGTGCATACATTGCTTGACATGAAAACACATCGCCTTTTGGGATGTGCACCATACTAGGTAGGATGATATGTGTTTGGGTTCTAAAAATACCTCTATACTATTTCAAAATTACCATGATATCCTTTGATCGGCTGAAACTAATTGAACATGCATCATGTGTATCTTCTCCATCTAAACCAAATTCGAACTCATAAGAAGCCCAATTGCATGTGACTAGAACTTGGATTTTCAAATATCCTGGTTTGCATACTAATCTAGCTGCTGCTAATGGATTTGGATCTTCATCTGATTCAGGTTCGAATTAGATAAATCCCCATCTTACAGTCCATCTTATGCCTCCAACTTCTACAAATCGGTCGAATAATCTCGCACGAATAAGATTCCCAGGATTATATTTACCTGTCATTAGTTTATTCATACGTTAGAGGATGGAAGAAATTAGGTGGTGAACACATCAAGAACACAAGATATTCTGTAAAGAAAAATACAAGTTATAATCTTGCTTTATTCAAACTAAATGCTAATATTTAAAATATAGCCACCCTCATATAGTGTAGAACAAGGCTTTGAGATATCGTAAGATTATACTTTGCTAATGTTTTATTCATGTATAGGCCACTCTAAATCCTAAGGTAGCCTCACAATCATCTTAAAGATGGCTCCATTCTTTCCCAAAAATCTTCAATTTTTTTCATCATCTTAAGGTTGGTATCAGATGGACGGCTTAAAGAGAACCATTCCAGGATGAGCTATTGATGCCATTCATCTTAAATACTAGGTTTACGCCCTATGGGGGAGTGTTTGGACAAGGGATTTTTTTTTCTTTTCTTTTTTGGGTAGAAAAGGGGTTTGTTTTATTTTTCCACTTGAAAGAAAAGGTATTAAAAAAAACTTTGAAATTGCAGTGGCAGAAGGTTCAAAAAGAGCTTTTTGACATATGCATGACTCTTTAGCGTAACAAAGGTGTGATTGTTGTAAAGTGGCTTCTGATTCTTCCGAACCGTGACCGCTGGCACAATGTCAGCCTATGCTTATTCTTCAAATATTGTCATTGATTCGAAATGAAATATGTATTTTTAAATGAGTTTAAATATTACAAAAAAAGCTTCTATTTTTGAAAAAGAGCAAATAAACTTAACTAGGTCATGACTTTGATACCTAGGGTTTGCATTTTTGACACCGAACCCCAGCTTGCTGAGAAAAACAAGTGGAAGGTCATGTGTTCAATACCTAGGGTTTGCATCTAGCTTTGGCCTCCCTATTGTGAAAAAAAAGAAATCTATGGACTGTATCCAACAATTCATGGTTCATGGCAGGACCTACCATTATTAGCACAATTTAGTGTACGATTATCCAATCTAGCCAATAAAGATGGCTTAATAATGTGATCCATCTCACATCCAACTTAATAATGTGGCACAATATATATATATATATATATATATATATATATATGGAAAACAAGATCTGCCCATTTCTGAAATGCTAACTTATGTTAGATGTAATTTAAAAAAATTTAAGAGTTTTAAAAAGATAAAAAATAAAATTGAAAAAACAATAATAGAACATGAGTGGATAGTGTCAACAATAAGCAGGATTCAATCACTCTTACATACATACACATACGTATATACATACATATATACGTATATGTATATATTCAACATAAATCCTCGATGATTATCTGGTTCTTGGTTTTGATTTATGAAATCTCGTTTCATTGGAATGGTCAGGTAGAGCCTTAACCTGTCTTGTGACGCAGAGGAATTGACCAGGAAATGATTTGCAGATGCGGGTCAAAATCCAGAATGGTTTTAAGATAATATCCAGTCAAAATGAGAGATAAGAGGTATATCATTATTTATATGATCTAAATAATAAAATATTGAAAAGAAAAGAGAGAGAAGAGGAAGGTGGAATTGGCAAATTAGGTTATCTAATTTATATAATTGCAGCCATACAGGACCCGCATAAAGGTGTTATTCCCAGAAGTTGACACTGGCGGTGGTAGGAAATGGGTTTCAATTTTGTTCTGTTTGATCAACTCTAATGTGTCCGGATCCAGATCCAACTGTTGTTAGGATCAGGAATGATTAATTGGATTTGGATTTAGATTCTTATTGGAGGTCATGGAGAGGTTGGATTGGGGTTCAGATTCTTATTGGGGATCATGGAGAGGGCTTTAAAAGATCTATATTGGTTCTAAATCAGATCACAATCATGTCCATATCCTAATCCAAATGCAATTGTGATGTGATGAAAAATTTACTCATTTTGCTTAACAAAAGGGCAAAAACAAAAACCAAACCTTATCTCCCACTAAGTGGGGCGGGCCACTTGGATTCATATCAGGCTTACCCGAAGTCGGACACCCCTTCAATCTAATTGAACTTCTTGAACTATTTTCTAAAATATTATCATCAGGAACTCCTTCGAGCATATCAAAATATATTGTTCAAAATTTACTCATTTTGAACAATATATTTTGGATCATTTCAATATCGAACTTGGGCCCAACAACTTTTCTCCTTCATCCTATAGTTCGAAAATGTATTAAGCACGTTATATATAGTGCCAACGATTGTTTTTGCCGTGTAATGCTTTCTTCGTTTGCATGCTTGTTGAAAGTGAAGGACAACAACATAGCCGAGCCAAGTCGAGCTCGAGTACAATCAAGCTCAGCTGAACTATTTAGGAAAACCCCCGACTCAAACTCAAACAAGCTTTTGAGCTGGAGTAGCTCGTAAGCAGCTTGGCTTACTTTCAGCTATACATGAATGGTTTCAAACCAGTTTAAGGGTCCAACCACAACCGAGCTGGGCTAGGAACTGGCTGATACCAGAACTAGTGTAACCAAAGCCAGAACCGTCAGTTTTAGTAATTTGTATTATTTTTTAAAATAATACACCAATAGAAGATAAAATGAGAGAATATCATTTAAGGTGGTTTGGACATATAGAAAGAAGATCAAACGAAGAACGTGTAAGAATGTATGAAAAACTAGATTTTGAAAGTATTAAAAGAGGTAGAGGACGACCACAAAAGTGTTGAAAAGAAGCAATAAAGAATGATCTAGCTTATTATGAGTTAAGTGTTAACATGACACGTGATAGGGCTTTTTGGAAACAAAGAATCCATGTAGCCGATCCCGTCTACTATGGAAAAAGGCTTAGTTGTTGTATTATTTTTTAAAACTTTAAACTTTTTTACGGGTTGATTTAAGGGCCGATCCGGTTACAATTCCAAGTTCCGGGATAACCGAAACGTGCACTTTGAAACCACTGAAAACCTCTACTTGCAGCGCTACCGGTGGGGTGAGATTTCAACCGCTGATTGGAAAGAGAAGCAGTGGCACATCTGAAAAAAGAAATACAGAAATAGAATGACAAATTTTAGAAAATTCAACAAGGCAAAGAAAGAAAGAAAGCATTTAACGTTATAACTAACCCTATCTTTTGTAGCTCCATCCGTATGTAATTTCTTTTCACTGCAGTTACTGAATATTTACGCCGAACTGCACTCCTTTTTGAGGATTTTACATTTTACTGATAGTCAAAGGCCACTCATCTCACCCACCACACGTTTGCGTCATCTTGATCCTCAACACCGTCATTGTTTTCCACTCATTAGTTTATTTTCTGTTTACTGCTTTTCCGGAAAACAATTTAACAATTTACAATATAATACTAAAATTACTTCTTCTATTTAAATTCAAATCACAGTGAATATTGTCTCATAAATCAACCTTGGATATCGAACTCAAGATCTTTATCTACTGAGTTCAGTCCTGAGTACTCAAATCAAGCTTTGCATATACTAAGTGTGATCGGCCATGTAAATTTTTTAATTATCTTGATTTTTTCTATTTCTTTTAAAGTGTATTTATTTAGTTTCGTTCATTTTTTATTGAAGGTCCATCTTGATTTTTTATTCGTTAATTCTATATAGAATAAGATTTGCAACCTTCATAGTCATCAAGGTATTTTCTCTAAAAATAATTTCTTCAAGAAGGAAAAAATAAAAAATAAAAAAAAACAAAAAAGAAAAAAAGAGAGGAAAAGGAGTCTCGGGATTCCCTGACACGCCTTCTCCACCCGGGCCATCCAACCCAACCCTCTAATCAATACACAGAGAACACAAATAAATAAATAATTTTTTTTAGACCATTTCAGTTAATGTCTTTACCACTGGATTCCTTCCTCCGCACTCAGTCCACATACACAGAGACAGAGAGAGATGAAGCTGTCGGCGAAGCCGATCCAGAGCCCCGGGCGGCCGGAGAAGTATCCGGCGACGCCGTTGCTGATGAGGAGGCTGAGGCTGCAAGGAGGAAGCAGGAGCCGGCGATCTCGGTCGGTGACGAGGCCGACGTTTTCGCTCTTAAGGAGAAAGGCGTCCAATTACGAACCCACGTCCACGCAGGAGCCCTCTTCCCCGAAGGTCACCTGCATTGGGCAGGTTCGCGTCAAGAAGAAGAAACCCGCGACCAGCTCCGCCACTACGGTCACCGGTACCGCTCGCCGGAAACGATTTCCTGTCCTCTGCCGTTGTTTCACCGCAAGATCGAAGTCCGTCTGGCAGAGATTGATGTCGGCGATCCACGACCCTTCGCGCAAGCACTCGGACGAAGAAGAAGAGGAAGAGGAAGAGGATGCGGCGAAGCAGAAGGATAGAGTTGTCGTAGTTGTCCCGACGGAGATCGATGCCGGAGATCGGAAAGAGGAGGCGAGGATCTCCGTCAGTGAGCCGGAGCCGCCGAAGAACGCGCTTCTGCTGATGAGATGCAGATCGGCACCGTTGAGGGACGCGTCTCCGGTGACGATGCGGTTCTGGGAGTTGCCGGCCGTTAACGCAAAAGAAGTAAGCCAGAATGAAAAGGAAATAGTCAATCAGGAGACACTGGAGGCACAAGAGGACTGCCGGAGACAATCGACGTCGCCGGCGGATAGGAAGCGGAGGAGGAGGACGGGGGATCCGAGCGAGGGTATGTTGGGAATTGGGAAGGACGGTGAGCGCGTGCCGGTGTTGACTCGCTGTAAGTCCGAGCCCAGGGCACCCAATGTGGGTCCGGTCTTCCCTGAAGCCTACTTTTGGAAGCGAAGGATGGGCTTCTGAATAATCCATCTCTCTCTATTATGTGCATTGTAGTTAAAAATTTGGATCAAACAGATATTGATTTTGTGGATCGTTGATGTCAATAACGAAGATGATGATTCTTTGGACAATCTTTTTATAATCTTTGATTGGCAGTTAATCTTGTTCTTATTTTTGACTTTTGACCTTTTCACTTTTGAGTTGCGTGCTCCTTCTGTCTTGTGTTTGTGGGCTTCGAGAGATTCGCTGAGGTAAAACGTGAAACAAACGCCAAAAGTCAGGCTGTCCGAAAGGAGAAAAAGGAATGAGGCTTTTGCACAAAGAACAATAATTGCTCACCTGGCTAGTGAGTCTGACTAACAAGTTCAAGGTCTTGAGTTCGATGCCCAGGGTGTGCACCTAGGTGCTGTTCATACTTCGTTGGTAAATTCAACATCTTGTTCGTGTTCGGATTGTTAGATCGTTTGAGCTGAGCTGATCATGAACGGAGTTAACTAAGCTAAACTTTAGATGTTTCTTAGAGTCTTTTCTTATGGCAAAAGATACTCATAGTTCATTCACACAAGTTTGTAATAGAGAAGTAAGAAAATGAAAGTGTGACTCAATCCAAACACATGACTCGTATCATAGACAACAATGGCACCTGCAACTCTATTCAATGCTTTGAGAACACATCTCGCTTCAAATCTATCACATATATAAATATATCCCTCAGTAAAGTGCTTTCATAAGACATATCATCAACTTCATCGATCGCTTTGATAGCTAATTATACATCAATCACTTTCGATGATAATGTGTTGATATCCTTGTTGCCACACAAAAGTGGGTCCTCCTTTTATAGCAAGCAACTCTCCTGTGTAGTATTGCATTGTAACTTGGCTTTTCCAACTATGAAATTTCCTGTATCATCTTTTATTACACTCCCCTCGCCCATCTTGTATTTTTTTTGGTGATTTTGCATAATCTACATTTACCTTGATATTCCCTATTGGAGGCTTATGTCAAGAGTTATCATCCCAAGTTTAGGGCCTTTGCTTGTCCAGATGTTTGTAGTTGTTGTATGCCTCTTAGAAAATCATATTGGGTTCCTTTATTTTATCATCAAATCTCATCTTATTTCGATGATACCATAGCTCATATCAATAGAAGCTTAAGAGAGTACATTGTTATTCACTAAGAGCCTTGAACAACGTCTACATCCATTCTAAAAAAGATTATTCTATTATAGGTTGCACATTATCCCGCATTGACTCCGGTACCATTTAAATATAACAAGAGCACCTCCTTATGATATGATCAATCGATTCTTCACTCATGTTACGTAGTAAACAATTCATATCACTCCCGCACTCTTTTTAGCAAGACTGTCCTTAATGAGGAGAATATTTTTATTCATCTCCATAGGAAAATCTTTATTTTTTGTAGCAGCTTCAGTTTCCAAATTTACTTTCACAGCTTTGTCACTTACTTTATATGTTGTATTTTCCAATAACCAAGAACTCCTTGTGGTATACTAATTTGTAACCGCTCTTTATGGTATATCTTCTTTTGACATCTAGAAACCAGTCATAAACGTCTTGATACTGAAATTTGCTGGTCCCATCTCTAATACCTTCCATCCTTTTAAGAGGCCATGTCAAGTAAAAGAGGCATTAGTACCCATTTAGGTCTATATAAAACATTTCATTTTGCCTCTCTAGGTATCAAAAAGCCTGGGGACCTGAAATAGAATGTAAGTTGACTGTGGTGTCTCACAGTTGGACGGTAAGGATGTAGACAGAATATGTCATAATGAATTGGTATTTATTACTATGAATAAGAATATCCATATTTAAACACTGAACTTATTTGAAGTTTTAAAATGAAAATGTAAAATCTTGATAGATATTAGTAGCTTCACGTTTTTCTATACGAGACCTACAGGATTTGCGAAAGGTATTATTCTGAAAAGCCTTTTAGTCAACAGGATAAGACGAGACTCGACTGTGCTTCAGTAACTTTTTGGTCTCTTTGCATGTTCTAAAATTTTCCAAATGGATTTGTATGGCCAATGCAATTTACGTGCTGTGTGTGTTTGTTCACAACTTTAAGTTATTCAGAAGGTCCTAAATTGTGTTTTTTGAGTATAGAGACTCCCAATTCTGCCTGTGTTTCCGTCTGGGCTTTTGAGTAATGACAAGGTTTTGTTATCGGATGACATGGTACAACTCTTATGGCTGTAAACTGCTCATGATGAAGTCAAGCGTTTCTGTTGTTATGGACGGAAGGTGTCCATAAGTTTGGTATGTTGGGTTGTACCAGGTTTAAGACAACGTCTGAGATGGTTGAGAGTATTTCCTTCACCTTGTTGAGCTCTTGGCATACATGTCCTTCGACAACATGATGAAGAATGCTGACATTAGGTGCTTGATGTGGATCTCTCTCCTATTTTTCCTCCTTAATGGACTCATTTTATAATTATGAGTTTCTTCCGGTACTTGAAAATTTCTTCTTCCATTCTAATTTCTCTCGTCGTCTCACCGTGATACAAACAAGTTGGTGAAGCTCACCTCAGTACGGGGACATAAACAGTGACGAATCAAAACCTTTCGTCCTTATAGTAACGGAATTAGTGTTAGCAAAGTAGGTTTGTGTAGGGTCTCATGTGAGCGTGTCTGGATTTCCAGTTAGATTTGAAATAATAAAATAGCTCGTGAGACACCTTCAGTTATTCTCTCCGAGTCTCTCTCTAAAGCAGCACCATTTTGAAACGGCTTATTCTTTTCTCTCTGCGACCTTTTCTCAGTAAGGAATCGACCATGATTCCCAACGATCATCGTCTTCGTCTTTTCCTCTTGTTTGTCACTGTCTCTTCTCTCTCTCTCCGATTGCTGCTCTGAACCACAGTGTGGAGAGATACCAAGATAAAGTACCCTTTCTACCTCACAAACCCTTCTCCCGCAAGCCAGCAGCAACCTTCACCTCTGTGGCTACCGAGGGTTCGGAGTGGAATGCAATCGCACCACCACCACTTCGATCTTCAAGATTTCTGGCGACCCTTACGTCGTGAAGGAAATCAGCGCCGATGCCAGTCGTCCTTTTTTACGTCCCCATGTCCCTCCCGGGTGGCAACATGGGGTTTCAATAAAACCATCGACGGCGAGGTCTCCTCCCTCGATTGCTCCAAGCCGGACCACAACCTCACCTCAGGCGACACTACCCCGCTATTGGAACTCGATTTCGCCGCCACCAACTTCAGTTTCCCCATCGATGGTTCTTATTATCCCTTCCACGTACTCTGCCCCTTCATCGCCTAATTACCCGAAACCACCATGTTTTTCTTCCTCGACGGTGGAATTGTGAATCGGATAGAATGCTTGAACAGCCCGACGGCAAATTCGCATTCGTATGCCGTTCCTCCTTTTAGTGCTACCATTCGGGCCAACTGGGCGTCTATGTGCAACCGATATGTGATTGATCCTTGTTCCGGAGAGCAGCCAAACGGCGTGCCTCCCGTCTGCGGTAAAGGAAGGGTTCGTCTTGGAGCGGGCGAAGGGGAAAAGCTGGTTTGAGTGCGAAAACGCAGGCGGGCGATGCGGCTAATTAAAGAGCAACGTAGTTGTATCATAATTCAATTCCTATAGGAATGCTGCAATTTGAGCATAATTCCTACAGGGATGTTGCAATTCGGTGTTTGCCGTCACCCAGAGCCGTCCTGATGAAGGTATTGACAAAAGAGTGTTCGTCATTTGTGTGGCAGTCATGTTGTCCATTACTTTGTTATATTCTGACTTCCTCTTTACAAACGTGTAGTATCTCTGGGATAGTGTTGATCCTCCTCCCATCCCTTGTGAGAGGTTATCCGGACTTCCATCGGAATGTCATCCTCCTTAAAGATGGAGCCACTTGGAGGCGTATCCTATCCTTCTGGCACTAGGGAGGAAAGCGATCCCGAATACTTGTTTAGGTTACCCACAGAAGATGGGGAAGTCGGGATAGATTAAGATGAAAACGACCATAGATAGGGAAGGTGGGGCAAACAAAATGTTCATAGATGAGAATCAGTTGTAGCGGAAGTCTTCGTATAAAGTTTTTCGAATTTGAATGATGCAAGGGAAGGGGGGCGAGCTTCCGGAAGTCTATTCACTGACGGACGAGACCCTCAGTAATGACGTGAAACAGCGACGGAAAACAATTCCGACGGGCCGCGCGTCAGTGAAGCATGATTTTGCGCATTTTCCGTCGTGTAAACGCCTTTATTGTGACGGGCACAATGGCCGCCCGTGTTTCGTTCTTTACTGTCGTTCGCGACCGTCAGTAAAGTTTTCGCTAAAAATATATTAAAGATGAAGTACCTTGGTGTACGTTGTTTACACGTGACATAGTGTTAGTGGAGGAGTCTAAGGAAAAAGTTAATAAAAAATTGGAACTATGGAGAGAAACATTAGAAAGTCAAAGCTTTTGACTTAGTAAAACAAAGACAAAATATATGGAATGTAAGTTTGATCATTTGGTTACTTGAGAGGACATAAAAATTAAAATTAGCACATATTGCATCCCCAAAAGGAAAGTTTTAAATACCTAGGGTTAATTTTTGAGTCATTGAAGAATTGATGGAGATGTTATGCATAGAATTAATGCAGGTTTGTTTAAACAAAGAGGAGCATCGAGTATTCTTTATGATAAGAAGATACCATTAAAGTTAAAAGTAAATACTATTGAGCAACAATTAAATCAGTTCTGAGTGTTGGGCACTTAATCATTAACTTGTATAAAAGATGTTTGTGACAGAAATGAAGATGTTGAGATGGATGTATACATAATGAGGTTATTAGAAACAAATTAAGAGTGATACCAACAAATAAACAATGAGAGAATATTGTTTAAGGTGGTTTGGACATGTAGAAGGAAGATCAAAAGAAGCACCTATAAGAATATGAAAAACTAGATTTTGAAAGTATTAAAAGAGGTAGAGGATGACCACAAAAGTGTTAGAAAGAAACAATAAAGAATGGTCTAGCTTGAGTTTACTGCTAACATGGCACATGATAGGGCTATGTGGAAACAAATAATCCATGTAGCCGACCCGTATACTATGGGAAAAGGCTTAGTTGTTGTTGTAGTTGTTGTTGTTATGTAAAGTCAGTGTGACTTATTTGAGTCTGTGACAGCTTCTAGGTATATAATGTATTTGACGGAAGTAGGTTGTTAATTGGGAAAGAATCTGAACAGTGCAGTTCTCTTCTCTAGATGGTATTAGTGCTTATATTAATGGTGTTGTCAATCGTGAATGTCTTTGTGGATTACAATCTTTGAGGAAAAGATGGAATGGTACAAAATAACTGAAAATTTTGACGGTACTGATGCAGGTGTACTTGTAGTTCCTACTTTCTTTTTGGTGTTGGAATTATCAGCATGGTACATTGTTGTTCTCCTAAATGTTGGATTAACTTCACATTTCTTTTTTTCTGCCAATTCGGCTAATCTGTCAAATGCAATATTGCAAGTTGCTCCTGTTACTTGAGTGGGTGCACATGAATGTAACTGTTTTGTTGGCCTATCATGCCTGAAGGGAGCCATACTGACCTTGCTTTAGTTCATATTTCTATTCCTATACCTGAAGCTCTTATTGAGATGACAATGAGTGGATTGTTTTAATGGCAAAATGTTTTAGATAATCATAATAATTGTGATTGCTTAGTTATAAATTTTTGGTGCTGGAAATTAGTGTTTTGTGGTTTGAATTTTGAAGTGTGTGATGTAGCCCTGGGACCGTATTGGTACTGTGCTACTTTTGATGGTTATCTTTTCTGTCTTGTTCGTTTTTTCTCACTCCAGCAGGTAATTTAACTCTAGTTCCAACTAGAGAGATTGTTGCATTTAGGGGTGAGCCGTTATTGCATACCCAAATCAAGGTCTACAGAAATAATTTGAAGATGCCATCTCTGATTTTAGAGGAGGACAGGAATTCTTTGAGATTCGTTTCATGGAATGGCTTGGTTAAAGACCCATGTTCTGTTGAGAATTGCATATGGGAAAGATTTCGCGAGAATTGCATCACTTTTGAAACATAGGACAACAGCAGATTGCGTTGAAATTTACTACAAGAATCATAAGTCAGAAGATTTTGCTACAGTGAAGAAATTGAGGTGGAAGAGCAAGCAATCCAAGGCTGCTTCAACAAATGCATTCCTGGTAACAAGTGGAAAGAAGTGGAACCATGAGTCCACTGTTGCTTCTCTTGATACATTGGGTGCAGCCTCCGACGCTGCTTGTCATGCTCGTGAAAGTCAGCATGCTGGTCTAAAGTATATGGAAGAGTCATCAATGGATGGGTACCATGATTGCGAAATGTCTGAATTGGAAGATGGAGTTTTGGAAAGGACAGGTGATTGGAGAATCACTGCAAATGCCTCTGAGGCTGAGTTCTTGTGTCATCGGCTCCATTGGTCCAGGAGATGGTTTTAATGAATGGAACTGGAAGTACCATATGATGGACAATGGTATGGAGACACCTGTGACACCTGATGTGATGCAGGATATAGAAGACGACAGTTGTTCTGATGAGAGCTTCAGTGAGGTGTCTTCCTCGGATTGGACGAATGTTGAGAAGGCAATTTTCATCACAGCTGTGAGAAGCCACGGAAAAGATTTTGCAACTGTCTCGCGATGTGTTGGCTCAAGGTCAACGAACCAATGCAAAAACTTTTTCAGTAAAGCTCGTAGATGCCTTGGCCTGGATATGATCCACATCAGTTTGGGGAACGAAGGAACTCCCGTTCGTGATACACATGGTGGCTGTAGTGACACTGAAGATGCTTGTGCTGAGGAGGTGGACTCTGGATTTTGCTCTGCCCGTTGCTGTTACAAGATTGAAAAGGATGATTTCCCCGTTGGCTTTGGTAGTTTCATGGTGAGTAGTAGTAATGAAGGTTACGGGTGCTCTAGGATCAACTTGTTGCCGGTAAAGGGAAGTATAGCTGATACTGAGAAAAGGATTGCAAGGTCAGTCCAAGATAATCAAATAAAAAATGATCTTGAGATTCATATAGAAAATGATGAACATCCAGCAGATTCACAAATTGAAGCATCTTTACTGGATCATTGCAATGTGTTTATGGTTAGAGAAAAATCAGAGGGAATTGATCTCAAGTTGGATCATGATGAAGGCTCTTCAACCATTGATGTTGCCAGTCAGAAACATGAAGTTTCAGGTCTTGCTGTGGAGATTAAAGGACGAGAAATACAGCTCCTGGCATGTCGAATTGGTGACAATTCTTTATACTCTGAAAGGGTCGGTCTTGTCAATGCTGATGTTGCTGCTGGTCTAGCACAAAATGTAGTTTCTGGCCTTCAAGATTTCTCGAGGTAGCAGTCAGAAGGACAATTAGCCACACAGAATTGCTCGTCTGCGCAGGTACCTGGAGGCGCTTCCTCTAATCAGCATGATCCTTCTTCTCATGCAGTTGTTCCAGGTTTAAAAGGTAACGATCATGTTGTCGATCTCTCTGGGAGGAATCATCTTGATCATCAAAATAATGGCTTGCTCAATTGCATGTTGGATGTAAATAAAAATTCCCAATCTCAGGAGGAAATTTCACCAACAGGTATCTGTTCAGTATCAAGATATAACTCCAAGGTATCTGATGGACTCCCGACATCACGTGAGGTGCTTGCTTGTTGCCAGATACTGCGGGTTCCATGGCGAGACGAGTCCACAGTGTCAAATGCATTTGCCACCAGCCATCATGATGCTAGTGGCATTCTCGAAGTTGAACAACTCTTGCCTTGTGATCCTTTTGATGTCAGGCAGAAGCAGGTTCGTGAGCCGGAGAGCACGATTGACAGAAGTGCAATGATCAGTTATAAACAATCTGGTGAAGTTCATCAGCCTGTTGACAAGGTTGATCTGCCTGTGCGAAATGTGAAGGGCTTCTCGCTGCAGCCTTTTGGTGTTGGAACTTGGAATCGCTAGTTCTGTTTGTGATAAACAGCAGGTGCACCACAGCATGACCGGCTTGAGGAACTTGCATGATTTCAGGAACAACTTGACCCTGCACAATCCGTTTTTAGCACAAGAGAATGGTAATGGTGATGGACATCCCAAAAACTCACCTACAGTATTCCTTGTTTCTGCCTAAGATGGATGATCTTGGTGGTGCAGCTGAATCCATGTTCATGCCGGCGTCCATTCTGTTTGAAGCTTCGTGTGGTGTGAAGGTGCAAACAAAGCCACCTGAAAATGATACTCAAGCATCGAAGCCAGGTGAGCTGAAATTGTTTGGGCGGAACCTGGTCGTTCATCCGCCAATGAACAAGGTAGTTTTCACCCAAACCGAGAGCAATCGGCATGCTGTTAGAAAAGGACAGAACAATGGAGTGGTTGGATTAAACTTGTCAAAACCTAAAAGTACAGAACAATGAAGTTAGTAATTATGGGTTCTGGGATGGGAACAGGACACAGACGGGCTTGCGAGCATTACCTGATTCCAGCTTGCTGCTCTCAAATGGCTCCAGAGTAAGCCATCCTAGATCAACCACTTGTTACATGAAGGAGCAACGAACAATGTCAGCGGGCAAGGTTGATGACCGGAAGTTCAACACGTCGAGAGAAGCCACTGGTACAAGCCAGATTTCCAATAACCACATCTATAGCAGCGACCCAGTGCAACCTTTTACAGTGGATGTCAGCAGGCCTGTTGGTGTGGTCTCTGATCTACACAAGAGTATGCTGATAGAAAAGATGCAGCACCCATTGTTGGCCTTGCAGGGGGTAGGGAAGAAGACTCTTGGAGAAGGGACATAAACAGATAGGAGAGGCAGGGGAAAAAGTGCTAGTTTGCCGGTGGCTTGTCTGACTGATGTATATATTACTTGTGTAACCTGAATGAAAATGAAATGGAAATGAAATGAAGAGAAAGAGTTGGGAGTATGTCCCTGTTCTTGTGTATTTCTTGTATTTCTCATATTGGTGCAATAGAAATACCCTCGCATTGCCATTGATTGCCTTTCATAGCAGCTTCAATATGAACATGACAGAGCACGGGACAACCAACCTGTCTAGCTGAACCCACTTGGTGTGACAAAGGACTTGGTTAACATCTAACAGATACTTTTCTCCTCGCGATTGCTTGGAGGTTGCCAAGAACAGTTGGAAAAAGAATCATCAGGGGACTCTGTTCCATGACGGGACCCTATCTTTTCTTTTGGATGTACAAAAGGCAAACATCCACTAGACTTTCTCGGTTCGTTTTCCAGGTCTTGAGATCATTCTAGACCTTGAGGTTCGTTTTACAAAGTTGGCCTGCCTTCACTAGTTTCCTATTAATTTCTCCGAATTAATTCAACCTCCTTTTGTGTTTTATCCAAGTTTTTCAGATTTTTATGAAATGATGCGAAATTTGCTGTGATGTTTTCGCCGAGCAAATCAAGATTCATGGTATCAGGCTGATTTCCGTCATGGTTGTCACAGTCCCTTCGTGCAGGTTCACCTTCTACAATGGTCATAGTTCTGGTCGATCGTGCATCTTATCCTTCTAGAATACACCACGAACCGAGAAACTTATAATTAAGGTAGATTAGATACATGTTGACGTCGAATCATTCATTGATAAATTTTGATCAAGCATACAAATCATTGAAGAACAATCACCGACGAACAAAAGTACTATATATTCATGAATAATTAGTACTGGAAATATGGTGAGTGGAAGATCTTGTCCCTCCGTTATTCTCTTAAACATGACAAAGGCCCTGGCCAGCTGCTTCAGTTGGACTACATGACCCGCTGCTCGGATTGTGATAAACGTCAAGTTTCTTTGGTATGTCAAGGTCATGCCAGCCAGCTGCAAACAAAGAAGAAACGAGGAAATCAGATACACCATATGTTTGTTGATAGTCTTATGGATCATCTTTTAGTTTCGTCTTAGTTTCCATGTATCTTTCTTCGTACAACCACACACCGCTACCTAGATGGGGTTGTATCTCGCTTGGTAGGAATGCTGCTGTTGTATCTCGCTTGGTATGTCCAGTCAATGTTTCTACAATCCAATTCATTCATTATCATTCAAGGCAAGGCGATGTTACTATAGAGGTTGCGGTAAATGGTTAAATCTCATCCATGCTCAAAACTATTTAAACATCTTAATCATTTCATATTTAAAATGACTAGTTGAAGTGATAAAACATTAAACGTACATGATCTACATGATTCATTAATGCAAAATGCAAAATAGAAAACTACTACATTATTTTCATTCAAACCTTCACCGTTGGTCATACCAATCAAACGGTTGAATAGATTTGTGCATGGATAGGATTTGAGCATTTATCGCTACTTCCTAGTTCATATAGGGACTTAAGGATGGTAATTTAGTTAAGTTGAAACTAATTGAGCTTAATTACATGCTAATCGGGATCCAAGAACCGTTAAAGGCAGTGATCTGGACATGCATGGCACTCTGCACTTCAGGAAGGTTCAGATACTTCGTCACGGCTCCATCTCTGCCGCAGTTGTACGTCTTGCACCTACATATGTTGGAAGGGGTGTTGTTTCATGAAATCAACTAAACAATGGCAGTGATAACTTATGAAAATGCGAGTTTATAAAGGTTCTAAATTTATTAATTACGTACATTATTGAAGAAGCCTGGAGTAAAGTGAGGGGATCCGCATGGCCGGTCATAGAGGTCCTCTACGTTGTAAGTACGGAGGAAAGGCCTCGCTCGCACCATCAAGATCCAAATAGCAATTCATGCTTTTCGGGCAACCCAGGCAACGACAAGCCTTCTTAACGTTCATGGTCGTTTCATCAGATATGATTGCGTGAACTGAGAAGTACAAAAACCTCCCTCTTGCGTCCTCCATGACATCCAAAGCTGGGTTTCCAAGCTACCATAATCAAGAATAATCAATATTATTGCATCAGAGGCTGTTTCTTTACATACTTAACCGACTAAAAATACTGCTGAAGCAGTTAAATTCCGCTTCATTAATGCATGCAAAGGTAATACTGCTGAAGCAGTTAAATTTAGCTTCACTAATGCATGCAAAGGTGTTCGAAGTTATATGATGCAGTCTATAAATGGGAGTCATATCATTGTTAGAATTGAAATTGTGTTAGTATTTAATGTCCACTATATAGTTATATAAACATACTATGATTCCTTTGAGGTTGATGACGTTCTGCTGCTGCTCATTGTAAAAGGAGATGACATCTGCGAGTTGGGGAACGAAGTTTCCGGCATAACCTTTTCCAGCCAGGTACAGATCACGGGACTTGTACTCTGGGAATCGTTCGAACCAGTTCACAAGAAATCGGTAATTGTCAATCGCAGCCATCTCATCCGCGGTGCAGTGGTCTGATGCATTTGTGGTGTAAGAGAAGCCAACTTCGATTGGTGAGTCCAGATACAGCATGTTCGCCACTTCAATTGCAAATGTGTACGCGTGCATGCAAGAATCAATCACTACTGTTGCAAATTAATATACAGATAATACTAGTACTCTTCACTAGAATGTGCAAGCGTGTGTGAATCTATATATATTGTATTTATGTATGTATATCATGTGTGTGTGTGTGAGAGAGAGAGAGAGACTCACCATTGTTCCAAGCACACGGGTTTTGCTGAAGAGATGTTGCATGGAGATTAACTTGGAAAGGCCCGTGCTGTTGAAATGCTCCAAGGCCAACTGAAGATTTGCCAAGACCTGTTCGTAGGTAAATTAGTATTTGAAAGAGCACGTTGCTCATAGCCGTCCATCTTGATAGTTCACAATTATGAAGATGGACGGCATGTCGTGCTAGGAGTAGTACTCACAACGCACGTTGCTCATAGCCGTCCATCTTGATGATCAACGGACCTCTGAAAATCACGGTGGGGACCCACGACGCCTTCAGGAGATGGGTTACAGATGGACAGTTGGAAGATCACGAGAACAAGAAATTGGGAATCACGTTTCTTCAGAATTCAGGATAAGCATTGAGAATTTGAAGGGAAAATTTAAAATATCTAGAAAAAGGAAAAGGAGCCAAAGGACTGCCCTCCGTTTAGTTCCCTCTGTTTCTTGTTTGTTCCCTTTACAAACTGGGGATTCATAGTAGAAGAAATAATCAAAGGAAAAGAGAGAAAGGAGTTTTGTTTCGCTTGGTTGGCGAAGGGATGGGTGGCCATCTCTACGTGCAGCCGGTCGTTCCTGGTCTTGTGATACTCGCTTCCATTTTATACATGACCATACTTCCTCTGCCTCAGTCTCAGGTGCGGATCAGGTTTTTATTATTTATTATTTCTTTTTGAAACTGAGATTTTTTCCATTCTTACATTAGTTGATCCCATAGATGTGTTGGTTTGCAGTTTCAAACGCCCTTTTTTCATGTTCATGATCGTGATCTATCTCTTTAAGTGTTTCGTGGTGGTTTTAGTTTATCAGAATCCTCGATCGAGATCCAGGAGAAGGATAGAAGCATTGCAGGAAATTTGATGACTGCATCATGAAATTTCTCTCTCTCAGTGTCTCTCATGTCAGTTCATTGTTGAGCATTGGTGGTGGTTCTGACATCCTCAGCAAAGTTCCAGCCACGGTTGTTTTCGGTACACAGCAGTAGCACATAAACGAAATGGTATAAATGTTGATATATTTGAGGTTTCCTTGCAATAGGTTTTCGCTTGAGAGGGTTTCTCTTTATTTTTTAGTTCAATTTTTTTTCAACTTTGTGTTGCTTTGTATTTATAGAGCAGTGTCTACTCCTAAACCTCCTCGGAGCCCTTATCCAGTCGGTTACGAATTAACTTCGTAATTGATAGGCTGTTACGGCTTGTTATGACCGTTACGGCCCATTCCCGTAACCTTTCTGCACATAACAGCTGGATGGTCAATCCAATCATTTCTATGATAAGGTTGCCGAGAATGATCACCTTATCTTCACATCCTCCACTTATTCATTCGAGCTAAATGATCTATCATACTGATTTTCCTTACTTTTGTAGAGTTTTCCTAGTAGTGTCATTTCATGATTGCTATTGTAATCGTTACCCGTTGTGTGGTTTTTTACCTACACAATAATTAAACTATCTCAAACCCATGTTTGTAACATGTTTTGAGAAAAGATACTCTATTATGCCTTTAGTTAAGCGGTCTACCAACATATCATGAGTTGGCATGTATGAGATGAATATTTTCTTTCTCATAACCATATCATGAACATAGTGGTATTTAACCATTATATGTTTGCTTTTAGAATTGTCTGCTCCACTCTTCATTAAAGTGATTGTTGTATTGTTGTCATAGTAAATGACAATTGGTTCGTCGGTTATTTCCAGCTTCAAATCTTGTATGAAGCGGTTTATCCAGATGGCACTCATTGTAGCCATACAACAAGCTACACATACAGTAACTCATGCAACAAAGATATGGTGAGAGAAAGGGAAGGAGATCAGAGACGAATAGAAAAACACTAGGGATGAGAAATATCTGTAGACTCAATTGATTAAAAATCTGATATAATTTCAATAGTAATCATATTGTAGGGCATTAACCATATTTATGTAGCTACACGAGAATCCCACATTGCCTGAGACTCTTAAGGACAGAATAGATATGGACTCTTAAACATTATTTCTAAAAATACAATTTCTCTAAACTAATCTAATCTGCATATAAATGTCACTAACAGTAACTCTTAAACATTATTCCATGTGATGTTGACAAGTGTTGAACTATTGGCTGGTAGATATGGTTTAGAGATTATTCAGAATTTTCAATGACCAGAAAACCGGTCCTCAAAGATTCAAGCAGAAGCTTAGGATATGTTCAGGGTGAATACAGTATAACTTGCGGGGAAAACAAAGTGTTTAAAAAGAAAAGGGAATGGTGCATGTGCTGAGCTTTTTGATTCTTATTTTTATGAAATAGGCTTTGGTTAGACAACTACTGTTGGTTATGCAAGTTTTTTAGATTGAAGCTATGTAGATAATTGCGTGTGGAAACCTTGCTTGCTGGCTTTGGCAAATTTTTGTTTATTCCTTCTAATAGGTGCTTTCCGTCTGCTATGCCATGGTCTAATAAGCTTGTTGATTTATATCTTTATCAGATTTTGTTATTAGATGTTGATTCCTCTATTGCCAAGGGAGCAGAGCTTGAAGGATTATTGGAACCAACAGTTAGTTGGTTGAGTATGGAATCCATGGTTGCTGATTTGTGCTTGTTGTTTCATTAACTTTATTAGCTTTCTTATTAAATTTTGATTCTCTAGTGTGGCTTCACATCAACTAGAGGTGTCAAAATGGGTCGGGCTGGACACTCCTGGCCCATTTACGGAGCAAGGCCGAATTGGCTGGCCTGTGTGGCCCTAGGGCCCAACATGGGCTGGGCCACAGGGCCAGATGATATACATATATATAAAATCGAAAAGACCATACATAGTTACGTACATATATATTTTACATTTATTAGCTGAATTCTTAAGAAAATGCCACATTTAAATGGCATGTAATCCGAGCAAAGTGTAAAAAAATCAAAAGCTCTTAATCATAGATTTGACTGAAGTAGTTTATATAACTTTTATATCATAACCATATGAGCAAACACAATCACAAATGATTTCAGTTTGTGACATTTTATTTTTGATTGAGGTTTTATGAATATAAGGACGATCATACAATGTCAAGCAATATTGGCTTGGGATGTACGATGGTAGAATCTGTTACAGTAAAGTGGCCATTCTTGGCTCAGGCAAGTTACCTGAGGATAGAGCCACATCAGGTAACAGACGACCGTTACAACTCCCATACGAGAGAAGCCACAGGCGGATAAGCACGACGAAGGAGGAGCACCTACCTATAAAAGGCAGGCACATACACAGCAAAACAGTATACAAAATATACAAACAACAAGTGTATCTTCGTTTGTGCGAGACCCTGTGTGGGAACCTCGTATCCATCACCCACATTCTATTATCCCTTGCATCTGCATCTCTGCAGGTCTTTACATTGGCAACTGAGGCTTCACCGAATCCGACAACTGAAAGAAGGCTATCATTGGAATCCTGCTAATAGGAAGAAGGTACGCATTCGCCGTCATTGGTATTAGGGTTAGGTTTCCTGCAAAAGAGAGCGAGAGGATCATCAAAAAAAAAAGAGGAGAAAGAAATAGAGAAGAAAAAAAAGGGAACGAAAAAAAAAAATCGTAGAAAGAAGGCGACAGTCAGCAGAGGCGCAGAAGTCACAAGGCCAAGGCCAAATGGTCGAAGCCGAACAGCCACAACCTAGAGCCGAAGGCAAAACTCAGAGGTAGGCCGACAAGAGCCGAAGGCCAAACTCAGAGGCAGGCCGGCAAGAGCTGAAGAAAAAGGTAGGCCGACAAAGTTGAAGGCCAAAACCAGAAGCATGCCGGAAAAAAGCCATAAACAAGGCCGCAAAAACAGAAGTGGCATGCCGGCAAGCCAGAGCCAAAAGGCGACAGGCTGAGTGGCCGACAAGAGAAGATGCCAGGGACGCCGACAACCGATGAACGACCGGAGGAACCTGCTGGGCAGGACCTCTTCCGGCCCGCACTCTCTCTTTTTTTCCTCTCTCTGAACTTTTCAGAGACCCTCTCTCTCCGTATAATAAAATGCTGTTAAAGCGTTTTCGTATAAATTTTTTTTAAAATCAACAGTTTCGAAAACCACTTGTGGTTTTTGAAAACCGCCTTGGGGTTTGTGGCCAAAAGACAAAAGTGCCCCTATCCAGTTTCGGATATTACGCAGTTTCCACTAGGCAAAATTACTCTTTTGTTCAGATTTTTCCAGGTAAAAAGACTGATTTGCCCTTATTGAGCAAAAAGTTAGTTTTACCCTTTGGCTGTTTATGAAATTTACTAAAAAATTGGGGCTTCCATTTTACTGTTTTATCCATCATGGTTTGAATAATTTCAGTTCTTTAGTGAAAAGACAAGTTTACCCCTATTCTTTTGAAAAATTACAAATTCACCCTAAGGGTTAAAATTACAATTTTAACCTCGATCAGTTGCAAATTTTAAAGGAATACCAAATAGTAATTTTACAAGTTTGTCCTCATGGTTTTACAAAATTACAAAAGAATATAAATAGATAAAATTACAGTTTTATCCCTTGGTATCCTTTTAGGGGCTCAGAGGCAGAAAACTCCTTAAAAAATTTTTCAAAAGATTTTCTGCTACATATCATGAATCACTTTAATATATCTCTTGCTATGTGTGCCTTTGTTTTTGTGATAGTTTTCTTTTTAGACCGCTTGATTGTTATTTTTGTCAAACACTTAAAAATGAGTTTGTAAAAATAGAAAAGTTGAACGGTATGAACTTTCAGACATGAAAGAGAAGAATTCCGTTCGCTCTAACACTAGAAGGTGTAGAGTATGTCTTAAAGGAAACAGTGCATCCTCCACCGCCAGACGCAAGTCAACAACAATTAGAAATGTATAAAACATTTCTAAAGGACGATACCATAGCAAGAAAAATCATGTTAACTTACATAGAGGATGATCTGATTAAGGTCTTTGAAGAATTTGAGACCGCAAAAGAGCTGTTTGACTCACTAACAGCTAAGTATTATACAACTGCAAAATTACATGTGCAGTTGCTATTACAGAAATACAACTCCTTCATAATGAAAGAAGGAGAAAATATAGTAGAGCATGTAAATCACATGCTAGTGATGGCTAGAGACTTAGCCGTAGAAAAATTAGTCATCCTCGAACCGATGCAGATATCAACCATACTGAACAGTCTACCTCCATCATGGAATATGATCACCACTGCCCTAAGATTAGGGCTAGAAATCAATCTTTCTGAGTTACCCCTAAAACTAGCAATAGAGCAAGAACATATGCTCAAAAACAAAAATAAGAAATTGCTAATGGTCCAGGATGAGTTAGCGTCTAGCTCCAAGTTCAACCAGAAAAAGAAACCAAATAATAGGTTTGATAATAATAACAAGAAAGACAATCAAAGTTTTAAGAAATCGCAGAAAGTCGCTTCTCGGGTTAAGTGTTTCAACTGTAGAAAGATGGGACACTACAAAAGGGACTTTCGCAACAAGAAAGGTAGAGGAAACAACCCACAACGTGGATAGTAGGAGAAGGAGGATATAATCTGCGTGATTTCAGAATGCCTATACTTGGACCGCCTAGTGACAAGTTGGTGGATAGACTCAGGAGTTACAAGACACATCTCGAAGACAAAGGAAGGGGCAATGAACCTGAAGGAATATCAACTCGGAGAATATCGTATGTATATGAGAAATAATACCTTCTTAGATGTTCTGGGTATTGGATCCTTTAGGATATTTGTACAAGACAAACCAATTGTATTGACCGATGTGTTAATTGTGCCATCTATAAGGCGCAATCTGGTCTCGGTCCCTGCCTTAGTTAAGAAGGGTTTTGAAGTTAGGTTTATACCTAACAAGGTGACTGTGAGCAAACATGGGAGAATCTTGTTCTCAAGAGAATTTGATGTAGATTAAGGACTGTTCAAATTATTAGACAATGAAAGTCATCCATTTTCTGCTTATATTAAGAGTGCCTTTACTGTTGATGTGAATATGTGGCATAAACGCCTAGGGCATATAAGTCTGGAAAAGTTGAAGAAATTATCCAACTTTGACTTATTGCTTGGATTTGAGGAAAAAACTTTCAACAAGTGTGAAGCTTGTATACAAGGAAAAATGATAAGTAAAGTCTTTCCCAAGAAAACAATAAGGGCAACAACCCTATTAAGAATTATTCACACAGATTTATATAGACCTTTTAGAGTAAGATTACTTTATATACTTTATAACCTTTATCGATGATTACTCTAGATATATGTATATATATCTTTTGGCACATAAATCGGAGGCACTTGATGCTTTCAAAGAATATAAGCAAGAAGTGGAAAATCAACTAGAGCATTCGATCAAAGTCTTGAGATCAGACAGAGGAAGTGAATATACCTCGGCAGAATTCTTGGAATTTTACAAAGACTTTGGTATTGCTAAATAAAATACAATGCCCAGTACACCTCAACAAAATGGTATAGCTGAAAGATACAATAGAACATTGTTAAATATAAAAAGGTCAATATTGATTGATGCCTCTCTTCTAGGGGTATTTTGAGGAGACTCCCATTGCCAACCTTTGTAAATGTTAGACCTCTTCTCTAAGATGGACCCGAATTTTGACACCTACTCTTAAGATAGACAAAGGTGAATATGGGTCTCATAACACGGACCCGGCCCGCAGACCGAACAACCAAGGGGGTGAAGGGATGACGTCATCTGGAGTCATCTTTGATTACTGCCGACGTGTCAGGTCGGGGACCGCGTGTCCCGTCAAAGTGGTGCTGAGCCGGTGAAACGTGTCTGCAGTCGCACACTCCGTCTTTTGAATGAAGGCCGGGGGGAACGAGTCCACCTTGGTGCACCGTCAGCATAAGCTTGTGGTCCCCGCTGACCGAACCTCTGGGCCCACCAGGGTTGTCTTCTTACAAGCAAAGACACAACGGACGCTACCGCCCCCACAAGACTACTACCCACATACTCTCTCTCTCTCTCTCCCCCTCTCATACGGCGGAAGAGCAAGAGAATTCCGTAATGGGTTTTCCATTTTCCGATGGTTTCGATGATTTCTTTGCGATGGAATCGACGGAGATCCATGATCTAGCGGCCAGTTTCGAAACTCCACCACCCTTCATGAGCTTCACCGAGTGCCTGCAGATTGATCTACCTACCAACGAGAGCTCCATCCCGATTTCCGACGTTCTTGACTTACCTTACTCTTGGCCAGAGCCTTTCTCAAACAATTCCAGTGGCAACGTCGAGACGCCGATGAGATCCACTGAGGAAGGAGCACCCTCTACACCAAATTCCATCGACTCATCATCGTCGATGGAACCGGCCGGAGAAGAGGTGGTGAAAGGAAAGGGTGCAACAAAGAAGGAAGGAGGGACCAAGAGGATCATGTAAATTTCTAAACCGCTCATCAGAAAATATTTGGACTACTTTCCTGGTGTCATTAGCTCTTTGCTAAAACTGAGAGTTCGCACGCTTGGGTTATTGAATCTGGTGGTTAGATATATATGCAGCAAGAGTCAGATTTTCTTTCTCACAGAGTTGGTCTTCAGGTGTCTAACAGGAAAAACCACGATAACGCCTTCCACCACTATTTCCATCCTGGATATATTTCGGGATAATCTGGGAAAAGGATACCTTCCTTACAAGTATCTGTAACCTACAAGATAGAAATCTGTAAAGCTGTTGTTCTACCTAATTATCGTCACATGACTCGGATAAAATTACTGTAAGTGTAGAAATATATGATTACGTACTGTAGATCTTTACCTTGTGATCTGTTTGTCTACAGGAAGAAGACCAAGAAAAAAGTTGAGAAAAAGGAAAGAGCGCCACGCTTTGCTTTCATTACCAAAACCGAAATAGATAACTTGGAGGATGGTTACAGATGGAGAAAGTATGGCCAAAAAGCCGTGAAGCATAGCCCATATGCAAGGTTTGTTCCTTAATATATCGTCTCCTTCACTAGATCATGTTTTAGTTATTATTTTCTTATTGTGTGAGCTTGATTTATAGGTTTCCCATGTAAAGAAGCAAATTTATAGGAAAGAATTGCATATTAGTGATGCTAATAATCAAAACCATGAAGTATTAGTTTTTTGCTCTCAGGAGATACAACAGCAATTCTTAGGAAAAGATTTCCTTTCGATCACGCTAATAATGAAGACCATGATTGAGTTGTGTGTCAGGATCTATTATAGGAATTTTTGTAAAACCATGATTCGATTCTACTAGTAGTATTATAGAAATTCCTGGGAAATGATTTCCTATTGGTGATGCTAATAATGACCATGGATGATTTGTGCTGTCAGGTGCTATGGTATCCCAATTCCTTGAAAAGTATTTCATATTGGTGATAACCATGATTAGTTTGTATTCTCAGGAGCTATTATAGGTGCACGAGCCAAAAGTGCCCCGTGAAGAAAAGAGTAGAGAGATCGTTCAAGGATCCGACTACTGTTATTACCACTTATGAGGGGCAGCATACTCATCAGATTCCTACGATACTGAGAAGAAATGGAGCGGGGTCAGCAGGAAGTCAGCCTCTTCTTGCGCCAGCCAGTTATGATTTCTCCTTTGGGGGAAGGATGCATCTTATGGATAGAAGCAGCCCCTATGATTTTAGTTCTTTGTTTATGCGAAACCCTAGCCCTAATGCGCTTAGCCATAATACCCAGCTTCATGACCATGGTCTTCTTCATGATATGGTCCCCTCTTCCTTCCATCCCAGCCATTAAACACTCTTCATTTGTTGTGTGTATATACACAATGATGATCACAATATGTACTCTCTCATATATATTAATTTAATCTGACCTATTCAAATCACCACTCTCCTTTTGCAAGCAAAAATCTGATTGATAACAATTAGTGTCCGGCAATCTTTATGCTGCGGAGGATTCAATTAACCCTTGAATACTCTCTAATTCCCATAGTTATTAGAGTTTCGTAATTCATATTGTTATTTTCTTCAAAAGGTGAATGGAGATGTAGCTGAAGTTTACCATGAAAGTAAAGTAAAACTAATGAGTTGAATTTTCTTAATCTGGTAAGTTGCATGGTATTGATGTTCACTAAAGCAAGTGGTCTCATGGTGGTCACATTAGTAGGATTCTTCGTGCTATACGTCATGCTTACAAGTGTCAGTACCAACATTACGAAAAGATTATGCCTGTTAAATTGTACTTGAGATGAGAGAAAGACAAAGAGAGAGGGAGAGAGAGAGAGAGAGAGAGAGAGAGAGAGAGAGAGAGAGAGAGAGAGAGAGAGAGAGAGAGAGAGAGAGAGAGAGAGAGAGAGAGAGAGAGAGAGAGAAAGAGAGAGAGAGAAACTCATGCAGTTCAGTTTCTGCTTTATCTTTAAGAAGCGAAGACTTTGAAGATTCACACTGAGTTCTCAGACAGATTACGCGAGTCAGATGACTAAGATTCTTGATACACTTCACTAGAGAAGAAAATGGGCCCAGTGAAAACCTATGGATTTCAGAGAGCAATGGCGGCTGCCTGCGTGCTTTCAGCACCAGTGCAAGTAGGGTTTTTCAAGCCTGCAATTAAACTTGTCGGTGATGAAAAAGATAGACATTGAATACTAATTGAGACAGTTTCCAAAAGTAACCATTAACCATTCTTTGTTTGATTTAAGCGAATGCAACAAAAAGAACAATCAGGATAATGATATATCAATATTACTCTGTCAATGCAGTAAGGATGCATCGATGCTTTTATAGGAGCTTAAGCCGGATTTAAGTCACATTGCCTTCAGTTAACTGCACGCAAATTACGTGAAGCATAACTTACTGCAAATATATGATCTGAAATCAATTGGTCGTACCAAGTGAAGTACAGTATGTAATGTAGCCTCGTTAGTGTAACAGATTATACTGTGCATACTTTCATAATCTAAAGTTACTGCCTTTTCTGCTTGATACTGCATAATGTTATTTAATCAGCTTGATTTCTCCTTTCAAAAGGATAGTATGGAATCTGCATAGCTTGAATTTCCAGGAGTTGTAGCTATAAACCCATTTGTGTTCTCTTTGTACATGCATACTTTCATAATCTAAAGTTACTGCCTTTTCTGCTTGATACTGCATAATGTTATTTAATCAGCTTGATTTCTCCTTTCAAAAGGATAGTATGGAATCTGCATAGCTTGAATTTCCAGGAGTTGTAGCTATAAACCCATTTGTGTTCTCTTTGTACATGTTATGAACCAGTAGCATAACTCCGTTGCTACTTTGCGTCTCATCCATCTCCTTCAATATCTGCATTTTCGTGCTGCACGAAGTCTCTAAGTGTCACCTTTTACGTGATGTTGCATACTACATTTCAGCATGAATGATAGAAGGAATACGTGATTTTTCGATTAAGATATGAAAGAGCACTAAAATCAGAGGCAGATAAGAACAAATTTTGACCTCTTAATCCTCATATGATCGGGGTTTGAACAAAGCCAAGGGTCAGTATATGCCCAGGGTTTCGAGAGTATGTTTTTGGCTAGGGTTTTGCGCTGCCCGGATCGCTTGCATGCCCTGCGAGAAGGGGTTTTTTAGTTATAAGAAGAAAAAGACCAACTTCTGTTATGAGGTCCGGACCCTAAAGGCTTCTCACATATATAGTGGCATTGCATGATAAGTATTTCTGTTATATATATATATATATATATATATATATATATATATATATATATATATATATATATTGGTTTGTTAGAGCTCTATGGATATGTAAGTGTGGAGATGTGTGTCTTTTAGTAAGTGGAATGTACACCTCTCTCTCTCACACACACATACACAAGGACACACAAGCACAGAGGAAACTATTAAGAGTGTACGCACAATTAAGAGTGTGCGTGTATGTTTTCTTGATTACTCAGCATGAGGTTTAGTTTCAGCTAATGGAGTTCGCCATACATATGGTGTCAGACACCAGCAACAGTAATTCCATCTAGTTGATCCATCCAACATTATAACAAAGTAGAAACATGCAATCGTCATAACTCTTTATGTCTACATGCATGAATAAACACGTCAATTGGCCCACATGTCTGTGCTAAGTGAAAATATGTGAACCCGAATAGATTGATCAAAATCAAGCCTTTGACAATCTTTGCTTTTTCACATGAACAATTTTTAGTTGTGGAGGATACCACATGGTGGGGCCATGCATGTGGATGCATGATCATGGTTTACGATTTAGTATGCGTGCATGCGGGCGTTTGTTAGACGCTTTCGAGCATAGAAACTGAGATTTACTGTCACTATAGCTCTCTCTCTCGTTTTGGTTTTCCGATCCTTAATCACTCCCCCAATAAAATCCATCGATCACAAACAGTAAGGTGGCGGCTAGCTACAAACCGCCCAAAGTCACTAACAGAGAAAGCTTATGTGCATGCGTGCACACATGTGTGCATAATGAATCTACATGGTTTCACTCTCCTTAAAGTTTTTCCAATATTAAACAATTTACTGACCGAGTCATAAGTTGAAATGTGGTGAAACTGTGCCCATGATTTCATAACTAGAGATTGAATTGGAACCAATAACTTCCATTATGGCGCTTCAATGCTAGCATTTCAATTGTAGCTTTTATTTACTTTTGTTTGAAATGAAAATGTACCTAAAACAATGCAGCCAACTTCCGAATTAATAATCTCATCAAGATCAGAATAATTATCTTGACTGTTCAAAGTCTGACCGGATGGATGTTCTATTGACAGCTTCAGCAGATGTAGAAGTGCCAAAAGAAAAGGACTATCCTGCACCCACAAACTTGATGAGCCTACCCTTCATGACTTGAGTCATAAAACACCGAGGTGAGCTCTAGCAGATGAATTGAAAGAGCAGGTTTTGTTTAAGCTCAACTAATGACTAAAAAACTACCCCCACTTCGTTGCTTTAGTAAACCATGATGATCGATGGTTGCCGATTGATTATGAACCAAACAAGCTGAACTGAGCTTTAGTAAAAAACTACCCCCACAAAATGCGGCTCTCATTATATTGTTGTTTATTTGTGAGTTGGCTCATTTGGTTATTTAAGAAGTGAGCTGAGCTGAACATGAGTTTGCAATATTAAACTCAAGAAGCTTAACTTTCTTGATAATTCACTGATCCCTTTAGATTGTCGAGCTGAACCAAACAAATCATTCGGGCGTACCATTAAAAACTCACCTAAGCCGGGGATATTCGATTTATTTAAAGAAGTTGAGGCCCATTACCTTGACTAAGATAAACCTAGCATTTTTCATTAAAGCTTATACAATGTGTGTCCAAAAGAGAGAATACTGCACATGCAACAGAGTGCAACTCGAGCCTGAATTGACTACACACCTCCATATTACACCTTTCAGTCGAAATTGACATAAGACAAGTTTTATATATAATTTGAAGTCACTGAAGTGATTAATGCACCCCTTACATCGGTCAGAATGAAAAGAACTCATTCAATTGCTTTGACAAAGAAGAGTCTAGCGGCAATTGATATATGTGATGGTTCAATCTACTATTATTCATTAGTAATGTTCCAATAAGTTCAGCATACAAAGCTAGGGTTATAAATTGTACACATATATAGATGGGAGTGCGCCTCTCTCTCTCTCTCTCTCTCTATATATATATATATATATATATATATATATATATATATATATATATATATATATTTCATGAACACATCCATTTATGCTTAAATCCGAGTTTTTGAATTTAAAAAATATTTAATCTCTATGGTGCATTAAATAAAAAGCATGAAAAGTGCAACAATACCTTTTACTATTTAGATTCAAATATTTGATTATGTGGATCTAATGATAAAAATGTTTGAGTTGATTTGAGCGTGAATGGGTACATGTATTTATTATATTTACATATATTATTTTTTAAATTTAAATTTAAAATATTAATTGTGAGAAGATGAATGATTGAGATTTATATGAATAGAAGTGTGTGGTAGCATGTTCTCTCTCTTTCTCTCTTCCCGTATAATTTAGTACGGGCGTGCCCACGATGAGCGTGCTGTTAATTAAAGCCACCTTGTATCTATCCTCAGCGGATGTCTTGCGTGCGAGGACCCACCCATCTGCATCATGAAATTAAGTTGATAGGGAGCAGAGGCACGGGACCCTTGATTTCCATGCAGTCAAGCAACTGCTTTGAGTTCCCAAACTAATTATTTTATGTATACTTGAAGGACACGAAGCGAATTGAATCTGTTTGAAAACAGCGCACAGCTCTTTTCCCATAATTTACACATACGGTTCTGGGGAATTTGGTGATTGCCATCTCCTTATATTGCTGCTATCGAACTTATTCTTTCATTAGCTCCTGGACTATGGGGTTGAGAGCATAGTCTCAAGCTAAAGCATGAGGTCTTCACAAAGCTTGAGCTAAGCTGGAGGTTTGGCTCTCCAAATTTTATTGTTGAGGTGGAAATCTATGTGCCTGTTCAAGGTTTGGAGAGGAGACACCAACAGCATGGCTGGAGAATCCTCAGTACTTAATGCATCCGAAACACTTTAAAGTCTTAAAGAGCCTGTCGAGCAAGATTGAACATATACTTCGGGAGTGAAATAATCTTCGTGCGGATCACTTTGGCTACGCAAAGTATCCAAACCTACTGTTGGGTCTTCATTTGTTTTGGTATGAAGCCCTGATCCCTTGCAGCTACTTCTCTTGGCTGATGAGATGAAAGACAGTTTGATCGCAACAAGCTGCTAATCAGCGTACTTCATCTGGGCTTCGTCCCCATTGTTACCGAAAAGAAGATGCAAGTATTCATTGAATGATCAGAAGAATGATTCCACAATGCAGGTGATGGAAATCACCTTGGTCACGAAAGACAAAAACAATTAAGTGCCAAGAGAAAGTAAGAAGCAGATCAATGAAGACAAGTACAGCTACACTATACTGACCTCGGTGCCAAAAATTCAACGGTTTGCATTGGCATACGCTCGGTGACACAAAATTATATTAACAGTGCATGACGCGAAATTCTACTAGCTAACAGTGCATGATTGCTTCTTAGCTTTCTACGTTGTTATCATAATCATGATAGACAAAATACGAGAAACGTGAAGGAAGCAGTTTGGACGTTTGGAGGGGAAAGAAGATGGAGCTCGGGTGAAGTGTGACAACTTATGAAACGACAAGAACAAGAGAGTTGAAAGCAAACAATAAAATATGACAATATTGAGTTCAGTGGTAACTAAGAACAGCCAATCCTACTTACTGTTAAGGGAAAGATTTTGATTTGCTTTCGGTATACATCATTTTCAGATATATTATAGTTATTATATGTTCAATAATATATAAGGAGAAAGGTTTTATGTGACTTAAGAATCTCAATCATTAGATTATCCTTATATCAAAAAGTCAAAAATACTAAGTGTAATAAATGTAATTGAAAAAAATACTACTTTACCTTTTTACTTTTAAATTTTAAATTTCAATGAACGATCTTCAATATAATTGAGATCTTGGAGTTTTTTTTAAGTATTTCATTATATGAGCATGTACTAATTTCTCTCTTTATATATATATAGAAAGAGACTCATGTGTGCTTTAATTTTTTGAAAGATCTCGACTGTTCTATCAATAAAATCAGTAATTAAGATTTTTAAGTCAGAAGATAAAAAACGTATTATATTTATTATACTATTTATTTTGAAAATTGAATTTCATCTCATCGATCAACGTTCAACCATTGACATCCTTTACTATCACGTTTAATTAAGCATAATAGGTGTGAGCATTTTACACGTTCTTTCTCTCTCCCTCTCCCTCAATATATTACACAAGGTGCCTTTTACAATATAAATCATATGATGTCTCGAATCTGTAAGGCACGTGTCCATATCCATAACTATGACGCAGAGATCGGGTCGTACTTCTACAGTTCTCTGCCCAGCACAGATTGAAAGTTAATTGGGGTCCTATAGAAATCCATCTATCTTTGTGGTAATAGATCAGGAGAAAAGTGACTGCACGATCTGTACATAGTACCCAAAACTAAACTTTTCAGCCGTCCATCTTGCCCGCTTTGAATACCCACCATGGTTCATCAACAACTCTGCAAAATAACTTATTTTTCTCCGAGAAGAATATTCTAGCCATGGTGTTTGATCATCAAAAGGCAACCCATGACATGATCCTCTCTGCAATGGTAGGTGAGAGTATATCACACGCCTGCTTTGGGACACCATCCATCGTCGTAACAGTTGAGAAGAGCTACAGCCAATTGATATTTAAGAAGATACGCATGCTGTCAAGCTCAAGCTAAGCAAGACGTGGACTGAAGCGAGACCAAGCAGTAAATGATCAGATAACTACTCCAACGTCAACCGTCCACAACTGCTCACCTCTCTCTCTCTCTCTCTCTCTCTATATATATATATATATATATATATAGAGAGAGAGAGAGAGAGAGAGAGAGAGAGGGGGGGGGAGAGAGAGTAAATGGGAGTAATGCAGAAGGAGACGAATCAAATTGAATTGAATAGAGCGATTAAGTGACGTCTGAGTTACGTAGACAAGAGGGGACGGTAGCTTCCTGCTGCTTTCGTCTCAAAGAACGCCTCAAAACCACAGTGCGAATGAGAAGTCGATGGGAAATGAGCAATTTGCTCTGGATTTCGGTAACTATTCTTTGCCTGGAAGTGGGTATTAATTCCATCTATCGGCGAAACCCTTGAGTAGAAGTTTTTTATCACAAGGCGAAACCAATAAATAAAGAATTTGGTGGAACTTGAATAAAAGCTCCGAATTTCTCCAGAGTTCATAATCTGATATTTGTATGGACAGAGATATTATTGCCAAACTTCCTTCTATCATTATAAAAGAGGGTCTGCTACACGAAGCTTCTTTATTAGAAATTATTGAACGTTCTAGAAAAACTTATGAATTTCGAATAGAAATGCATGATTTTCTTCCGTCATTAATCACTTCAGGGATGAACTCGTTTACTATTTCATGCATCAGTATCACCTTTTGCGCCGGCCACTTTTTACTGACTCATCTTCTTCTCACAGGAGTGTTTCGCCACAAAAGGCAAGACTATACGTGAAGACTCAACAAATATCCTTGAGATGGAACTTCTTGAAAGAAAAGTGAGCCTCAAACCAGCTAAATTGTGACTAGAGAGGCTGTTTGGAGTTTGTTCTCATCTCAGTTACTTGTCCACAACAAGCCGAACACGAGCTCGTCGGGTCCTAAGCTAAGTGAGCTGAATAGAGCTTTCTAGACATGTGTAAAATATTGATATGTTTTGTATGAGTTCCATTCACAAACATAAAATAAGCTTACTTGTTAACTTAACGGATCCTTTATCAGTATATAGACTCGAAAGATCATCATTCTATGTTGCTTGATGGATGATCGAAGAACAAATCTAACAAGGCACCACCTTTTTCATATAGTGGAGCATGGAGCATATAAGGATGATATTTTGTTGACATCATCTTCGATCATCTAGTAAAAATAATCACATACCTAAGATCCAAAAGTATATACTCGTAAAAATTATTATTATTCTTAGTTAATCTAAAATGTTAAACTTATGAAAATGAAATTTTATGTCTTATGTAGTAAAGGTGCATACATCTAGATAACTGGGTCATGACATTCTTTTCTTTACATGTATACTATCAACCACAGGGGTTGCAAAATGAGATGAACTGCTCCTTCTTCGGTTGATCTCAACTTGTAGTAAGATCACTCTTGGCTCGCCTATAGAGCTTGTGCGCATCTCGGACCCAGCTCAGCTTGGCATGTGTGAGCTTGTGTGGTTGGGTATGTGCGATATTTAAATGTGTATTTGTTACATAAACATGCGTACCCAATTAGATGGACGGGTGCACATCCTCATGCTTGTCTCGCATCTCCGTAGTGTAAGCCCAGCCAAGCCCATGCGAGCAAACAAGTCGACGACGCCTTAGCTCAGAAAGGTTTACTACTCCATAAATGCCAAGTCGAACACGACTAATTCATACTTGAGTCATGTGGTAAGTACTAGGAACACACTTGACACTAGCTGAACCTAGCTCAGCTCTATATTTAGATCGAGTCCGATTAAGCCAAGGCCCTTGGACGTCCTTGACCAAGAAGTGTGGTCCGTCTCCTGAGCTCGACGTGCACATCGCTGTTGCAGAGAAGAGCAACGCAGGGGGTGGGTTCGAAGTCAGCCTCAAAACGTACGAGCCCCTGTTTGCTAGTAGAACATTCTGACACGAAGTTAAATATGGGTGGCAGCTCGGCTGCACCGTCCTACGCTAGGTTCGATGGCAGAGATAAATTAATTAGATGCACGCTTTGCTGGGATGACGTTTTGCTGAACGCAGCGTTTTGGATCCGGGTCTGATCCAGGTCCCACATCACCTGGACAGATCACTTCTGTAGCGTGTCCTGCATGACACGCACCACGAGTTGATTCTTATAAACCTTAATTTTTAGGTACATAAAAAAGTCTTCTTTTTTATTAAATATATTTGAAAAGTATGTGCCTTCGTGCCTTCGAGAAATTTCATGAGCTGATGTCTCAAACAGTCAAGGCACTTTTGATTGACTAGATTAGACATGACCTGTTTCAAACCGGACCAATGGTTCTAACCAAAATCAAACCGGATGTGGAACCGATAGGTTGGAATAACTGGTTTTTATAATTTTTAATACTTTTTTATTAAAATTCAAAATTTTTAAGAACTTTCAGTTCCAAATGATTTAGGACTTAGGGTGCTTTGGTACTAAGTTTCAGGATTAGACATTGATTTTTAGTGTTTAAAGTTCCAAATTTGATTATGTATCAATGGCGGAAAGTGTCGCAAAACCAATTTGAGTCAAAAACTTTGGTACCATGAGGAGATGAGACTTGAAGTCCATAACCAAAATTAATTTCTTATATAGGCTCTCCGGCCACATGCTCTGCGAAGACCAGATAAAAAAGCTAGGACTTCAAATCCTGGACTTTTGCATTCTGAAACAGTGTTGAGGCACTGGACTGTAGCATTCCTGTAAAAGAAGATCTACTGATGTCCGGTCATTCAAACACGTTACTTGGATCACCCCGTGCATAGTGGGATTCTGGAGAAGCTCCAAACAAACAGTGACTAGTGGGGTGGAACTAAATCTTATTTTCGTTATCCAAAAGATTAATTTCTGAAACATATTTTTCCCTCTTAAATTGCTTTATTTAAATCTTTTAAGCTTTTGACAAGCACATTTTTCTGTTGCAAGTCACATATCCTACCACAGATTATCCATTGCTTGATTTATAAGCTTTGATTATGGTTATTATGAATGAACCAAGGTGAGGAGGAACGGAATTTCATAGACAAGGTTCGTTCTATGCATAAGTGCTGCACTTGTGCAGATTGCTCTGCATAACAAGTAGATTTCATTTGATTTGTTATGGGTCAGATGATTTGCTCTTCGAAAAGGCTCAAAGATTTGATCGAAGAAGGTGATAGCCTTTTCTCATACTAAACGGGGTTGGCTGCAACAAGAGTAGGATATGTTGCAAAAATGGTGTGTCTGGGAACATGAATGCGAGGCTTTTAATGGTTCTAGCAGGACATTAACATGATCCTAACCAGCACCACACCTTGCGTGTTGGTGGGGAGAACACCAGGCTTCGGCCTCCTATTGTTTGTTTTCATAACTACCAAGAACAGTACCCATGGAGTTGGCTGCTTTTATGAGAAAAGCTTTGAAAAACTCTCTCTTTCATGTTTTGGCAAATGGGAGACCAAGCCGGACATGCATGCCCGGGAGTCGTCGATCTACAATACGCAAGCCGAGAGCCTGCCTGGTGGCCTAACACCCTGAGTGAAGTGAAGCTTTGAAAGCTTTCTAATGGAAAGCACTTTCGAGGTACATTTATTTATTTTTATCACAGTTTCAAGGTACTTTCATATAAAGCCTATAATCAAATTATATTTATTAGCATTTAATTTGCATTATAATGACCATATACTATAACGACGACCTCTTTTCCCGCTAGGAAAGCTGGACAACAGGGATGACAATATTGGCTCAACCTGAATAGGGAGGAGGAGAACCCGGTTTCAATTACTTAGACTATATATACAAATCATATGATTTATTTCAAATTTCTTTTCATTTGAAGAATTTTATTGGGATTGGAGTTGGGGCACATGGAGCCCGGTACCCATCTCCAGTCGGGTAATGGGGCACAAAATTGAGGTTCAGGT